>CM066162.1:63179529-63602029 GCA_033629205.1 Lithocarpus polystachyus | reverse complement strand
TTACCTTTGTTGACACTAGGAGCTTCATCTATCCTTTTTGGTGGTTTAGTTTTGGACTTGAAAACAGCCCCTTCGTCTTTCCTCCTATTTGACCTCGATGAAGTAGAGGAGCCCAAATTTTGAAATGACCGAGTTTCTTTTCTTTTAAGTTGTTGTTCCACCTTTATTGCCATGTGCACCATGTCCTCCAACTCCACGTAGTGCTGCAACTCCACCACGTTGGCAATGTCTCAATTCAACCTATTCAGAAACCTTGCCATGGTAGCTCCTCTACCCTCTTCTACATTAGCTCGAATCATGGAAATCTCTATCTCCTTGTAGTAGTCATCCATGCTCCTATAGCCTTGAGTAAGACTCTGTAATTTTTGATACATGTCCCTATAGTAGTGACTAGGGACAAACCGTCTCCTCATGGTGGCCTTCATTTCCTCCCACGTCTCAATAGACCTCTCATAGTTTCTCCTTTTGTTCATCACAAGTTGATCCCACCATATAATAGCATAGTTAGTAAACTCAATGACAGCTAGTTTTACATTTTTCTCCTCGGAGTAATTGTGGCACTCAAAGATGAACTCCACCTTCCTCTCCCATTCCAAGTACACTTCTGGATCATTTTTCCCTTGGAATGATGGTATCTTCATTTTTATGTTTCCTAGGTTTCTATCAATCCCATCTTGCCATCTTGGATCTCTTCGAAATCCTCTACCACACCTTTCACCCCTTCTCACAAACCTGCCCTCATTGTTCAATGAAGCTTAATCCTCTTCATCTTTAAACTCATCCTCGTGGTAGTCATCAGAATCATCCACGCGCGCACGCCTTTCTTGCCTTCTAGCATTAGGGGCTCTTTAGGGACGCTCCCCCATGCAAAGTAGCAATAACAATGTCTTGTTTGTCCAACAAATCCCGAATCTCATTAAACACCACGTTCATGCGTTCAAATTGTTGTTGCATGGCCTGCAACATGATGGATGACTCCTCCCCCCCTTCCTTGTTAGATGTTTCACCCCTGGAAGCCATACTTTTAAAACTACAGAGAAATGTTAGAAATAATTCCTCACAACACTCCCTCACGTGTTTGTACTCAAATTATGTCACTCTCACTCGTGTTTCACTCTTAAATTGGCTTTTTCTCGATATTAGTCTCACACTCTCTTGCCTTTTTCCACTCGTGGCTTCCCCTTTTCAGTTCTGCAATAAACTAATAAACTTGATTAAGAAATTCAACTTGTAGTATTTAAACAAATACCAATGGCAAGAAAATATGACAGAAACACTAAATCAAAGAAAATAGGACAAAAGAAAACAATATTTTGGTCTGACAGAACTGAAACTATAAACAATATTTTTTTTTCTGTTTTCTTTTTCTTTTCTGAAGTCTCTTCTTTTTTTCTTTTTCTTTTTCTTTTTCTTTTTTTTCACTTTTTTTTTTTTGGAACTTGGTGCACGATTTTAACCTAGTGCAATCACACAATAAGAACGAGGAATAAAGAACACAAAAGGAGCAAGATAGGATGATAACAGGAAACAAAAGATAAAAGGATAGAAAACTGATTTTAGAACTTGTGCTCTGATACCAAATGATGTGAACCTCAATCGACACACTTTGAGACCCAACAAACAATATTGGAATATTTGCCCAAGAAAGCTAAAATTCAAATTTTGATGGAACCCTGACCCAACGTTTATAAGAAAAATGTGAACCAAAAGTATAAGTAACAAATCTTAACCCAATGATTATAATTGAATCATGAACCAAAGGTATAAAGTTTGAACGCCACAATAAAGAATCCTTGATAAGTTCACAGTTCTTGAAGAACCAAAGAAAAGAGCAAAGCCTCACCTTTTTCTGATTTTTATTCAATAATATCCCTATTACAATGAGTGCATGCTATTTATAAGATATGACTGAAAATAGAAAATATAAAAAAAATGTACTAAATAATAAAACCCTAAATAAAAGCTGATTCGGTATGAAATTAGTAGATCCAAAATAGGAAAATAGCTAAAAAACGTTCTAAATAATAAAAGCCTAAAATTAAGGTAGATTTGGTTTGAAATTAGAAGATCCAGATTAGGAAAAATATCTATTAACTGATATGGAGCTGGAAAGTCAATCAGCCATTAATTTACTCCATAAATAACGTCTAATTAAGCCAGATCAGCACTCAATAGCTTGAATTAAATTTATTACGCCTTCATCTTCCTTTGGGCCCAGCCTGGAATGTCCTGCATTTAATCAGCCCAAATCTCTTGAATCTGCCCATTAATTGCTTCTTTGATCTTCTTGGATCTTACTCTAGTAATAGGCCCAACTGGAAATTGAATGGATCCTTGAATGCTTGTTGATTCTCATCACAGATGAATGGGATGTGTTGGCTCTGTCATAAAATTCTTTTTGTCAAAAACCCTAAGTGACACATTTACAAAAAGTGATAAGGTGGTTGCTTATGGTTTTCAATTTGGATGATAAATGATAACCCGGTTTAATAACTTGAGAGATAGAGTTTATAAATTAAAAAAAAAAAAAAAAACAACAACAACAACGTGTTAGGGGGAGGGAGAGAGAGAAAAGAAAAAAAAAAAACAATGTGAGAGTGTGGGAGAAAAGAAAAAGTTGTAGCTAAATTTGAGGAGTTTTTAATTTGGATGATAACTTAGAAACTTGAGATATATGTTTTTTTTTAAAAAAAAAAAAAAAAAACAACAACAACAACAACGTGAGAGGGGGAGGGAGAGGAAAAAATAAGCTATTATATAAATATATATATATATATATATATTCTTTAAATGCGGAGAGAGAGAGAGAGAAAAAAAAAAAAACCAAAAACCACGTGAGAATGTGGGGGAAAAGAAAAGGTTGTAGCTAAAATTGAGGAGTTTTTTATTTGGATGATAACTTTGAAACTTGAAATATATATTTAACAAAAAAAAAAAAAAAGGAAATGTGATATATCATATATGTTAGATGTGGGGGAGGAACGAATCCTAGCCCGCAAGCTGTTTGTCCGCTTTGGGTGGCAGTTTTTGAGACTTGCTTCGACCACATGGAAGAAAAGAGAGTGGGAGAAAAGAAAAAATTGTAACTGAAATTGAGGAGTTTTTAATTTGGATGACAACTTTAGAAACTTGAGATAAATGTTTAACAAAAAATAAAAGTAACGTGATAACTGGGAAAATTTCAAATTGTTGGGTAGAAGCTAGTAATTTAAGTTTAATGATTCAATGAAAAAAAAAAAAAAAAAAAAACTGCTCCCTACTCCCCAGTCCATTGCTCACGTTTCTTGCCCTTAAAAATAGGTCACACAATTGTAAAATTCAAAACACACAATTATCTATATTGGCAACCCACGTTTGATATATTCATTATTTGAAGGAAAAAATAAATAACAACAAACATATAATTGTTTTGAAAAAGTGGTTTAGTGGTACAATGATCTTATTTTGTACAAAATATTTTAAGTGAGAATTAGAGATATATTTTTACTATATTATCCTCAAGTTTTACCTCTACTTAAATGTGGACTGTAAGAGTATTTTAGAAAAAAAAAAAAATTGGTCTAAATAAAAAAGCTCTTAAATTGTAGTATAGATATAGAAGAGGGAAGTAATAAGCGTTCACAGTTCACACACTTCGCATATAAAGCTGCTCCCAAATCTACGTAGGATAGACAAAAGTGTTGCACTAGCACAAATTAATTTTAAGTGAATACGGATTCTCTGTTCCATTTTTGCGTACCCTTTAAATGGTTGGCTTTAGGCACATTTATATCATGAGCAATATTTATGGAATTTGGCGTTAAGCTAAAATATCCTAAAGACCACTGTCCACAGAGAACTGAGAGAAGAGGACGACAAGTGGTCCAAAAACTTCCATATTTTCCCTTTCAAACTTTATTTATTTATTTAAAATGGGCCACCCAATACTATCGGCTGTTAGCCCATTAGTGACAAATAAAAATTTGTCATCCTACCACTACAGTCAGTCACGCGCTAACATATCTAAGTGAACAATACGCGTTGTGGAGGGATTGGTAACTATGTAAGTAAAGAATTGATTAAAAAAAAAAAAAATAGTTATGTACATTCTTCAAGTGAACTATATTATGAGCCTGATTGGGAAGAATTTGTTTAGTTGGAACTGAAATTTATTTATTAAAAGTAATATAGATAAAATTAAAAAGTAACTGCAATAGTATGATGAGATTCATGAATAATACCAAAAAGTACAATAAGATTTATAAATAGTAGCAAAAATAAACTAAATAGTGACAAAAAGAAGCTAAATAGTAAAAAAACTAACTTAAACACAACTTAGTTTTTTTTTTCTTTGTCTCAATTAACTTAATTGATAAAATCTTCTGAAAAAAGAGATTTAGATTTGAACTTTGTTTGCTGTCTCCCCCAAAAATTAATTTGTATCTTATTTATAAAATCTTTTTTTTTTAATTTCTTGATTAAATTTAAAAACAATGTTGCATCAATCAATAAAGTATAAACAACAAATTTTTTTTTTTTTCACTACTAAAAACGTGGGTTATAGCCGCTTTTACAAAAAAAATTTACACTTTGCTCACCTGTGGTTTGCTTGAAAAATAGTTTGTCTACCTGTGATTTAAAAATTGACACTTTACTCATCTGAGGTTAGGTTCATTTGTCTCTCGTTACCCACCTCTGTTAAAAACAAAGATAAATTTGTATTTTTGTTACCCTTTTATGTTTCTCTTCTCTCAAAACATAAAAAACAAAAAACATTAAAGGAAAATAAGATCTAAAAGTTATGTTTTATGAAAATTAAAACCTAATTTTTTTACATCTTCTTTTCATGTATCAACTTTTAGGTCTTCTATTTTAACACATTAAAAATTGAATTGATGTGTTTCCTCGCTTGAACCAGAGAACGGAAAGAAAACCAGTTAAAAGCAGAACAGTCACACATGAGTTAGTAATTGAGGACCAATTAATTTCCAAATGATGCGGTAAAGAAGAAGACTGTGAGTACTTCTCCATTATCTTCTCAAAAGGAATTTTTGTTTCCTTCCACTTCACAGTGTACATGAACTCAGCTTCCAGTTCATTCCTGTTAGCTCAAAACCCAAAACTAGCTCTTGAAATTGATCTTTCTTTAAAATGCATTCACTTCCAAATGCACAAAATATCACAGTTTTGGGCTTGAAGCTATCTAACCACTTTCCCCATTTCTCTTCTAATGCTATAGTTGGTGGTTCATGCATTATTGGCCCTGCAAGAAACACAATTTTTGAATTGTCTTTTGTTAGAGATATATTAGACATATTAGCCCAATGTAATAGGCCCAAGCTCAGTCCTACTTGTACTAGTAGTCTAGGGTTTAGTCGCCTATATATAATTATGTTAGGGTTCATTGTAACACATGTTATTGTACTACACTCTTATACAATAAAGATGTATCCCTTAAGGGATTTCTACGTGGATGTAGGCTAACAAAGCTAAACCACGTAACTCTCGTGTTCTCGGTGTTTCTATTTTATGTTTCTCCTTCTGCATCTACTCTAGCATATACAACATGGTATAACACATCGCGTTGCTAATAATAATATTTTATATTTAACATGGTATCAGAGCCAAACTTCGTTCTTGGCATCAAACAAACGTCTCTAGCAAGCAAAGAAGATTATTATGTGCACACCACCATTTGAAGTCACACATGCAAGCCTGCTGGATCTAGACTCCACGGCATCTCGCAGCCACCATGACTCTATGCTGTGTCAAAATCCAACAACCAAGCAAGCCGTGACTTAACTTATCAGATTTGTGCAAATCCAAGCTTAGTCGCCTACTTGTACTAGTAGTCTAGGGTTTAGTCGCCTATATATACCTATGTTAGGGTTCATTGTAACACATGTTATTGTACTACACTCTTATACAATAAAGATGTAGCCCTTAAGGGATTTCTCTGTGGATGTAAACTAACAAAACTGAACCACGTAACCCTCATGTTCTCGGTGTTTTTATTCTATGCTTCTCCTTCCGCATCTACTCTAGCATATATAACATGGTATAACACATCGCGTTGCTAATAATAATATTTTATATTTAACATAAAATCAGAGCCAAACCTCGTTCTTGGCGTCAAACAAACGTCTCTAGCAAGCAAAGAAGATTATCATGTGCACACCACCATCTAAAGTCACATATGCAAGCCTACTGGATCTAGACTCCACGACATCTCGCAGCCACCATGGCTCTATGCTGTGTCAAAATCCAACAACCAAGCAAGCCGTGACTTAACTTATCAGATCTGTGCAAATCCAAGCTTCGCCTAATGAAACCAACACCACAGAAGTGCTCCACGACCTCCTGCAAGAAAAACCCAAAAGTTCGGCAACCAAAGGAAGTCCCACGCGCCTCCATGCGCAGACAGAGTCCTTGACTCATTCTCCCATGTGCCGCCACGATTTCCTGATGTGCAGCTGATCCATCAGCCACACGCGCCGACGTGCCGATGTATAGGCCTCGCCGTCTGCCATTCTATCATGCACAAAAATCTGGTGCTCATTCGAGACCGCACGTGCTCTCACGTGCCACCTGGATTCTCGCCAACATCCCCACGCGCTTTTACAGAAGCACGCGCGAAAGACCCCTGCTGATGTCATCAGATGATGTCATTACTTCACGTCAACAGCCACGCATGCACATCCACGTCAGCCACAGCCATGTTAGTGCCACGTCATATGATGACATCAGCATCTCTGCAATCCGATCCGTGGACCAACCTGGAAACCCGGAACCGACTCGGACCATGTGCCGTTGACTTTTGGCTGACCGTTGACTTTGACCTTTTAGGTTTGACTTTTGCGTTGACTTTTGACCAAAAGTCAAAATTTCTGAAAAGGCCTATCTTGCTTAGTTTTTCGCGTAGATTCCAATTTTGAACTCCGTTTCTTCATTTGAAACTCCAAAATTGGTCAATTGGCACATTCTTCATTGTGGGTTCTTCAAAGGCATTCTTCAAGGCATCTCCAAGTGATCTTCTTATGCTTATCCAACCTCAAGCTTTCATTGAGCTTCCGCCTTGAGTTTGAGGGAGGGTGTTAGAGATATATTAGACATATTAGCCCAATGTAATAGGCCTAAGCCCAGTCCTACTTGTACTAGTAGGCTAAGGTTTAGTTGCCTATATATACGTATGTTAGGATTTATTGTAACACAGGTTATTGTACTACACTCTTATACAATAAAGATGTAGCACTTAAAGGATTTCTCCGTGGATGTAGGCTAACAAAGCTGAACCACGTAACCCTCGTATTTTCAGTGTTCCTATTTTATGCTTCTCCTTCTGCATCTACTCTAGCATATACAACATGGTATAACGCATTGCGTTGCTAATAATAATATTTTATATTTAACATCTTTCAACATAGTCACAATAAGGCCCTTCCATCTTGCGACTTTTGAAACTAATAGCATCAGAATCACTAAAAGAGATCATTTGGCATTCAATGAATGATATGTCTCTACCAAATTGTTTGTGTTGTAGAGGTAACTTGTCAAACTTCATGGGGAAATAGCTTGATTGAAGAAGGTGGGAACCTTGGTGGAGGTGCCTCAAAATCAGCTTCAGTTATTGGTTTTTCACTGATTTTTACTTTGGGCTTAACAAATACCCCACAATCACGGGGCTAATGGTGCAATGATGTATAGACTTAATGCCTAGGTGGCGTGCCAACGGTGGTAACCAGTGAGTGAAATCATGGAATACAAAATGGGGTTTGAGATCACGAAGAAAAGATTCAATGGAGAGTGTAGTAAGGTCCATTGGAATGAAATGAGAAAGGAACATCTAAGGTAGTTTCAGAATCTGGAAGGAGGTCATCATATTCAAAGTTATTTTTTTATTTTTTTTTTTTCACTCTCTGGTTCAGGTGAGGAAACACATAATTTCAACTTTTAATGTGTTAAAATTGAAGATCTAAAATTTGATACATGAAAAGAAGATGTAAAAGTTAGGTTTTAATTTTTACAAAACGTAGCTTTTAGGGGGGTGTTTGGTAGAGTAGTTTGAGATGAGATTTTTGTAGTTTTTTGAAATTTGTGTGGGTGAAAAAGTGTGTGGAAATGTAACAAAAATAGAAATTATCTTTTCAACAGAGGTGGGTAATGGGAGACAAATGTGGCTAACTCCAAGTGGATAAAGTGTCAATTTTTAAATCACAGGTAAGCAAAGTGTTTTTTAGGCAAACTACAAGTAGGCAAAGTGTAATTTCCCCTAAATTCAATTTTTTTGTATTTTTTGAATTTAGAAATTAGAATGCAATCATAAAAAGGAAAAAAAAATTATTTATTATGTTGTTGAAGTTAAACCAATTATATTCTTGTCACATCAATTTACAATTTTTTTAGTAAAATTTATAGTCAGACTAACATTTTCCTTAAATTTAATTTGGGAACCTAATTTAGTAGGTCTAAGTAACTATATAATGTGGGATCCAGTTAACTTAATTGTTAAATTCTCTTATTATCAAATAAGAGATTTGTGTTTCAAACCTGCATATATTATAAACTAGTTGGAGTCTTAGCCTAATAATAAAAAGCAATCATTACGAAATAGGCGTTATAGATAACATTCTATTGTACTTATAAAAAAAAAAACTGTACAATAACTTTTATCATATAAATATAATATGCTTTTGAAAATGAGAATATATAGAGGAATATAACCCATCATGGTAATGAAGATAATGTTGCTTTTTTCTTATGAACTGTAGAACATGTGAGCTCACCACTAGGGGTGGCAAAATCATCCCAAACCCATTTACCTACCCACACCCATCCACTCAAATAAGATTCAAACCCACCCAATTATTAATTGGGTCAAACCCATTAACCCAGTTAAACCCAATTAATACTTATGTTAATTAGGTTTTAAATAGGTACCCAATTAGACCCAAGTATCATTTACCCAAATCACTCAACTCTATAATACCCTAAAATAACTAAAAGACCAAAATACCCTTGGAACCACCAAAATAATTAAAATGCACTCTAAATGACCAATAGTACACTGAAATCTTTAAAATGACCAAAATACCCCTAAAATCTCTAAAATGACAAAATAAAATACCTAGAATTCGCTAAATGACCAAAATACTCTCAAAATCTCTAAAATAAGCCAAAATACCTAGAAATGTTTCAGGTTTCAGGGGTATTTCAATCATCGGGGTTTTTTCTGCCATTTTTAGGTTCTAAGGGTATTTCAGTCATGTTTTTAGGTTTTGGGGGCACTTTGGTCATTTTCTAGGTTCTAAGAGAGTCGGTCATTTTATTTTTTGGTTATTTTGGGGGTCTCGGGGTATTTCAGTCATTTTTTAGGTCTTAGGGTGGGTATTTTGGTCATTTTTAGGTTTCTGGGTATTTTAGTCATTTTTAGGTTCTAAGAATATATTTTGATCATTTTCTAGGTTCTAAGAGTATTTTGGTCAATTTTTAAGTTTTAGGGTCATTTTTTACATTTTATTGGTTCTAAGGGAATTTTAGTCAGTTTTTAGAATTCAAAGCCATTTCTATCATTATTTTAAGGTTCTAATGGTATTTTGGTCATTATTAGGTTTTATGGGCATTTCAGTCATTTTAAAGGGTTTTGGGGTAGTATTTTGGTCATTTTGAAAATATAGGGGTATTTTGGTAATTTTAAAATTTAAGGGTATTTTGGCCATTTAATTGGATGGGTTTTACCTATAATAATTAAGTTAGGTCAAGTTTAGGTTATGATTAATTAGTTAAATGGGTTATAATCAACGTTATGGATACCACTCCGTTCCGGCCGGAATGGCCGGAAAATTTCATACCTGCAAGCAAACTGGAATGGCAAGCCCCTATATTCCGTGCTGTTTTGGTTAATTTCGCCTGAAATAAAAGATTTGGCTGGTATGAGTTTGTTGCACATAAAGTTGAACTTTGGAGTCTTGGATCTTCAAAATTGACCAAAATCGATCTCATCGTTCCTTTCCACAAATACACTGTAGTCTTTTGCTTCATAAGATGAGTTGTAGAGGAATAACAGTATCAGAATTAGAGGATTGTTGTGGCTCACGCAGTCATGCTTAACAAATTTGGATATCGATCAGAGAGAGAGAGAGAGAGAGAGAGAGAGAGAGAGAGGAGAATAGAGAAGAGAGAAAAGACTTGAGAGGAAAACTGAGAGAAGTTTTGTGTGAGAGTAAAAAAATAAAAAGAAAGATGAAATCATGAAAAGATAAGATAGTGTGTCAATTTTAATGTGTAGATCTTACAAAAGATGGGATAGAATTCAAAAGTGAGTAGCATAAATATCAAGGAGTTAGATACAGTAGGCGTGTGTGAATGAGAGAAAACAAGAGAAAACAAATTAAAAATAGGAAGAAAGTGAAATATGGTGGGTGAGGAAAAATATAATAATAAAAAAAGTTGTAAATAGAGTTGCCTTGGGCAGTGTGCTTTAGCCAAATTATGAAGCCACTATCTAAGCTTACTTCAAATTTGCCTTTGCATTAAAAAAATTAATTAGTATTTTAATTAAAATAATAATATTTTAAATGCATTAATTAGATTAATTTTAAAATAACAAATTTTATAAATGTATGAAAATATAACTTTTATGTTTTTTTTTTAATATAAAAAGTAATAGGATATGAAATTATATATATATATATATATATTTTTTTTTTTTTTGCAACTCCGAAACACCTTGAAACGGTACACCAAAATTAGTCGGTATCGAAATATTTCGTTCCACTAGACAAACTGAAACGGGGTTTGAAACGGTATTCATAACATTGGTTATTATGAGTAAATGAGTTTTATGTACTCACCCAGGGATGTAGCTATGCTTGGACCTGGGGGGACAATGGCTCCCCCTGGCCCAATGAGAAAAAGAAAAAAATATAAAATATATAAAGCTTGGTTTTGAATTTTCATGCTCCATTTTTGTTCAATACTCCCATGCTTTCACAAAAAGTACACTTTCTTTATTCAAATTTTCATTAAATTTTGATTCTTTTTGTGAGTTTCTATTTGGGTTAATGATTTATGAAATTTATCTTAAAGCATTAGCATAAGATAATTGCAGCATAAGTGTTTGATGAAGTTCCCCAAAGAAGCTTGGGATTAAAACACACACACACACACACACACACACACACACACACACACACATTCTTTTATAAGTAGTTTGGATAAAAAAACATGGTTGTCTTTGGGTTAATCTAGATCTACAATATGACTGTTTAGGCTATAATGAATTTTTTAAGCATTTGGGTTTGAGTGTATCTTGCGCCCCCCCCCCCCCTCACTTGAAATCCTAGCTCTGTCCCTGTACCCATCCATTTATGTCCAATCCAAACTCACTTTAGGGGTGCATGTAAACTATTTACCAATTGAACGCATGCAATTTGTCTATGCAACTGCATAACTTTCAAACCAAGTTATCATTTAAGTTGAGTTGAATCCATGGACATTGTTGGGTACAAAATTTTTTTTCTTTTTTTTTTTTTTTTTTTTTGGCCTAAGTTGTAGCAAAGAAGTTGAAGGGTATACCTGGCAGAAACCGATTATCCACAGTTTAATTGTTTTGTTCTAATGAGTCTCTCCATTATGATCTTTCAATTACAAACACATCAAATATAAAATAATCGGTGGCTACCAATACAAAACGTTTGTTTCCCATTGCCCGAGGAAATGGCCCAATTATGTCTAAACCCCATTGCACAAAAGGCCAATGGCTGGTGATCGAGTTCAAGTTTCCACCTAGTTGATGAATGATTGGGGTGTGTTTTTGGCATTGATTACACTTCTTGACATAGTCGGCTATATCTAGTTGCATATTTGGCCACCAGAATCCTTGAGTCATAACTTAGTGGGACAGCGACCTTCCCCCCGAGTGTCCACCACAAATCCCTTCGTGTCGCTCGACTAGGAGTCCAGTAACATTATTCGGATGAAGACATAACAGATAAGGACCTCCAAACGATCTTCGATACAACTTATTATCTTCGGATAACTAGAAATGAGTTGAGGTTGTCTATACCTTCTCTGCCTCTTTCGCATCAGTCGGTAAAGATCCATCAGTTAGGAAAGACACATAAGGTCCATCCAACTTAATTCGGACACTAAGGCCGATGTTACGATCAGATGATGCTCTATGCTTGGTTGCTCCAATAGCTTTACAAAACTCATTTGTGGAACACACTCATCAAACGACGAAGCCAAAGTGGCTAATGAATCAGCATGGCTATTCTGAATTCTCGGTACTCTGACTATGCTTACTCTCTGGAAGCCTGTTTGTAGTGCCCCGAACAACTTCAAATACTGTGACATACGGGAATCCTTTGCTTTAAAGCTTCCTTCTATTTGGCTTACTACCAATTTTGATTCCGAGAATACCTCCACTTCCTTCGCACCAAGCTTTTGAACCACCTTAAGACCAGCGATAAGTGCCTCATATTCAGCTTCATTATTGGAAGCGCGAAAATCCAGTCTTAATGATTTTTCCAATCATAACCCCTTAGGAGATATCATGACAATCTTGACCCATGATCCCCTTGCGTTAGATGCACCATCTACATACACTTGCCATGGTCTAATTAAAACTTGGCATACCCCTGTGAGGACCCTTAGTGCGAGTGTGAATTCGGCTACAAAGTCTGCTAATACCTGGCCCTTAATGGAATTCCTCGATTTGTACCATATGTTAAATGTCCCAAGTCTCATTCCCTATTTAGCTATCCTCCCGGTGAAGTCTGATCTTCTCAAAAGCAATTACAGGGGATACTCGATTAGCACCCTAACCGTATGGGCTTAGAAGTAATGAGGTAGCTTCCTTGTCGCATGCACCAGTGCTAGTACCATCTTCTCTAGTGGAAAGTCTCCACATCCACCAACATTTTCTGAGGTAATACACTAGTCTCTGGATCCCATCTTGATGTCTTAGTAATACAGCACTCACTGCATGGTCAAAGATTGCCAAGTACATATATAGATCTTTATCAGGCTCGAGTTAAGATAAAATTGGTAGGCTAGCCAAATAGCACTTCAAATCTCTGAACGCCGAGTCACACTTTTATGTCCATTGGAAACTCCTCTATTTTTTTAGTAGTTGAAAGAGCGGTCTATAACTATGTGCTAATCTCGAAATAAACCGATTCAAGGTAGCAATCATTCCGGTGAGTTTCTGCACTTCTTTGGGGTTACTAGGTGAGTTAAGTTGTTGAATTACTGTAATCTGATCGGGGTTGACCTATATTTCTCGGGTAGTTATCATGTAGCCCAAGAACTTACCCAACCCTACATCAAAGGTGCATTTACCTGCATTGAGGCATAACTTATTATGTCTAACTATTTTGAAAACCCTGACCAGGTTTGACACATCCTCTTCACTCCTTTTGCTTTTAACCACCATGTCGTCAATATAAACTTTCACTATGTCCCCGATTTGATCTTTAAACATCCGAGTAACTATTCGTTGATACATAGCTCCCACGTTCTTCTGCCCAAAAGACATGACCGTATAATAATAATTACCCTCAGGTGATATGAAAGAGGTTTTCTCCTGATCCTCAGGTACCAGAGCAATCTGATGATAATCCAGAAAGGCCTCCAAGAAACTCATTCTCGGGTGTCCGTAGGTGGCATTCACCAATTGATCTATCTTTGGGATGGGGAATGGGTCCTTCGGGCATGCTTGGTTAAGTTTGGTAAAATCGACATAAACTCTCCATTTTTCTTCTTCACCACAATCGTATTTGATAGCCACTTGGGAAAGAACACCTCCTTTATAGCCCCTGCCTTCTTCAATCCCTTCACCTCCTCCCTCATGGCTTCCACATGTGGCTTTGCTAATCTCTTTCGGTGAGACCATGTGTGGACACAAGGGGTCTTTTTGGAGGCACCGCCTAGTTTTTACAATGGTCTAAGAATCATATATATAATGTCCTTTTTGAGGAAGGACCTTTAATCTTACTACCGGAGTATGGGTTCAGAGTTTAGGTAAATTCTTGGGAAGGTGTTAGGCACCCAAGATTGCCTAACCTTAAGGTTGGCGTCCTATCATTGTGTCTTAATCTTAATCTTATTAAAAACAATTCAACACTTGTATCCTAACTCACACACGTGCAAGCATGCATCTAACATACAACATGGCATCATTCATCCCAAAACATATATCTATATATAAAGCAAAAGAGAGACATAGCCAAACACAAATAAGAAACCCTAACATACATCTAACATGTGAACACCCTATCATACATCTCAAGGTGAGGCAACAAACCAAGCATGGCAACAAGCATATCATGACAATCATAGAATCATAAGAAGCATATGATTGGAATTGAAAGACACAAAGCAAAACATTCAAAAATATACACCATCCAATGCATGTTTATACCAATGCATGACCTACCTTTACTTACCTTTACTTACCTTTCAGCAACACAACACCAACGGCATTAATGCTTGGACATGTGAATGAATGGCAAAAGAATCTTTAAGCAAGGAAACCCTGATCTAACAAGTTAAACACAAGAAACAAATAAAACATGTGAAACAGGAACTCAGATGCAGGGGTTTATGTAAAAAGGATTATAACATAGGCAAGATAAGTGAAACAAACAAACGAAACAAAGCAAAAAATCCAAATTAAGGTTTCTGGGCAAATGCCTGCGTACCCAGCCAGAGACTTGCGTATGCAAGATTTAACTTGCATACGCATGTTCATGGCATACGTGCATGGACTTGTTCACAAACCTTAACCTAGAAACATGAAACAAAAAAATAGAGGAAAAAAGAAAACCCTAATTCTAACAACCTAGCATGCTCATAAACATCAAACAAGCATAAAACTAAACTAAGCAAACATGTTATAACATAAACAAAGCAAGAAATAAGATCGAAACATAGAACGGAAAGCAGAAAATGGAAAGAAAGGGTTGAAGCTTGATACCTCAAAAGGAGTTCCCAAGCTTTGATTTTGACTGTTCCCTTCAGTCAAATCTATCACAGTTAATAAACACGTGATTAGTAATCTTAAACTCAAAGGATTGGGGTTAGAAAAGGCCCCAATTAAATAAAATTGACTTGAGGGTGTTTTGTGAAAAACTCCCTTTTGATTTACTATTTTCTAGTAAATCTTAATTTTTTCCTGTGGGATTTCTGTGTGTTTTGAAAATGTACCATGTAAAGCTTTTTATAGTGGAAAAAAATGGGGTTTGGAACGGCTCCCAGACAATGTGAGATTCATTCCAAACCTCAGCCATTATTGCAGAAAACTTGCCTTTTTCATACTTCTGAAACTCTAGTTACATACATATGCTTTAGCCCACGTACGCAGGCTAATGCCTACATATGTGGGCTGAGGGCCACCTTGGTCTTTTATATCCAAAAATAGATTTTTGCCCATTTAAAAGGTTATATTTTTCATTTTAATACTCAAGTCAATTTGATATCTGATTGGGCTTTAAACGAACCTTGTGTAACACCCCAAAACCCAAAGCAAGGATTTAGATGTTTAACTTGTCTTAGAAATAATCAACAATGATATAATGGAACAGAGCGTAATATTAATCCTCAAATAAACTTCTATAATATCATCAGAGTTCCTTAATAATCCATAAAAACAAAACAACAATATTATTCTTGTATGAAAAATCTCCAGATAACATCTCAACATAGTTCCAAAAAAAAATAATCTCATTGTCCTGAAACAATTTTACTAAAACAACTCAGCAACTATCCAAGCTCCAAACGCAGTCATCAATCTAAGGCTCCACTGATCTACCACCAAAAGACACTCCATAACTCTAATCTGAAAGGATGGAAAAAGGGGTGAGCTAGAGGCTCAATAAGAGACTACAAACATGAGGATGTCTTCCCAAAACAAACGATAATATCATTGACAAAATATAGTCATCACGATACAATTAAAATTAGTTTAAACTGTAATATAATATATTCTATAAAGCTGTGAAAATAAAACACTTCACTATAACGCTGTAAACATTAATAAAATAATAACCACATTTATATGCCAATATGCACCAAATAGGTAGAACACTTTATTATGAAAATAAACAATTTTCCACCTGAAAGAACAGTAGCAATTAAACAGTAATCCAATATGAAAAATATTAGTCAAACACAGACAAAAGCTGCTAAACACTCGGTGGGTGATTTCCCATGGGAACAATAACACTAACCTCAAAGAGGCAACACTAGCTCCGAAGAGCAACAATAACACTGCACCACACCACACTAACACTGCTTCGGCCGAAGACCAACACTTAACCCTGTGTTGGCAAAGGTTGCAGACTGTCTAGTTGACCATTTGAAACAATTCTTGACAAATACAATTTCATAATAACATACAATAGATAATAAAATTCTAGTATGTGCAAAGCACTAACAATAGTATAAGTTTTTGGAACTTCATCTTTGCAATTATATACATATATAGATAAATACATATTTTTATCACGTGTATATATATATAAATATATATGTCCTGAAAGACGTCATGTGCTGAAGTCTACTTACCTCTAGTGGTTAAACCAAGCTTCACTTCAATCGCTCGAAACGACGTCAACTAGAACCTAAATAATAATTAAATAACTCAATAAGGGCAGGTTCTTTAATAACCACAACATCCTCTTGATAAAACAATTCCTCAGCCACTAAGAAGATTTGGCAAAATAAAATTTAACATGTCTTTCTAATAAACCCCCAAACCTATTCTAGATTAAAAATAATAGTAAAGCACCCCTAAAATATAAATTTGTTATCCTATATATATATAAATGTATACCCGTAGATCATCTAAAATGCCACTCAAGGACACCACGATAACTTAAACTATATAGAATGATGCTACTCCACGGTCATACATGAAGTTCCACTTTAAAATCAACTATTGCACAACTATGAATAAGCTTCCATGATATAATCTTTATAGGATGATGCTTCCATGATACAATTCTTATACTATCAGATCTATATAAACCTAATATCAAATTCTACCTTTTCCACGTGAACCAACAGATGCTATATACTTATATATATAAATATAGGAACACCTAGTCCACTGATGCAACTCACGCCAAGACAAACAATGCCGCTTAAGCTGTAAGAGATGTAACTCCACGAATATCCAAGAGGTTCAATATCAAAATCAATTAGTGCTTATATATATATCATGCTTCTCTGACATCAATTTACCTATGCAACGATTTGTATAAAAAAAATCGAACCATTCATTCATTCAGAAACGTAGGATCCTAGATCAAATAGTGCCCAAAGAAAACAATAAAGTTTGTGAACACATAAGTTTACCTCAATACCGAATTGAGGTTTTTTTTTTTTTTTTTTTGCTGGCAGCCCCTTGCAGCGCACTCTCTACAGCCCCTTTTTGCTGTAATCTCTCTTTTTTTTTTTTTTTTTTTTTTTTTTTTTGTGTCTTGTGTCTTGTGTCTTTCTCTCTACCTAACCCTAGGAAACCCTAAGTTTATTTCATTATAAGGCTGTTGCACTTGGGCTGAAAGTTTAGAAGCCTATTCCATGATAAGGCTATTTTCAGTTGGGCTGAAAATTTAGAAGCCCACTACACTAAAATAAACTTCTAAGACCCACCTATATTCCCACTAAACACATTAATATTATTATTATTATCATTGTAAAAAAAATCACAATATAAAATTAATTATTTCCTCCAAAAATAAATTAAGCAAATTATTAAATCCACTCTCTAGAAGTGATTAAATTAAATTTAAATGAGATGGGTGTTACATTCTCCCCCTCTTATAAAATTTTCGTCCTCGAAAATTCAAAACATACCTCACTGCAGAAAAAGCTGGGGATATTTGGATTGCATTTCGTCTTTATGCTCCCATGAAGCTTCTTCCATGGAGTGGTTCCTCCATAATACTTTGACCAAATGTATAGTCTTATTACGTAGCACTTGCTCTTTATGATCTAAAATCTGAATTGGGACCTCCTCGTAGGATAAATTCTCTTTGACTTGGAGTGGCTCATAACTCAAGATATGAGAAGGATCGGGAACATACCTCCTCAACATAGATACATGAAAAACGTTATGTAACCTTGACAAGGTCGGTGGTAAAGCAAGCCGGTAAGCAACAGAACCAACTCTCTCCAAAACTTCAAAAGGCCCCACGTACCTAGGGCTTAACTTACCCCTCTTGCCAAACCTCATAACTCCTTTCATAGGTGACACTCGAATGAAAACCATGTCTCCAACTTCAAATTCCACTTCTCTTCTCCGTGGATCAGCATAACTTTTCTGTCTACTCTGAGCTGCACGCAACCTTTCCCGAATCACATCAATCTTTTCACTGGTCCTTTGAACAATCTCAGGACCCAAGATTCTCCTCTCTCCAACCTCATCCCAACAAACTGGGGATCTACACTTTCTCCCATACAAAGCCTCATAAGGTGCCATCTTAATACTGGAGTGATAACTATTGTTATAAGCAAACTCCACCAAAGTCAAATAGTCATTCCAACTACCCTTGAAATCCAAGACACAAGCTCTCAACATGTCTTCCAGAGTTTGGATAGTTCTCTCAGACTGTCCATCCGTTTGAGGGTGGCAAGCAGTACTAAAGTTCAACTTAGTACCCAAGGCTTTTTGCAAACTATCCCAAAACCCTGAAGTGAACCTCGAATCTCTATCAGATACAATAGAAGCTGGCACTCCATGCAACCTCACAATCTCATTTATATAAAGTTCAGCCAGTTTGTCAAGAGAGTAGTTCATTCTAATTGGAATGAAGTGGGCAGATTTAGTCAACCTATCCACCACCATCCAAACAGCATCATGATTCTTAGGTGATCTCGGTAATCCACACACAAAGTCCATGGTGATATTCTCCCACTTCCTTTCAGGAATAGGTAAAGGTTGTAACAACCCTGATGGCCTTTGATGCTCCACTTTGACTTGCTGGCAAATCAAGCATTGTTCCACAAATTGAGCAATTTCTCTTTTCATGTTAATCCACCAATAAACTTCTCGAAAGTCATGATACATCTTGGTACTACCCGGATGCATTGTATAAGGCGAACGATGTGCTTCCTCCAATATCTCTCTTTTAATCAATGAATCATTAGGCACACAAAGCCTATTACCAAACCTCAAAACACCATCATCAGAGATACTAAAATCAAATCTACTCCCACCACGTACTTGTTCCATGATCTTAAACAATTGAGGGTCACCACTCTGAGCAGCTTTGATCTTATCAATTAGGGTGGGTTGTACACTTAAACTTGCCAGGTAGGATTGGGAGTCTCCAGTCACTATGTCTACTCCAAGTTTCTGAAGATCAACAATAATATGCTTCTGAGTAGTTAATAAAGCAGCTGAAAAGCTATACGACTTTCGACTAAGTGCATCAGCCACAACATTGGCTTTACCAGGATGGTAATTTATAGAACAATCATAGTCTTTAATCAATTCTAGCCATCTCCTTTGTCTCAAATTTAATTCTTTTTGAGTGTATATGTACTTCAAACTTTTATGGTCAGTGTATATTTCACATCTCTCACCATACAAGTAATGCCTCCAAATCTTCAATGCAAAAACCACTGCTGCCAATTCCAAATCATGAGTTGGATAATTCTGTTCATAATTCTTTAGTTGCCGAGAGGCATAAGCAACCACCTTCCCATGTTGCATCAGAACACAACCAAGACCCTTACGAGATGCATCACTATATATCACAAAACCACCCGAACCAGATGGAATAGTCAATACTGGTGCAGAAACCAACCGTTGCTTCAACTCCTGGAAACTTCTTTCACATTCCTCTGTCTAGTCAAACTTTGCATGTTTTCGAGTTAATCGAGTCAGAGGAGTTGCAATACTAGAAAATCCTTCCACAAATCTTCTATAATAACCTGCAAGGCCCAAAAAACTTCTTACCTCACTTACATTAGTAGGGGCAGCCCAATTAACTACAGCTTCGATCTTACTAGGGTCCACTGTAATTCCATCTCTAGAGATCACATGTCCTAAGAACACCACTTGATTCAACCAGAACTCACACTTCTTTAATTTAGCATACAACTTCTTGTCTCTTAAAATCTGCAACACCATTCTCAAGTGTTCCTCATGCTCTTCTTGGCTTTTAGAGTAAACCAAGATGTCATCAATGAAAACAATGACAAACCGATCCAAATACTCATGAAATACCCTATTCATCAAATCCATAAAAACAGCAGGAGCATTAGTTAGACCAAAAGGCATCACTAAGAACTCATAATGACCATACCTGGTTCGAAAAGCTGTCTTTGGTATGTCATCCTTCTTAACTCTCAACTGATGATAACCAGATCTCAAGTCAATTTTAGAGAAGACTTGAGCGCCTTGAAGCTGATCAAACAAATCATCAATTCGTGGCAAAGGATATTTGTTTCTGACGGTTACCTTGTTCAACTCCCTATAGTCAATGCACAACCGCATACTACCATCCTTCTTCTTAACAAACAACACCGGAGCACCCCAAGGAGAAGCACTAGGCCGAATAAAGCCTTTATCAAGCAAGTCTTGCAATTGCTCCTTCAACTCATTGAGCTCTGTAGGGGCCATTCTATAAGGTGCTTTGGAAATTGGGCCGGTACCAGGTACTAGGTCAATAGAGAACTCAACCTCTCTGTCAGGGGGTAGTCCAGGTAAGTCCTCAGAGAACACATCTGGGAACTCTTTCACCACTGGGATGTCTTCAACTTTTAACTCTACTTTATCACCCTTCAAAGCACAAACAAGGAACCCTTCACATCCCTTCCTTAGCAATCGCCTTGCCTGCATCACTGACACCAATACAGGTGGTTTCACCACACGATCTCCCTCGAAGAAGAATTCTGGCTCCCCAGGAATTCTAAATACTACCTTCTTCCCAAAACACTCTATGGAAGCATGAAAAGTAGATAACCAATCCATCCCTAGAATCACATCAAACTCAAACATATCAAGCAACATAAAATCTGCTTTTAATTCCCTCCCAGAGACTAAAACATTACAAGACTTGTACACTTTATGGGTAATCATTTGTTGTCCAGAAAGTGTAGCAACACACAATTCATAATTTAAACTCTCAGGTTCCATGTTTAGCCTTTGTGCAAGTCTACGTGAGATGAAAGAATGGGTTGAACCAGAATCAAATAACACTTGTGCATGCTGACTGGAAACAAGAAGTGTACCTGAAACCACTGATGGGGAGGCCTCGGCGTCCTGTTTAGTCAAAGCAAAAACTCGACCCTGAACCTTAGGTCTCTGTTGGCTCCCATTTGGATTGGTAGTTTGTTCAGCTCGCATATCTGGACAATCCTTGATGAAGTGTCCAGTCTTGCCACATTTAAAACACGCCCTTGACTCCAAATAACATGTTCCACTATGAGCCTTTCCACATCTTGGACAAGTTTTGTATGCCTTCTTATTTGAATTAGGCACCCCTTGCTTCTTGAATGAACTTCCACTAGACTTCCCCTTAAGAAAATGACTCTGGGTTGGCTTCCTCTCTTGATCATTGGCCCTTGAGAGACGATTGCAATTTCTCTCTGCTATGAGAGCTCGATCCACCACTTCTGCGTATGTTTCCAATTTGAACATGGAAACCGGTCCCTGAATTTCCTCCCTTAAACCTCTTTCGAAATGCCTGGCCTTCCTTGCTTCCGTGTCAACCATGTGTGGAGCAAAGCGGGATAATTCAGCAAATTTCCGCTCATACTCATACACTGATTGAGTACCTTGTGCTATGCGAATGAACTCAGCTTCCTTTTGCATCATCAAACTATCAGGAAAATACCTTTTACGAAAGAGCTCAACAAAATGCTGCCAAGTTATAACTTCTCTTCCATGTGTCCTCTCCGTGGACTCCCACCATTCCAATGCATCACCTTTCAGTACAAAAACAGCAAGGACAACTCATTGCTCATCACTAACTTCCATTGCTCTAAAGAGCCTTTCTATCTCCTTAAGCCAGTTGTCAGCCTCAATTGGATCCTTTGTACCCTTGAAAGCAGGAGGATCAAGCTTCCTAAACTTCTCCAAGGCACTAGTCGGATTGGTGGCTCCCACTTGATGTTGCACTATATTGGTTAAGCCCCCAATGGCTTCAATAATAGCCTGGAGATTAGTAGGTCCCCCAGCATTCGGTTGACTGTTCCCTGGGTTCCCCCTTGGTGGAGCCATATCTCTAAGCAATACAATAAGATATCATAAGTAAATATTTCAAATATTTCCGAGGGTCAAAACCAAACACATAGATAGTACAACAATCATTCCTACACACTTTAGAATAATAAACAAAACAAAACAAAATATAAAATCACTATGAAAGGTCAACTAATTCTAACACTAAAATTCCTTGTAATCACACTCTTGTTCCAAAATAGTCTTAAGATCAAACCTATAAGTCTACAGAATCATAAACCTATGCTCTGATACCATAACTGTAACACCCCAAAACCCAAAGCAAGGATTTAGATGTTTAACTTGTCTTAGAAATAATCAACAATGATATAATGGAACAGAGCGTAATATTAATCCTCAAATAAACTTCTATAATATCATCAGAGTTCCTTAATAATCCATAAAAACAAAACAACAATATTATTCTTGTATGAAAAATCTCCAGATAACATCTCAACATAGTTCCAAAAAAAAATAATCTCATTGTCCTGAAACAATTTTACTAAAACAACTCAGCAACTATCCAAGCTCCAAACGCAGTCATCAATCTAAGGCTCCACTGATCTACCACCAAAAGACACTCCATAACTCTAATCTGAAAGGATGGAAAAAGGGGTGAGCTAGAGGCTCAATAAGAGACTACAAACATGAGGATGTCTTCCCAAAACAAACGATAATATCATTGACAAAATATAGTCATCACAATACAATTAAAATTAGTTTAAACTGTAATATAATATATTCTATAAAGCTGTGAAAATAAAACACTTCACTATAACGCTGTAAACATTAATAAAATAATAACCACATTTATATGCCAATATGCACCAAATAGGTAGAACACTTTATTATGAAAATAAACAATTTTCCACCTGAAAGAACAGTAGCAATTAAACAGTAATCCAATATGAAAAATATTAGTCAAACACAGACAAAAGCTGCTAAACACTCGGTGGGTGATTTCCCATGGGAACAATAACACTAACCTCAAAGAGGCAACACTAGCTCCGAAGAGCAACAATAACACTGCACCACACCACACTAACACTGCTTCGGCCGAAGACCAACACTTAACCCTGTGTTGGCAAATGTTGCAGACTGTCTAGTTGACCATTTGAAACAATTCTTGACAAATACAATTTCATAATAACATACAATAGATAATAAAATTCTAGTATGTGCAAAGCACTAACAATAGTATAAGTTTTTGGAACTTCATCTTTGCAATTATATACATATATAGATAAATACATATTTTTATCACGTGTATATATATATAAATATATATGTCCTGAAAGACGTCATGTGCTGAAGTCTACTTACCTCTAGTGGTTAAACCAAGCTTCACTTCAATCGCTCGAAACGACGTCAACTAGAACCTAAATAATAATTAAATAACTCAATAAGGGCAGGTTCTTTAATAACCACAACATCCTCTTGATAAAACAATTCCTCAGCCACTAAGAAGATTTGGCAAAATAAAATTTAACATGTCTTTCTAATAAACCCCCAAACCTATTCTAGATTAAAAATAATAGTAAAGCACCCCTAAAATATAAATTTGTTATCCTATATATATATAAATGTATACCCGTAGATCATCTAAAATGCCACTCAAGGACACCACGATAACTTAAACTATATAGAATGATGCTACTCCACAGTCATACATGAAGTTCCACTTTAAAATCAACTATTGCACAACTATGAATAAGCTTCCATGATATAATCTTTATAGGATGATGCTTCCATGATACAATTCTTATACTATCAGATCTATATAAACCTAATATCAAATTCTACCTTTTCCACGTGAACCAACAGATGCTATATACTTATATATATAAATATAGGAACACCTAGTCCACTGATGCAACTCACGCCAAGACAAACAATGCCGCTTAAGCTGTAAGAGATGTAACTCCACGAATATCCAAGAGGTTCAATATCAAAATCAATTAGTGCTTATATATATATCATGCTTCTCTGACATCAATTTACCTATGCAACGATTTGTATAAAAAAAATCGAACCATTCATTCATTCAGAAACGTAGGATCCTAGATCAAATAGTGCCCAAAGAAAACAATAAAGTTTGTGAACACATAAGTTTACCTCAATACCGAATTGAGGTTTTTTTTTTTTTTTTTTTGCTGGCAGCCCCTTGCAGCGCACTCTCTACAGCCCCTTTTTGCTGTAATCTCTCTCTTTTTTTTTTTTTTTTTTTTTTTTTTTTTTTTGTGTCTTGTGTCTTGTGTCTTTCTCTCTACCTAACCCTAGGAAACCCTAAGTTTATTTCATTATAAGGCTGTTGCACTTGGGCTGAAAGTTTAGAAGCCTATTCCATGATAAGGCTATTTTCAGTTGGGCTGAAAATTTAGAAGCCCACTACACTAAAATAAACTTCTAAGACCCACCTATATTCCCACTAAACACATTAATATTATTATTATTATCATTGTAAAAAAAATCACAATATAAAATTAATTATTTCCTCCAAAAATAAATTAAGCAAATTATTAAATCCACTCTCTAGAAGTGATTAAATTAAATTTAAATGAGATGGGTGTTACACCTTGGGCCTTAGAGTTCGAGCATCATTGGGGAATGGGGGCTTGAGTTGTAAGGGATAGAAAATGCGATGTCTACAGATGCGAGCTTCACTAACGAGATTAAGAGAATAATAGACAAAACATTTTGTTCGATGTACGGCTTGGGCCCAACGCACGCACACGACACACTTCACGCATACGTGGGGCGAGGTGCAACTCCAAAGAGTTGCGTGGGATTCGTATGTCCAAAGTCCCACCTTTGTTACTTGGGAAACGAGCAATGATAGGTTTACCATCCCAGAACCTATTTTGCCACTTGTAAGCAAATGGCGAGTGACTTACTATCCTAGAGTCACTAAAAAAGGAAAAACAAAAAAACAAAAAACAAAAAAAAAGAAAACAAAAACAAAAACAAAAACAAACAAAGGTGCACTTATGAGCTTACCCAACAAACAACAAAAGGATATAGTCTCTGTGGTGTCCATCCGAGGCTCTTGCCTCAAATCCGGGTGACTTATTCCTCTTGTCTTCTTCACTTCTTTCTCTACCTTTTCTGGTGAGGCTCTTGCCTCGGGTTGACCTTGGTCTTGACACTGGACAACCAAAACAAAACTAAAACAACAATAAAATAAATGGATATGACCTAGGAGTCAGCACCTAGGCCTTGCTTGGAGTCAGCACCAAGCGAGGAAACCACTAAGAGTCAGCACCTAGGGTAGACCTAAAGTCAGCACCAGACCAAAGAAACCAAACGGCCATTGTTTTTCATTCATCAAAATATCAATTATCTCCTCAAGGAGTACAATAGGTTGCTTATAAAGGATTGCTAAACCTTGGTTCCAATTGGCTAGGAAACCCTAATTGCCTTATTCGAAAATACCCTTACTTCTAAATTAAAATACTAATAGCCCAATAAACTAATAAAACCTAAAACATAAAAATACAATTGGCTTGCAAACATAAATAACACTAAATAATAATCTTCTTGCGTCTCCCACATCATTCTCCTTTGGTTGGAGAAAACTCGACCTCGAGTTCTAAAGCGTTGAAGGATGAGGATGCTGACAAGTAACACTTGCTTCAAGTCCGGAATCACCTTAGGGAGCATAGAGAAAAGAAAACCTTGAATTCCACCATGTCAAACTCTTCTGGAATAACAAAATCAATGTGTGGAATCAACATAATCTTATCTTGAACCATTGGAAGTAGTATGTTATCCACTTTCTCCACTTTAGCAAACTGTTTGTCTTCATGCACCGTGGAAGGCTGATCAAAAGCAGATTCATTAGCTTCCAATATCACATCATGTGCACCCTCTAACATAATACTCTCTTTAGACACCATCTCTTCACTTGCTGCTATTCAATAGATTCATTTCCTTGCACGCATGTTAAATCAACACTTGTTGAGGCATGTGAGTCTGTGTCAACATTAGGCTTTGGTGTTGCTGGAGGATTCTCCACGACCAAGATATCATCATCAATGTTGTCTTCTATTGGGGCAGTAATAAGTTCATTGTGATCAAGTATCCTTGGTTTCCTAATTGAATCTGTTTGAGTCTTCTTTTGCTTCATCTAAAGCAATCCTGTCTTGAACATCTTTCATGAGCTTTTCAGATAATTCTTTTAATTCCTTGGTAGATATAAAGGGTTCAAAAGTGCGCTGAGGACATGAAATGGGATGAGGATGAGGATTTATTGTATTTGCTTCAACTTGAAAAGTACCACACTGAGATTGAGGTAGATACTTAGCTCGATAGTATGGTGACAAATACTCATCACAAAGCTTTTCTGTCATATCTTCCCACACACTAATGGCAGGTTCATAATTCATATAGTGGAAATATTCAAGCTTTTCCTAAAACCTTTGTGCTCCACCTTTTAACTTCAACTTTGCATACCTAAGCTTTTTGTTATCTGCCCAATTTGCTTGCTCAATGAATTGCTCCATCCCATTCATCCAGTTGACAAAATCTCATGGATTAGTTTTACAACCATCAAAATAAGGTGCTTCTAATATTACCATGATTCTCTAAAATAGTTGGAAGTTGGAACAAGAACCTGGGTTGCTGTGATGTTCTCTGGACAGATCATTGGAATAAATATCTGACTTGGACAAATTGGACCTGTGGAGAACAACTCAAGGCCCAGCGACAATAATTTCTTTCTTTCCCTTCCTTCCTTTTTTTTTTTTTTTTTTTTTGTAAAATAAGAAAATACACTAAAAAGAAATTTAAGGCATTACAGACTTTAAAGAAACTTCTAAAAGAAACAAACCACAGACTTAAAAGAAAGACAACAGAAACTAAAGAGAAAAGGGTGGCGGAGTAAACATGGAGAGGCGGCTTGGGCTCACCGGCATTATGATCGGCGGTGCTCAATGGTGCAGATCGGAACTCGCTTGTCAAACCGTGGTGATGGAACTGGCGAAGCATGAAGCGGCACGGTGGAACGGTGTTGACAGCGAGTCGGCGTAGGTGGTCCTTAGTGGCGCGAATTCAGTATTGACATCAACGGCTCCCATTGGCTTTCAAACTTCCCTGTTGCTAGTCTGGTGGCTGATGGCTTAAGTGCGTCGCTCTCTCTTTTTTGTGTTTTTTTTTTTTTTTGTGGTGGCTGACTTTTCTGGCAGCTGGTGTGGTGCTTTAACGGTGGCCAAGATTGACAGATGGGGTTTGTTGGTTGTTGGGTCAAAGGGCTCTGGTTGACGGGTAACCTTCTGGTGGCTTGATGGGTATTGAGATATGGTTTTCTGATGTAGGTTTGGCAGAGATGTCGTGAAGGTATTTTGAAGGTGGTGTGGTGGCTGGATTTCTGGTGGTGGAAATATACGGTGAAAGCTTCTTCTTCTTCTTTTTTTTGGTTCTGGATTGATTGCGATGATGCTTCAAACAGATTGGAGTTTGCTCTGATACCAAAATTGACGCTGGACAACCAGAACAAAACTGAAACAATGAAAAATAAAGGGATATGACCTAGGAGTCAGCACCTAAGCCTTGCTTGGAGTTAGCACCAAACGGGGAAACCACTAGGAGTTAGCACCTAGGGTAGACCTAGAGTCAGCACTAGACCAAAGGATTGCTAAACCCTAGTTCCAATTGGCTAGGAAACCCTAATTGTCTTATTACAAAAATACCCTTACTTCTAAATTAAAATACTAATAGCCCAATAAACTAATAAGACCTAAAACATAAAAATACAATTGGCTTGCAAACATAAATAATATTAAATAATAATCTTCTTGCGTTGCTGTTGACTCTGGCGCCGTTTCATGTTTGCTCCGCCGCCCTTTTCTCTTTAGTTTCTGTTGTATTTCTTTTAAGTCTGTGGTTTGTTTCTTTTAGAAGTTTCTTTAAAGTCTATAATGCCTTAAGTTTCTCTTTAGTGTATTTTCTTATTTTGCAAAAAAAAGAAAAAGAAAAAAGGAAGGAAGCAAAAGAAAGAAATTATTGTTGCTGTTGGGCCTTGAGTTGTTCTCCATAGGTCCAATCTGTCCAAGTCAGAAGCCTATTCCAACGATCTATCCAGAGAACATCACAGTAACCCAGGTTCTTGTTCCAACTTCCAACTATTTTAGAGAATCATGGTAATATCAAAAGCACCTTTTTTTGATAGTTGTAAAACTAATCCACGAGATTTTGTCAACTGGATGAATGGGATGGAGTGTTAGGATATATACCCTTAAATTCTATTGTATAATGCTATGTATGACATTATGTATGACTTAATGTTATGATTAATAAAGTTATTTTATTATTATCTAAAATAATGGTAATATGAACATTTGGACATTATCATATAGTCCATGAGATGCATAGTATGTGATTTATATGATTTAGTCACAGAAGATATAAATCACAAGTTCTTTGTAAACTCAGAATTATAGTTCGTAGTCGGTGATGAAGTTGGGCATTTCATCTGCGAAGACTATAACATATTAAGTAAGATAATTTGTCTTGATCATGGAAGTGTAGACTTCTAGTTAATATGTTGATATGTTTTAAGAGTTAAAACATATTGAACTGGACCGCTGTGAGATTTATTATTCTTCTAACGACTGTCAAATGAATAATAAATCTCACGACTTCTATTTGCATGAACTCATAATCTTGAGAGAATAATGGACCTGATCATGAGATGTATGTTGCTTTGATATATCAGGAGTGAGATCTAAAATAACGATCAAAACCTCAGTATGTTGGGCTGCCACATTTAGTGTTGATGGAACATATATTCTCAAGATGGAATTCATAATCTCTTAACGGAGACATAAAATATTCCCTTGAGACAAGTTTAATGAGTTTGGTTATTCAGAGTGTTAAGCCTAACCACTTTAGTAAGAATATACTAAAGTATATATTTATGGAATTGGATTTCATAAATATATGATGAATAACTTAAAAATGATTAAACTGGGTACTCAAGGATTAAGATGTAGTAATTTTCAAAGCGGCAGTCTATATTCATGACTTTGTATTACTACGAATATTTTATGAAGAGGTTGCATGTATAATAAAGTCTTAGGATATAATTTATTAATAAGACCTAGAGTGCAATTATATTTATATAGTGGCATTAAATATAATTAATGGTAACTTTGGGCTTGTCAAGAGTTGATAGAAAAGCCCAAGGCCCATTGGAGCTAGTGTCTTATTGGTCCTTTTGGTCCCACTCCAAGCCACACACTAAAGCCCAATTGGAAAGGCCAATAGGCCGGCCCAATTAGATAATCAGTTAGTTATAAAAGGGAGAAACATACAGAATTTTTCATAAGAAAAAAGAGACATCATTGTGAAGTGGTGTGTATGTGCAAGTGAAGCCACTCAATTATTCTCCCTTAAAAACTGACTAAGAGACCACACTTCTTGGGTGTAAAGTGGAATTGGTGTGAGATTAAAAGTGTTCCCAAGTACTTCTAATATTTTGTTTTGAATTTCACCGCACCACGGTAAGCTATTTCGTTCTTAAATTCTGAAAATTACATAATGCATGTTATCAATCATGAGTGAAATAGATCCATGTTTGTTTCCGCTGTGTGTTTTGTAAAAGATACAAAACCAGATTTTCCTACAATTGGTATCAAAGCCAGGTTTTCATCTCATAATTGTATAACATGTGATTGGATTTTAGAATACAAGAAAAATGTTTTGACCGATATATCCAAAGAATTTTGAAGTTTATATGTCGGACATAGTTATTCAAATATATCCAATCCGTATATTACAAAACTTCATCAATTTTATGTATGACTGTGGATATTATGGATATATGAACTCGGCATTACAAGAATATATATCTACTTTATATATGGATTCATATATTTCAAGATTGTGAGCAAATGGTTATATATATAACATTGTTATGTAAACGGTTATAGCCGTTGAGCATGGTTGAACATGGTTGAGCATAACTAATATAATACGTTTCTATTATACTAGTCGCTAACCCGTGCGATGCATGGGAAAGCTATTGTGTATAAAGATATAAACTGTTCTTTTTCTCTTCCTCTTTGATTGTACATTAGAATTCCACTCTTATAGTTTCCTATCTTTGATATGAAACATTAAATTACGTAATGAAAAATAGAAATTAAACTTAAGTTTAAAATAAAATGAAGAATTAAATGTTTAACATCCTCAATTATCCATAAAATGTATAAAACACAAATTTAAAGAACTACTTAATCAATCTTTCAAATAAATTGAAAAAAAAATTTTAAAAAGTGTTTTTTTTTATCTTCTTCCTTTGTTGCTTTGTAATAGTCATCGAATATGTCCTTTTGTTTTCCTTGAGTACAGATGTTGTTGTGAGTTGCACATTGCATTGAACATCAACTTTTTGAAACTGTGTAGAATCACCACCTTGTTCACTTGATAAGTTGCTACTACATTTATTTGAAGTGTCACTAATGTAATCCTGACAATAAAACATGTTGATAAATATATTACAGCATAAACAAATTAAATATCTAATTAATAATTTTGCTATATTAAAAAATACGTACTTCTGACATTTTATCAAGCTAAATTACGTTGTCAGTATTTTGAAAAGATTTAAAAACTTTATTGACAGTGTAGAATTCCCATCCATACTTAAGATTATAGTCATTTAGTTGTATTTGGAAAACAAATTCTATTCCATTCAGATTTTCTATTTGCACAGGAAGGACGACTTCTTCGGGCACCTGACTAAAGTAATAATTTTCAAATTGTACACTCAAGTAAAACTTGGACAAAGATGTTCTACTGAAAAAAATTTGTTCATAGCAAAAAACGGGAGTTCTACTAATCCATGTTTCCTATGGATGTCTCATAATGAGGTATGTATGAACTTTTTTGTTAATTGGAAGTAAACTTAATGATGAATGCTAACTATTTTGAAGGATAAAATGTTATACATAATGGTCGGAAGCAAAACTGATTTAGTGATTGTGAAAATTTCGCAGATATTTGATAGATTCACCAATAAATTATAAATCATTCCTTGGAAGTTGACTGTATCAGCAGTATGTGTGCTCGGTCCTTTGCTGCAACAATATTTAAAGAGAAGGCCAATAATATTTGATTGAAAAGTTCATCTTTTTTCAATAGTTTTGACAGAGATTCATAGACCCAATAGTGAAACCCTTTTTGGACAACCTTCAAGAAGGTTTCGTGATGGCCAACTATTATATATTTTATACATAAGTAGGCTAGAAAAATTTTAAAAAAATTAGAGGAAAGTAGCAAACCTTGGTGGTGGCATTGATAAAAGGCAAAGATTGAGGGGGCAGACTATAGCGCGCGATTGAGAGAGAATGAGCAGCGATCAATCTGACAATCTGTATAAATTTCAAGCAATATATTTATTCAGCAATCTAGCCATAGGAATCCAATTTTCAGCCATCATTCAAGAAACATTAATAGAAGAAACCATTATGTTCAAAGCTCTAATCATTAAAAAAATCAAACCTGCTTATCAATATCCCTAAAACTTTCAAATTGATAACCTTTGAGACAATTATGATTCAATTAGTCTCCTTTCTACTATATAAACCTATCTCAACATCAATACCAATCTCAATTTCTAACATATGAATCATAAAAAATTCAAACCCATAGCTCAATTTTCACTAAAAATATTCAAATTAATTAAAGCTTTTCTTTCATGAGACAACTAATGATAACCAAAACAACAATAAATGAAATTTTCCGATAGTTAGAAGCACCAACAACAAACGGGCAAAAAACCTTCAAAGTTTCAATTTCATACTCTAATTCAAAATAATTATAAGAATTGCAGCAGCAACATAATTGCTTTGACTCTAATTATCTCTCTGCAATAGATTCTTCCACAATCTAAGAAGCTTTAATCTATATTTTATGCAAAGAAGTGACTCTTTTGCACAAACTATTGGGGACCAGCAGTTTTAGTTAACTGCTAGTGCCATGTCAAACTTATAGTTTCCTACAATTTTATTTTGATAAGTGAGTTGAACATGTGGAGCTAAAGTCAAAATGAAGACCTGTCCAGTTGTTTAGTCTCTAATAACTCATGATCTTTGAAAGAATTTATTTTTATAAGAAAAATAATTTTAAGAATTGTTTATAGGAAAATAAAATTTATGCAAACAGCCTAAACATTTAGAAAATATAAAGATCAAACGTTACAGCCCAACTTACTTGTCACCAATAAATTTTTCCTGAGTGAAGTAGCCAAGAGAGAGCACCCCCATAAGATTATGTTGCTTATCAAGACCCTGTTGCCTAGCGAAATGCATAAGCTTGTGGCTGTCTAGAGTATTTCCCCTGTGTGCATTTAAGACAATGTAAGTGGAATCCCCAATAGATTAAGGTTTCTTCATAGCTTCCTCACCTATATAAAGTTATCCATATATTTAAAACTGTTTTTATGCTTACGTGAGTCCTGAAAGGTTATATTCCAATCCATGGCCCCTAAAAACCTGAAAATTTGCAAAGCAGTCATAATTATTTATTGCATACAATGACCAACCAAATCAAACTTAATGCAAAAAAATCAATGATATGTATATAAGTGATTCAGAGAATTTTTAGAAAACCTCTGACATCTGAGCTTCTATCCTCTCAGTTTGAGATCCAAACTTGTTCCTGTAATACTCTTTCCTATTGATGCCTTCTTTTGGGGTGGAAGGATTAAGTTGAAATGGATGCCATCTAATCTGCAAATGTAGTTGATAAAAGATAAGAGTGGGAACACAAACATGCGTGCACACGCACGCACAAATACACACACACACACACACACACACACACACACACACACACACACACACACACACACACACACAGAGCAAACCTCAAAGTCATAGTGATCCTTAGATGCAGCTATAGCTTTGTCAAGATTTTTTTTGCCCACAAAGCACCATGGACAGATAGTGTCTGAACTGATATCTATTTTTATAAGCTTTTTCTGAGTGTTGTTTCCAATTGACTCGGACGCAGACATGATGCCTTTGTATCTGCAAGTTTTCTGAAATATATTGATTCAGTTTTGAATACAGTGAAGTACAGTGGTTTTTCTTCTTCACATGTTATAACTCAAGATAACATTTTCTACCAAAGAATTATTAACTTAACAAATTACAAACACATGTACTCTTGAATCGGAACCCTTGGATCAAAATGAAGCCAGATGCATAACCCATGACTACTTGAAAAGCTGTATTATTCAAAATTAATAAAATTTTCTGCAATGACATTTGTGGCTTCATTAGAATAATCATTATTGATCCCCATCACATGAAATAGTATCTACACAGAGACAGAGCAGAAGCACTGCCACTCAAGTAAGCAATGCCTCCCCTATGTCACCTAAGCTGTCAACAGCAAAACTTGTCTGTCTCAGCATGATTGCATCCATCATGTAATACAAACCGACATGCAAAACCCAGAAATATCCCTAAAAAATCACAAAATTGGTCATCCATAAAAAATAAAAACAATCTGGGTATTCATAAACTTCGTCATCAAAAACATGAAATTTAAACTCTAATCAACCACTAATCTATCCAAACCTACTGTATTTGAAATTTTAACTAAAAATTTTCTCAAATTTGAATCACATACACAGACCAAAATTCAACAAAATCAATCAGAAAAATCAACTGGTACATACAATTCAAAAGAAACCAATACTAAAAAAAACCCATTCTCACTTTCTTTTCATTTGTAATTAAAACCAATAACCAAATGCCTAAATTAAAGACCATCAACCCAATAAGACACTCAACTCAAAATAACAAAACTTGAATCATATTTAACACCAATTTTTCTTGTCTAAAAATACCTACACTGTAGCGGTTCTGGCGGTATATGGGTGGAGGCTAGGCTGAAGGTGGGGTGATGATTTGACATGGTGGCATCCCTCAGATCTTTCTCTCTCTGCCATTGACGGAAAAAGAACTGAACGGTTTTTGGTTTTAAGAAAGAAAGAGAGAACGGCTGAACTTGTCGAAGGAGAAGGAAAAGCAGAATCGGAAGGGAAGAGAGAGCATCTGAAATTTGAATGGTAAGGTTTGAAAGAGAGGAGTCGGGCTAAGCTAGGTTTTGTTTTGTTTTTGTTTTGGTTTTTTTTTTTTTTTTTTCAAAGATAAGTATCCGGTTTTTTTTTTAAGCGAAAAGAGTTTTTAATTTTATTTTTAATTTTTTTATATTGTGCTGACGTGGAAAATTGTGGGAGCTTCAAAAGTTTCGGTTTTATATATATATATAGATTAGTTATTTAATATAACCGCCAAGATTGTCTTGCGTGAATCAAATGGTTGCATTGCTTGGCCATATATGCGGATTGTATAAACGTACATGCATGAATTGACAATTGTTTATATAGATTGAGTGAATTGACAATCCGTATCCACCAATGGCACCTGGATCCTTCAATGCATGGCTTGGATATATCTGAACCTTTTGGATTCATGCTAAGGCTTATATCCGTATATTAGAATATATATATATATATATAGGCTATATATTGGTTGCAATGCATGACTATATATAAAGAATTATTATAAGGAATTGCATGGATTTAAAGGTTTAAATATATATAAATATATAAGGTGTTATCATCCGTATATTATAATATATATATATTATAATATAATATGTATAGATATATTATAATATATATATAAACCCATATATATATATTTATATATATATTAACGCTAGGATTAAAGTATTTGTTTAATGAAATTTATTCCTAATGAGATTAGGATTATGTTTTCAACGTGTCTAGCGTTATTATGGTTCTTAATCTTAAAAACCTTTAATTTAAAACATCTAGTGAGAGAGAGATACAAGGGTTGCATCTCAAGGCCTAAATTATCGGTTCATAGTAGTGTAGGTAAACACCTCGTCTTGGCGTATATGCCTCGCGATCCCAAAGGAGGGTGTTTACTTCATAGTACTACAAGATTGAACTCACCCGTTTACAGTAGTGTGAACAAACACCTCGTCTTGGCGCATATGCCTCGCGATCCCAAAGGAGGGTGTTTTGTTTCATGGTACTACAAGTTTAAACACTATAAAGGGAGATAAAATGTGGCTACACATGATTCTAGATAATGGTGTAAACTAGACTAAGTGTAATGTTAACCTCCCAAAGGAGCTATGTCATTATTACTTAGAGGCTAAAGGCAAAACGGCATATTATTTTTGTTTGGTAAGAGTTACCATGATAGCATTAATAATGAGAAAACTTCTCAACCAATTAATGTGTTTATAATAAACTTGCTACTAAGGAATTATAGACATGGATTGGGTTGTCGTTGCATATATTATTTTATGGTTTTATTAAGGTTCAATATTATATGTTTATATGCTAAATTGATAATGTCCAGTTTACTTATTATATTCATATTTATTATTTTCAGATTTAAACCATGGCATCATTTAGCCCACTTGTTACTATTCTTAATCAAAACAAACTGACTGGATCCAACTATGTTAACTGGAAAAGAAATTTGGATATTGTTCTTACTGCTGAAGAGCACAAATATGTGCTTACTCAACCATGTCCTAGCTTTCCATCATTAGATGCTCCTCTTGAAGAAAAACAGTGATACGATCTTTGGCAGAAATCTAATAAGATGGCCAAGGGCTATATCCTAGCACTTATTTCAAATGTTCTACAGCATCAAATGCAGGATGTAGAACTAGCTTCGGACATTATGCTAAGTCTGAAGGAAATGTTTGGTGAGTAAGGCCATTCTGTAAGGCAAGAAACTATGAGGCAAATTTATAATACCAAAATGGCTGAAGGTACTTCAGAAAGGGAGCATTGTCTTAGGACGATCTCTAATCTGAATACATTGGAAGTTTTAGGTGCCGATATTGATGGAGAATCCTAAGTGGATATGATACTCCAGTCACTACCAGAATCATTCAAGGAATTCAGACTTAACTATAATATGAACAAAAAGGTTTATACATTGTCTGAATTGATGAATGAATTAGTAGCGGCGGAAGGCATCCTTGGTACTTCTAGTGTTGATGCCAATATGGCTGAGGCTTCTACTTTTCAACCTAAGTTGAAAGGCAAAGGTTAAAAGAAGAAGAAGAAGAAGAAGGATTTCACCAAGAGAGATGGTAAACAAGTTGCCTTAGAAGTTGTCAACAAAGGAAAGAAAACCAAAAGAAAGTGTTTCCATTGTGGTGAGAAAGGACATTGGAAGAGGAATTGTCCAATATTCAAAGCTGCCAAGAATAAAGGTATGAAAAGTACATTCCTTCTTGAAATATGTTTGGTACAGAATCTCACGAATTCTTGGTGTGTGGATTCAGGTTCTACTAATCATATCTGCAATACTTTACAGGGGTTCCAGGAGACCAGAAAGCTGAATGAAGGGGAATTGTTTCTTACTTTGGCTGATGGGAGTAGAATACCAGTTGTAGCTGTTGGAGTGTTTAATTTAAGTTTTGAGTCTAGGGTTTTAACATTGGAAGACTGTTTGTATGTACCTAATGTTTGTAGGAATTTAATTTCTGCAACTTATTTAGGTAAACATGGATATCATGCTATCCTCAAAGACAATGTTGTAATAAAGAAGGATAAGTATTTATCTGTTCTGGCAATATTGTGGATGGTCTTTATATTTTAACTCCTGACAAGCATGAATTATACAATTCTGAATTAAATAGTAGCTCTCATGTAAAATCATTAAAGAGAAAGTTTCCTTCTACTAGTGATGCATATCTATGGCACCTGCGTTTAGGTCATATTAATTCAAATAGGATTCAAAAACTAATCAAAGATGGACTTTTACAGCCCATAGACTTTGATGGATTTTCAATTTGTGAATCTTGTTTGGAAGGTAAAATGACCAAACGACCTTTTAATGCAAAAGGTAGAAGAGCTAAAGAGTTGCTTGAATTAGTTCATACAGATGTATGTGGTCCTGTGTCAACCCAAGTAAAAGGAGGTTATGAGTACTTCATCACTTTCACGAATGATTATTCAAGATATGGTTATGTGTACTTAATGAGACGGAAGTCCGAAACTTTTGAAAAGTTCAAAGAGTTTAAGGCTGAAGTTGAAAATCAATTGGGTAAATGCATGAAGGCCATTCGATCTGATCGAGGTGGCGAATACCTTCTTAGGGATTTCAAGGATTACCTAATTCAAAATGGGATTGTCTCCCAATTGACTGCACCTAGAACTCCCCAACAAAATGGTGTAGCAGAAAGAAGGAATAGGACTCTTTTGGAAATGGTTAGGTCCATGATGAGTTATTCAGCTTTACCAATTTCCTTTTGGGGATATGCACTAAATGCTGCTATACATATTTTGAATTTAGCTCCATCAAAATCTGTTCCCAACAGACCTAGGAAATGTGGAGTGGGCGCAAGCCTAGTATGAAATATCTCCACATTTGGGGATGTCCAGCACATGTGTTGAAAGGGAAGTCTGATAAGTTGGAAGCTAAAATGGAAGTATGCATGTTTATAGGGTATTCAAAGGAAATCAAGGGTTATTTATTCTATAATCATAAAGATAATAAAGTGTTTGTTAGCATCCATGCTAAATTTTTTGAAGATGATTATTTGAATAATTTTAATCCTAGAAGTAAAGTTGTATTGGCTGAATTAGATGAACTTGTAATTGAACAACCAATGGATGAAACTAGGAATGATGTGGTTGAATTGGATACACCACAAGATATTACACATGAGATGACTAGTACAAAGGTGCCCCATCGTAGTGGGAGAATTGTTCGGCCTTCTATAAGATTTATAGGTTTGGGAGAAACTTATGAAGCTATCCTAGAAAAGGCTGAATCGGATCCTACACTTATGAAGAGGCAATGAATGATATAGATGCACATCATTAGGTCCAAGCTATGAAATCTGAATCAGATTCAATGTATACCAGTCATGTTTGGGATCTTGTAAAGACACCTAACGGCATTAAACCTGTTGGTTGCAAATGGGTTTACAAGTGGAAGGGAGGGAAAGATGAAAATGTTGAAACCTTTAAAGAAAGACTAGTGGTGAAAGGGTATACACAAAAAGAAGGTATTGATTAAGATGAAACTTTTTTGCCAGTAGCCATGCTTAAATCTATCAGAATTCTCTTATCAATTGCTGTTCATTACGATTATGAGATTTGGCAAATGGATGTCAAGACTGCATTTCTCAATGGCAATCTTAAAGAAGAAATCTATTTATGGACTTAAGCAAGCATCTAGGTCATGGAACATCAGATTTGATCAAGAAATCAAATCATTTGGTTTTAAACAAAATCTTGATGAACCATGTGTGTACAAAAGACATCAAGATAAATTAGTAATGTTCCTAGTGCTTTATGTTGATGATATTCTACTCATTTGAAATGATGCAGGGGTAATGTCATCGGTAAAGGTTTGGTTGTCAAATTAATTTGAAATGAAGGACTCGGGTGAAGCTAACTTTATTTTAGGGATCATGCTTTGGCGAGATCGCAAGAATAAGATGTTAGGTTTATCACAAACTAGGTATATAGATAAGGTTCTAGAACGGTTTAGCATGCAAAACTCTAAGAAAGGATTACTTCCTTTTAGACATGGAGTTCCTCTGTTTAATGACCAAAGGCCTAAGACTATTGAGGTAGAAAATATGATGAGACAAGTTCCTTATGCTTCTGCAGTGGGAAGTCTCATGTATGCCATGCTATGTACTAGACCAGATATCTGTTATTCAGTTGGCATGGTCAGTTGATATCAATCAAATCCAAGACTTAAACATTGGCAAGCTGTAAAGCATATTCTCAAGTATCTACGGAGAACAAGAGATTATATGCTTGTTTACCATAGTGAGGATTTGATTCCCATTGGTTATACAGATTCAGATTTTCAGTCAAATTTTGATTTCAGAAAGTCCACTTCAGGTTGTGTGTTCACCTTGGGAGGTGGAGCCATAAGTTGGAGGAGTATTAAGCAATATTGTATTGCGGACTCCACCATGAAAGCTGAATATGTTGCTGCTTGTGAGGTGGCAAAGGAAGCTGTTTGGCTCAAGAAATTCCTTCTTGATCTTGGTGTTGTGAGAATGGAGCAAGCTCCCATCACATTGTTTTGCGACAATAGTGGAGCGGTTGCACAATTCAAGGATCCAAGGAATCACAAGAAAGGAAAGCACATTGAGAGAAAGTACCACATTATTCGAGACTTTGTTGCTCGAGGAGATGTAGTAGTAGCAAAGATTGATAGTATAAGTAATCTAGCAGATCCCTTTACCAAAACCTTGCCACAAAGGACTTTTGAGTCACATTTGGAGGGAATGGGAGTTAGATTAGTGCACAATAATCTTTACGGCAAGTGGGAGATTGTTAAGATATATACCCTTAAATCCTATTGTATGATTCTATGTATGACATTATGTATGATTTAATGTTATGATTAATAAAGTTATTTTATTATTATCTAAAATAATGGTAACATGAATATCTGAAAATTATCATATAGTCCATGAGATGGGTAGTATGTGATTTATGTGATCTAGTCACAGAAGATATAGATAACAAGTTCTTTGTAAACTCAGAATTATAGTTCGTAGTCGGTGATGAAATTGGGCATTTCATCTGCGAAGACAATAACATATTAACTAAGATGATTTGTCTTGATCTTGGAAGTGGAGACTTCTAGTTAATATTGTGACATGTTTTAAGAGTTAAGACATATTGAACTAGACCGCTGTGAGATTTATTATTCTTTTAACAACTATCAAATGAATAATAAATCTCACGACTTCTATTTGCATGAATTCTTAATCCTAAGAGAATAATGGACCTGATCATGAGATGTAGGTTGCTTTGATATATCAGGAGTGAGATCTAAAATAACGATCAAAACCTCAGTATGTTGGGCTATCACATTTAGTGTTGATGGAACATATATTCCCAAGGTGGAATTCATAATCTCTTAACGGAGATATAAAATATTCCCTTGAGATAAGTTTAATGAGTTTGGTTATTCGGAGTGTTAGGCCTAACCACTTTAGTAAGAATATACTAAAGTATATATTTATGGAATTGGATTTCATAAATATGTGATGAATAACTTAAAAAGGATTAAACCGGGTACTCAAGGATTAAGATGTAGTAATTTTCAAAGTGGCAGTCTATATTCATGACTTTGTATTACTACGAATATTTTATGAAGGGGTTGCATGTATAATAAAGTCTTGGGATATAATTTATTAATAAGACCTAGAGTGCAATTATATTTATATAGTGGTATTAAATATAATTAATGGTAACTTTGGGCTTGTCAAGAGTTGATAGAAAAGCCCAAGGCCTATCGGAGCTAGTGTCTTATTGGTCCTTTTGGTCCCACTCCAAGCCACACACTAAAGCCCAATTGGAAAGGCCTAATAGGCCGGCCTGATTAGATAATCAGTTAGTTATAAAAGGGAGAAACATACAGAATTTTTCATAAGAAAAAAGAGACATAATTGTGAAGTGGTGTGTATGTGTGAGTGAAGCCACTCAATTATTCTCCCTTAGAAATTGATTGAGAGACCACACTTCTTGGGCGTACAGTGGAATTGGAGTGAAGATTAAAAGTGTTCCCAAGTACTTCTAATCTTTTGTTTTGAATTTCACCGCACCAAGGTACGCTATCTCGTTCTTAAATTCTGAAAATTACATAATGCATGTTATCAATCATGAATGAAATAGATCCATGTTTGTTGCTTCCGCTGTGTGTTTTGTAAGAGATACAAAACCAGATTTTCCTACATGGGGCAATTCTTTAAGCAAGCAAATTGGGTAGATAACAAAAAGGTTAGGTATGCAAAGATGAAGTTAAAAGATGGAGCACAAAGGTTTTGGGAAAAGCTTAAATATTTCCGCTATATGAATTATGAACCTGCCATTAGTGTGTGGGAAGATATGAAAGAAAAGCTTTGTGATGAATATTTGTCACCATACTATCGAGCTAAGTATCTACCTCAATCTCAGTGTGGTACTTTTCAAGTTGAAGCAAATACAATGAATCCTCATCCTCATCCCATTTCATGTCCTCGGCGCACTTTTGAACCTTCTATATCTACCAAGGAATTAAAAGAATTGTCTAAAAAGATCATGAAAGATATTCAAGACAGGATTGCTCAGATGAAGCAAAAGAAGGCTCAATTCGATTCAATTGGGAAACCAAGGATACTTGATCACAATGAACTTATTACTGCCCCAATAGAAGACAACATTGATGATGATATCTTGGTCGTGGAGAATCCTCCAGCAACACCAAAGCCTAATGTTAACACAGACTCACATGCCTTGACAAGTGTTGCTTTAACATGCGTTCAAGGAAATGAATCTATTGAAGAGCAGCAAGGTGAAGAGATGGTGTCTAAAGAGAGTTTTATGTTAGAGGGTGAACATGATGTGATATTGGAAGCTAATTAATCTACTTTTGATCAGCCTTCCATGGTGCATGAAGACAAACAGTTTGCTAAAGTGGAGAAAGTGGATAACATACTGCTTCCAATGGTTCAAGATAAGATTATGTTGATTCCACACATTGATTTTGTTATTCCAGAAGAGTTTGACATGGTGAAATTCAAGGTTTTTCTTTTCTCTATGCTCCCTAAGGTGATTCTGGACTTGAAGCAAGTGTTATTTGTCAGCATCCTCATCTTTCAACGCTTTAGAACTCGAGGTCGAGTTTTCCCCAACCAGAGGAGAATGATGCGGGAGATGCAAGAAAATTATTTTTTAGTATTATTTATGTTTGCAAGCCAATTGTATTTTTATGTTTTAGGTCCTATTAGTTTATTGGGCTATTAGTATTTTAATTTAGAAGCAAGGTTATTTTTGTAGTAAGGCAATTAAGGTTTCCTAGCCAATTAGAACTAGGGTTTAGTAATCCTTTATAAGCAACCTATTGTACTCCTTGAGGAGACAATTGATATTTTGATGAAAGAAAACAATGGCCGTTTGGTCTTTCTTTGGTCTGGTGCTGACTTCAGGTCTACCCTAGGTGCTAACTCCTAGTGGTTTCCCTACTTGGTGCTGACTCCAAGCAAGGCCTAGGTGCTGACTCCTAGGTCATATCCATTTATTTTATTGTTGTTTTAGTTTTGTTCTGGTTGTCCTACGTCAGGTCTCTTTCTTTGTTACTAACTCTACCTTTTTCTACCGTGTCTGCATATTTAATTCTAGAAGGATATGTGCATGAGTAGTCTTGATTATTGGATCCACTGGGAATAGTGAAAACTCGTTGAGGAGTAGATGTGCATGGGGAGGAATCTTCTGCCTCTCATGATTTGCTTGGGGATGAGAAACTCACTAAGGAGTAGGTATGTATGGGAAGGAATCTTCTTCCTCTTGCTTGGTGATGAGAAACTCGCTGAGGAGTAGGTATGTATAGGGAGGAATCTTCTGCCTCTTGCTTAAGGATGAGAAACTTATTAAAGAGCTGTAGGAATGGACTCGCTGAGGAGTAGTGTAGATGTGTGATCCACTGGGGAAGAATCTTCTGCCTCTTTCATGGTATGCTGAGGACTTTAAAGAAGAATCTTCTGTTTCCTCACTAGGGATTTTTTTTTAGGTGTATTTGGCTCATTAGGGAAAAATCTTCTACTTCTTCACAGGGGATACTTTAGGTATACTTGATTCACCATGGATACTTTGGGGAACAATCTTCTGCTTCCTTACTGGGGATTGTTTAAATGTGCTTGGGTCTATCGAGGAAGAATCTTCTGCCTCTTCTGTGGGGATGATGCTTGATGTGCTTGAACCATTAAGGAAAAGTCTTCTGCTTCCCTATTGAGGATAGTGTCTTTGATGCACTTAATCCCCCAAGGAAGAATCTTCTACTTCCTTACTAGGGATAGTGTTCTTGATTTTGTGTGATCTGCTGGAAAAGGTTTTGGGATGTACATGCTTCATTGAGGGAAGAGTCTTCTACTTCCCTTACCACTCGTTGGGGAGTCCTTTGATGATTTGTGCCTAATTGGGGCAATCTTGAGATGTTCTTCTTTGTTTGAAAGAAGGATTTTTTTTTTTTATTGTTATGAGTAAACTACACGTAGTTTAGTGGTGTGGCCTAAACTACACGTAGTTTACCCATCAGGTGTGTTCCCCCCTTTTCATTTTTTCTCCAATAGTTATCAACCGTTTCTTTTTCTTCTTCATTCTCTTCATCTCCCTCACCTTTTCATATTCTTCACAACTCTTCTTCTTCTTTTTTTTTTTCTCTTTCTACAAAAAACTCTCTTTCTTTTTTCTTTTCTTCACTTCCTGACTCTCTCATTCTCTCAAACTCTCTCATTCTCTCATTTTCTCTCTTCATCTTCTCCAATGGCACCTAAGGCCAAGAAGTCCTCCTACGCCCTTACTTCTGATGCATTTCACCTCACCCATTGGAGTGGGGCAATGAGATTGATGGGGTCTCCACCATTGACATACCGGCTAGTGAATCACATCCCCATGGCTGAATCTGTAAGTTTTCAAACTTTTTCTCATTTTCAAGTTTCTCTCTAATCATCAGTTTTAATGTGTTTTTGGCCATGTAAAAGCTTGAGTTTTGTTGTGGGATGGGTTTAGATGAAAACCTGGCATTTTAGGATTTTGGATGATGTATGCTTGACAATGTCGAAGAACTGCTTCTGTCTATGCTTTTGCATACGTGGGCTCGAGCCTGTGTAAACAGCTTGGATTCATGCGTACGTAGCGCTATTCTTGCGTACGCATGCTTGTTCTTGAGGCTCCGTGTACGTAGGAATGGGCTTGCGTACGCGAGGTTCTATCTGCATATATGGGCTTTGATCCACTCACATGAGACGCTTGGCAGAAGCCCTACTCTACCCATTTTCACTTCTTTTTCATCTGTTTACTTCTATATTCAATCCTAACACCTCTTTTTGTCATTTTTGCATCTGAACATCATCATATCCGTCTCTTTATCTTCATTCTTGCATTGAAAACTTCATTTTTCAACGATTCTGCTTGAATCAAGAACTGATGTCATCATTTTTTTTTTTTTTTTTTGTAGTCATTATCCCCTTATGCTGGTAGGGAAAGCACTAACAAGGTGGTGGAGTGGCACAATCTTTTAGTCCCCGAAACCAGGGCCTATATCCAAGAGGCAGGCTTCGAGCCTATCATTGGCCTTCTTTCGAAGAAGTCTGCGAGTGCTACCTTGGTGCAGTGCCTCATTGAAAGGTGGTGGGATACTACCTGTTAAGATATATACCCTTAAATCTTATTGTATGATGCTATATATGACATTATGTATGACTTAATGTTATGATTAACAAAGTTATTTTATTATTATCTAAAATAATGGTAACATGAATATTTGGATATTATCATATAGTAAATGAGATGCATAATATGTGATTTAGTCACAGAAGATATAAATCACAAGTTCTTTGTAAACTCAGAATTATAGTTCGTAGTCGGTGATGAAATTGGGCATTTCATCTGCGAAGACTATAACATATTAAGTAAGAGGATTTGTCTTGATCATGGAAGTGGAGACTTCTAGTTAATATGTTGATATGTTTTAAGAGTTAAGACATATTGAACTGGACCCCTGTGAGATTTATTATTCTTCTAACGACTATCAAATGAATAATAAATCTTACAACTTCTATTTGCATGAACTCTTAATCCTGAGAGAATAATGGACCAGATCATAAAGTGTAGGTTGCTTTGATATATCAGGAGTGAGATTTAAAGTCAAGATCAAAATCTCAGTATGTTGGGCAGCCACATTTAGTGTTGATAAAACATATATTCTCAAGATGGAAATCATAATCTCTTAACGGAGATATAAAATATTCCCTTGAGATAAGTTTAATGGTTTTGGTTATTCAGAGTGTTAGGCCTAACTACTTTAGTAAAAATATACTAAAGTATATATTTATGGAATTGGATTTCATAAATATATGATGAATAACTTAAAAGGATTAAACCGGGTACTTAAGGATTAAGATGTAGTAATTAACAAAGTGGTAGTCTATATTCATGACTTTGTATTACTAAGAATATTTTATGAAGGGGTTGCATGTATAATAAAGTCTTGGGATATAATTTATTAATAAGGCCTAGAGTGTAATTATATTTATATAGTGGTATTAAATATAATTAATGGTAACTTTGGACTTGTCAAGAGTTGACAGAAAAGCCCAAGGCCCATTAGAGCTAGTGTCTTATTGGTCCCTTTTGGTCCCACTCCAAGCCACACACTAAAGTCCAATTGGAAAGGCCCAATAGGCCGGCCCAATTAGATAATCAGTTAGTTATATAAGGGAGAAGCATACAGAATTTTTTATAAAGAGAAAAAGAGACATCATTATGAAGTGGTGTGTATGTGAGAGTGAAGCCACTCAATTATTCTCCCTTAGAAATTGATTGAGAGACCACACTTCTTGGGCGTAAAGTGGAATTGGAGTGAACATTAAAAGTGTTCCCAAGTACTTCGAATCTTTTGTTTTGAATTTCATCGGACCAAGGTACATAATCTCGTTCTTGAAGTTTGAAATTTACATAATGCATGTTATCAATTATGAATGAAATAGATCCATTTTTGTTTCTTCCACTGTGTGTTTTGTATGAGATACAAAACCAGATTTACCAACATTACCCACACCTTTCATATTGCTGAGCGGGAGATGACGGTGACTTCCTTGATTTTTACAGTATGATCGGCCTTAGCTTCAAAGGGGCCATCATCAACTTGGATGACGTGTTGAGCATCCAGCTGGGTCTTGACATGTTAGGGAGGAAGTACTCCACTAAGTCCATTGCTATTTCTACTTGGTGTCGGATTACATGCTTCTCCCATGGAGGACTACGACGGAGCATGTCCATATGGCTAGGGCTTTCCTTCTTCACTTGTTGGGGGTTTACCTCTTTGACAATGGTGGGAAAACGGTGTCTTTGAGGTGATTGACCCTCTTTCAAGACTTTGGAGAGGCATGGAAGGCCAACTGGGGGTAGGCATGTCTTACTTATCTTTACTCCACCCTCGACACTCTTAGTCGGGGTACGTTACGACAACTTGTGGGGCCTTGGAAGCTCCTTAAGGTTAGTTTTCTTTCCATTCCTTGCATTTTCACTTATAGCTTGTAGTCTTGCAAATTGTATTGCCTTGCATCTTGTCATCTTGCATCTAACCTGTGGTTCGTACTTCTTTTTGTAGCGGTGGGTTGTTAGGTATGGCTTCATAACCCCAGGTACCTTGCTGGGCTAACTTCGGATGAGGTAAATTTAAGAGCTCTAATTTTCATGTTCCTTCACGCATTTCCCTTAGGATCTCTCTCTTCTAATCCCATGTCATTATAGGTTAATTGGACTCTATGGGCCAACCAGCCCCTTCCTGCTTTTTAAGACTTGAGCCTGTTGCTCTCATTGCTTTGGAGATTACTCACGTCCTTTTGAGGGAGCAGGCTTGAGGGTGTTATACCTGGTAGAGAGGGTGCGGTGCCAATTCGTAGGTAGGGATGACCCACAGATTTCGATGGATCCTCTTAAGTTCATGCTTGCCTTACACTCCATGACTGATGCTGAGTACAACTCGTGGGGGAGTGGCGTTCCCTTTGCCGAGCAACTTCTTCAGGGGTTGGACTATGAGGAGTTCAACATCACTCGCCTCTTGCCTGTAAGGATTGGTGCCCTTAAATCCTATTGTATGATGCTATGTACCTTATTATGTATGACTTAATGTTGTGATTAATAAAGTTGTTTTATTATTATCTAAAATAATGGTAACATGAATATTCGGACATTATCATATAGTCAATGAGATGCATAATATGTGATTTATGTGAAAAGTGACAGAAGATATAAATCAAAAGTTCTTTGTAAACTTAGAATTTTAGTTCGTAGTTGGTGATGAAATTGGGCGTTTCATCTACGAAGACTATAAGATGTCAACTAAGATGATTTGTCTTGATCATGGAAATTGAGACTTCTAGTTGATATGTTGATATGTTTTAAGAGTTAAGACATATTGAACTAAACCGCTGTGAGATTTATTATTCTTCTAACGATTGTCAACTGAATAATAAATCTCACGACTTCTATTTACATGAACTCTTAATCCTGAGATGATAATGAACCTAATTATGAAGTGTAGGTTGCTTTGATATATCAGGAGTGAGATCTAATGACATGGTCAAAATCTCAGTATGTTGGGCAACCACATTTAGTGTTGATTGAACTTATATTCTCAAGATGGAATTCATAATCTCTTAACGGAGATACAAAATATTCCCTTGAGATAAGTTTAATGGGTTCAGTTATTTAGAGAGTTAGGCCTAACCACTTTGGTAAGAAATTACTAAAGTATATATTTATGAAATTGGATTTCATAAATATATGATGAATAACTTTAAAAGATTAGACTGGGTACTCAAGGATTAAGATGTAATTCACAAAGTGACAGTCTACATTAATGACGTTGTATTACTACGAATATTTTATGAAGGGGTTGCATGTATAATAAAGTCTTAGGATATAATTTATTAATAAGGCCTAGAGTGCAATTATATTTATATAGTGATATTAAATATAATTAATGGTAACTTTGGACTTGTCAAGAGTTGACTGAAAAGCTCAAGGCCCATTGGAGCTAGTGTCTTATTTGTTTCCTTTTGGTCCCATTCCAAGCCACATACTAAAGTCCAATTGGAAAGGCCCAAAAGGCTAGTCCAATTAGATAATCAATTATAAGGAGAAAAACATACAAAATTTAGTAGGTTACATGAAATGGTGTGTATGTGAGTGTTGGACATTCTCTCATTCTCTCTTGAACAAACACATATAATTGATTGAGAGACTACACTTCTTGGGCGGTAGTGGAATTAGAGTGAAGATTAAAAGTTTTCCCGAATGCTTCTAATCTTTGGTTTTGAAATTCACCACACCAAGGTACACTCTCTTGTTCTTATATTCTGAAATTTACATAGTACATGTTATCAATTGTGAATGTAGTAGATCCGTTAATTTTCCACTTCATTTGTTTTGTATGCAATACAAACATGTATATTTTCAACAATGCCTTCCCTTACAACTCAAGTATATGTTTAATCTCTTCTTCTTCTCCTCTTTTCCTTTTTTTTTTTTTTTTTTTTTTTTTTGTCATGACTTTTACTGTGGAAAACTGTAACAGGAGGAACATACTACCGATGAACCCCTTAATCCTCCACATCTCCCTTGGACGGTCCATGCTTATGACCCTGATGGCTTTGCTCGGGAGTGTGCCATGCCCCGTAATCCTAATGTCATGGGCTATCCTTTCCCTCCCAACACTAGGGTGATAAGTTCTTTCTCTTTTTTTTCTCTTTCTCTTTCTTTCTTTGAATTGTAACCCACTATCCAAGAGCATGAGGAGTTGGTATGGCTGGCTAGGAATCTCAAGTTGGAGGTGACCAACTATTTGAGGAACCTATACAGCCTTAAAGGAGTGGCCCACCTGGGCGGTGGTGATGATGATGATGATAGTGGTGGTGATGATAAGGAGGATTCAGAGGCGACTCCTAGCTATTAGCCAAGGAAGAGGCGGCACCATTGATTACCTACAATCAATACATATAGGCATACAACACACTGCTTTTTCTTTTTTGCTTTTATGCTTTTTATTTTTTTATTTCCCTTAGCAAACATTTGGACATAGTTTGAGACAAAGGATTTTATTTAAGAACGTCTTTTTACATTTATGCTTTTAATTGGGACTTAGAACTTAATTTTCAAGATATATGACTAATTGTATGTTTCTATACAACTTTGCTTCTTGGATGCTTGAAATCTTGTGCTTGGAATAAGTCTTAGATGATCCCTTAGGTAGTAGGAACCGTAGGTATACCTTGAAGTGAAAACTATGCTTAAAAAAGGGGAGAATGAGCTTCTACCAAGCACCATGCGTATGTGGGGACGGACCTGCGTACGCATCGTTGACTTTGTATCGCAGGGTTGACCTTGCATACATGGGCCATGAATTAGAAAAACCCTAACCGACTTACTTAAGTATAAAAGTAGCTGTTTGAGTCTAAAACCGTTATCAACGTATTTTCAACACAGAGAGCCCTTTTTTGAGGTCCCCCAATGGCATAAAACTTTCCACTTGATGTCTCGGCTTGGATTAGGAGGCTTGGTCCCGATTTCAAAGATTCCATCACACCCTATGGTCTTTCTTGTGCCTTTCCATATCATCAAATTAGGGTGGATGAGCCTCATCTTCGTGCTACTGCCAACTATTGCGTTCCTTCTCAGTATGTTTTCTGCTTTAATGGAATAGAACTATGTCCCACTATCAAAGAGATTGGTGCCATCATGGGTGAACCAAAGATTGATGATCTCATCTTTCCTACCATGGCTAGGGATCTCCTCTCCTTGCTATAACTTGTGTTGTCATCCCTTTCGTTATGGCAAATAGGTGGTGTGTCTTTGGCAAGCACAACATAGGTTAGTTTTTGAGTACTTTTCTGGTTCGACCCTTCCTGTAGGTGAGAGGCCACGTTCATACTTACTTTGTGCCTTTTGCCTATGTGCTCTTGCAAGGTATTTCTTGGTGTAAGTTCGTTTAGACCCCTTAAACCCAACAGATTAACCTAGAGAATTAGCCAAGTGATTAACTTAGGTAATTTAAACAGAACTAGGTTAACACAAATATATCAAATCATGTAAAAGTGCGGAATAATAAAGAACACATGATATGATGACCCAGGAAAACCAAACTGGTAAAAAAACATGGGGAGGATTTAACCTAGCTATCCTCAAGGTAAACCGAATTCACTATGAAAGAATCGAAGTTTACACAATAAGACTTAGACCACTAACATCCTATTGCTACCTGCCTGTAGGAAACTTACTACCACGACCACGTGACAGCTTCGAGATCCACGGACTCCTTCTTTCCTTGAATTCTTCAGCAATTCACAAGCGCACCTGCTTGTATATCTTGAAGCTCTTTGGATTCTGCAACTGTTTGATTTACCAAACTCTTGACATGAATCTAGAGTTTGGAAACCCTAAGTGTATGTGAAGGTAAACACCTCTAGATCAAACAAATAGATTCACAAACACATCATTCAGAACTCTAAAAACGTGGCTAGGGTTTTCCCTTATATACTTAGGGCAAAACATAAAACCCTATACATTAAATGGGCTTGGGCTGAGTTGGAAAAATTCTGCAGAAAAACGTTCTGCACGATTTTCGATCGGTCGAGTCTAATTCTCGATCGATCGAGTCAGGCAGAAAGTACACAGTAATTCTACAGTCAACTCGATTCTAACTTTACATAAAAAGCCATACTTTGAGCAAGTCTAACACAAGACTTAAAGAATGTTTTGATTATGGTTTGCCAACATTACAAATTGAAGTTCTAATACATTAGTTCCTAATTCTTAGAACCTAACAAACTCCCCCTTTGGCAATCCGTGACAAAACACAGACTAAACAAAAACCTCAAAATTTACAAATTGAAACAGCCCATTACAAAATTAAAAGCCACTAAACAATTCAACCTAACTACTATCTAACAGTTGCAAAGTAGACAGCAGCACGACTGAATCAACCTGTATATTCCTGTAACACTTAACAAACACATAAACGCATGTGTGGAAAATACAAGGAATATAAAGAATAACTTCTTGATTTCACATGACACAAAATAAAGAGATATATCATGAATAACATCATAAATATATATCAATAAGCAAAGTAGCATAGTGAAACAAGAATCTAATAACTTCACAAGTTCAACAGTGTCACAGTAAGGTACAAAACTCAACTTCTCCTAAGACAAAATCTCCTCTACAAAACATGGACTCCTCAATAGAATGCACTCCCCCTTTTTGTGACGAATTGCCAAAGGGCACTCACTCATCATCAAAAGGAGGTGGCGGAGGAGAACGACGAAAACTCGCCAAATCCGCTCTCAAAGCTCGAAGCTCATCAAGGACATCCACCAGAAGCTGACCATGAGTCGCCTGAACGGTCATGACAGTGTCCAGAGTCCGACGAATATCAGAAACATCCGAAGGAGAAGGTGGAGGAGCATCATCAGCAGCAGCAGCAGGAACAGCAGACGTCTCAGCTGCAGGAGCATCTGTAGAAGAAGAAGGGGGTGGAGTGACACCGGAAGGCTCTACCCTAGGACGCTTAGAGCTAGCTTGAAGTTGAGCAGCCCTTTGCCTCAAAAAGGTAGCACCTATAGGAGCAATAATGTGTACAGGCTCAGAAGCAGGAAAATCACCTAAACCGAGATAAATGAGAATCCTATGAATAAAAACAGGAAAGAATAAAGCATGAGCCGTAGAACTAGACCAATGTACCTCGTTCAAAGAACGAAGGAACAAATGAGGAAAACTGACAGGGGCATCAGTAACAAGCACATACAAAAACACACATCGCTCAAGAGGGATGGTGTGGAGATGAGAAATGGGCCACAAGGAATGACACGCTATCCTAAAGAAGAGATAATGAAGCTCGGACAACTGAGTAGATGTGATCCGAGGATCAGAACCCCACTGGATAGAAGACCTAGTGATGTATGACATAACATCATCAAGAGGTGGAGACTCCTCATAAGGAAAGACGGGATGATCAACAATAGGCACCCCAAGAGCATCAGACACTACTGAAGGGGTAATGCGATACTCTACACCTCGTAACCAAACCTTAACCAAGGTGTTGGTATCATAGATGTGGATAGAGAGGTTCGAATAGAACTCTCTAATCAAGGTGGCAGGAGGAGGAGGATGCTCAAAATCTAGCAAAGATAACCAACCCTGACGCTCAAAGTTACGTCTCACCTCAAGATCAACCTCATCTAGAATAACCTTACGCTCAGCCCAAATATGACGCCTAAGATTAAGGGTCTCATAGGTCTCTTGGTTTTTCTCACTCGGAACCGATCACTATCAAATGAAGGTGAAGGGTCAGAAGTCCTATGGGCTCTAGTTTTCCTAGGCATGGTGCTAAGGAAAGAAGAGAGAGACACAGAAAGAAAAGAGCAAAAACAAAAACCAAGGGCAGACTGCAAGTTAGCACAGCAAAAAAATATAGAAAAAAAAAACTATATAATGCATGAACAAAATATGCAAATGATGCATGAACTAATGCAGTGACAGAGTTCAAATATGATCCAAATTAACAAAATTGGCTTGAGCATAGAATTTAAATTAAAAATACCCAATTTTGAAAAACCCAATTTTTCAAAACACAATAAATTGAGAAATTGATCATCACAACAGTTAAATATCACAATATAATGATCAAATTAATGATCAAATTAACCAATCTAACAAGCCAATTCATCAATTTAATCAATTTGAACAAAATCCCCAAATTTATCAATTTCAAGCCCTAGATTTTCAAATTGACCACAAAGTACCAAATTAATCAAATTAAAACACATGTAGTGCTTGCAGATAGTGTCCCCACAAAAACCCATGATTCATTTGAAAGAAGAAGGTCCAAAATCAATCCCAAAAATACCAAAAACAGAAATGCTGAAAATAACCCAAAATGCATGAAAATAATGCAGGAAACATGAAAATAAAAACAAAAGGAGGGGCAAAAGAGTCTTACCGGCCTTGGGAGAGAGGATTGATGCAAAAAGAACGGACGAAAACGACAAAAACAGCAAAAATCTCTTGACCGGTTGGTAGGGAGACAAAAAGGAGTTGAAAAGATTTTGAAAAGGTGAAGAACACGTGAGAAAAGATCCTTTCTAAAAAACACTCAGCCCGGTTTTCGATCGATCGAAAAACAGATTCGATCGGTCGAAAATACCTTCGATTGATCAAAACCAATCGAGAATCGATCAAAACACACAGAGACTTTTTTGAGATTTTAAAAACAATTTCGACCGATCAAAAAACAGATTCGATCGATCGAAATTCTAGAAAAACAGATTTTTTTAAAAAACAAGCAATTTCAGTGCTGAAAATCCTCAAGGCATGAGATTTTATGAATAGAATGCATGAGTATGAGATGAAATGTTTTCCAAAAACTCATGTTTTTTAACCCAGATTTCTCAAAGCAAGATTTTATCTTAATATCCCTCAACCATTTAAACAAGCAAACATGTTTTGCATCAATTTCCAGAAATATTCAAACTTGGTTGATCAGACCAAAAACACACACAATAACATGTACACAGTTTAGCAAAGAATAACTTGTGTAGTGTGTGTAACTAGCATAAGCTTGAGAAACATGTGAGGTGATATGCACATAGTAATCAATCACAATTTCTACAAAATCCATCACATGAATTTGAAAGAGACTATTACTTAAAGAGTTACATCATATAATTCTCACATCTCCTAGAATAAAAGCTTGCAATCATGTAAGTTTCTTGATTTGCCTCAAAATTAATATTCAATTTACTTGATTAGAAACTCAATAATATAGCCAGGATAATGTACACACCAATTTTATGAATTGTGAAATTATTATAGCCCAATAATGTACACACCAATTTTAATAGAGGCTACACCTTATGTTCTTTTTGTGTATGTGCTACACTTTCTCGAGCACAAAATCTTACGATATGCACTAAGGTGTTCATGATTGGCTAGTAAACAGTGGTGAGATGGTTATTTATGCCTTTCTCAATAAGACCAAGTCCGACGATCAAAGACATAAGACTTTAAGATCAAGATCATGTGATCAACAAATATAGCATCTTCCCACACAACATGCACTACAAAACTTTAGCTAGTAAAGTGCAATGATAATAGTGCATCAAAGCTAAACAAGGTATATACATATGTTATGTAAAATTTGATTGACCAACCTTGTCTTTAAGTTCAAGGAAAAAATAGCAAAAACACAATTTGCAAAGAAATTTTTTTTTTATTATAAAAGAAATAAACATCCTAGAATGAAATGCATAAATGTTATGCAATGCAAATCCTAGAAACAAAGGTCATAAAAGATAGAGCAATGAAGCACAAGGACCATGTCAGACAAACTCAATTAGGTCGAGCCTTTTGCATCCAAAACTTTTTAGATACAACTCTTGCATTGGAGTTATGATTCATATTAGAATTCTGAGCAACTCCAGGATTGGAATAAAGGTTCAACGCCTTTACCAATTTACCAATAAGTACCATAGGATCTTGTGCTTGAGGCATAGGTACTTTAAGTTTATTTGCTCACTTTGCAGCTTGCAACTTAAAAAAATTTGGACGAATGTGTCCAGACTTTCCACAAAAATAACAAACCCATGCAGGCTTATCATGCAACTTGCCCTTAGTAGAAGTAGAAGCTCTAGAATGAGACTCTTGGAGATCAACCCTAATCTTCCTAGGTGGAGTAACATCTACAGATTTGACAGGTTCACTCACCAAGGGTTTGACAATCTCACTCTTAGGAGGTTCAGAAGAGGGAACAAATTTTGTGGAAGAAGGTTCAAGCACAGAGATGCTATCCACAAAGCCTAAGCCAGTCTTATCAGAGGGAGACTTTTGAACACTCAACATGTGATCAAGTTTGGAGCTTGCAGACTTATTAGTTTGTTCTCTAGCAACAGATAATTCAAGTTCCAAACATTTTACTTTATCAAGTAAGAGCATGTTCTCAATTTTCACATTATTCAAAAGCTCATTTGCATCAAACAATTTCACAAGTAAATTTTTCTTATCAAGTTCAAAGGATGCAATTTTCTTTAAGCCTAAATCAACATTCATGGCATCCTTTGCAGCAACTTTGCAAAGTTTATTATAGGCTTCCTGTAAATCTGCATCTTCAGAGAGTTCCCCATCAGAAGGGTTCTCTTCAACAGACACACTTTCATTAACTACAGTAGTAGCAGTGAAAGCAATGAAATTTCCTTCCTCATCACTAGCGGATTCATTGTTAGAATCTTCATCATCACTAAGGGTTACAGCCATAGCCTTACCCTTAGACTTCAAGTATGTAGGACATTCAGATTTCATATGACCATACCCTTGACATCCATAACATTGTTATCCCAAAGAATTATTAGAAGGTTGACCTACTTTCTCTTTAGGTTTTTCAGTGTTATTAACCTTAGTGGGATCGTTCCTCATAAAATTTCTAGGTTCAGCAGTGTTCTTGCCTCTTGCCCTTCTGTTATTGTTCCTAAAAAAGTTTCTAAAGTTCTTGGCAAGATAGGCAATCTCTGTAGCAAAGAGTTCATCATCAAATCCATCATCCTCAATATCATCAACAGACTTAAGAGCCATTGATTTGGATTTGTTTGTTTTGGGTAGGTCCAACTCATAGGACTGAAGAAATCCTACAAGTTCATCAACAGGGATGGAGTCCACATCCTTACTTTCAGTGATGACAGTCATTTTGGGTCTAAAATCCTCAGTTAAAGATCTAAGAATCTTCCTAACAATTTTAGGTTGATCATAGATTTCACCCCCAAATTATATGCAGAATTAACAATATCATTCAGTTTAGCATAGAACTCATCACAAGATTCATCATCATTCATTCTAATGCTTTCAAATCTAGTAGTTAATTGCTGCAATTTATTTATTTTAACTGCTTTTGTGCCTTCATGCACAGTTTGGAGGATTTTCGAAGCAGTATGAGCAACCTCAACATTAGAGATTCTCTTAAATTCCTCCATGGAGACAGCATTGAAAATAGCATTCATAGCTTTGCTATTGAAAGCAGCTGCCCCCTTTTGAGAAGTTTGCCACTCACTCACAGGAGTTGTGGGCTTCTCCCATCCGTACTCAACGGAGTTCCAGACTCTCTCATCAATAGATTTCAAGAATGCTTTCATCCTTACTTTCCAATAAGCATAATTGTTCCCATCAAAATGTGGTGGAACAACAAGAGAGTGTCCGTGTTCCATGACAACAGGGGTCAAGGATCAGCTCAAAGATCAAAGGATCAAAAACAAAAGCTACCCGCTCTGATACCACATGTAATTATTTTAGACCCCTTAAACCTAACAAATTAACCTAGAGAATTAGCCAAGTGATTAACTTAGGTAATTTAAACAGAACTAGGTTAACACAAATATATCAAATCATGTAAAAGTACGAAATAATAAAGAATACATGATATGATGACCCAGGAAAACCAAACCGGTAAAAAAACCTGGAGAGGATTTAACCTAGCTATCCTCAAGGTAAACCGAATTCACTATGAAAGAATCGAAACTTACACAATAAGACTTAGACCACTAACATCCTATTGCTACCTGCCTGTAGGAAACTTACTACCACGACCACGTGACAGCTCCGAGATCCACGGACTCCTTCTTTCCTTGAATTCTTCAGCAATTCACAAGCGCACCTACTTGTATATCTTGAAACTCTTTGGATTCTGCAACTGTTTGATTTACCAACCTCTTGACATGAATCTAGAGTTTGGAAACCCTAAGTGTATGTGAAGGTAAACACCTCTAGATCTAACAAATAGATTCACAAACACAGCATTCAGAACTCTAAAAACGTGGCTAGGATTTTCCCTTATATACTTAGGGCAAAACATAAAACCCTATACATTAAATGGGCTTGGGCTGAGTTGGAAAAAATCTGCAGAAAAACGTTCTGCATGATTTTCGATCGGTCGAGTCTAATTCTCGATCGATCGAGTCAGGCAGAAAGTGCACAGTAATTCTGCAGTCAACTTGATTCCAACTTTACATAAAAAGCCATACTTTGAGCAAGTCTAACACAAGACTTAAAGAATGTTTTGATCATGGTTTGCCAACATTACAAATTGAAGTTCTAATACATTAGTTCCTAATTCTTAGAACCTAACACTTGGTTCAAAAGTCATATTGTGTGGACCTTCGGATGTGCATGGTGGCTTATGAACTAAAGAGAGGTAACCCAGTTGGCTTGATCTTAGCGGAGAACCTCAATGGTTTGGATTCCTTCTTAGGAAGGAAGCAAGCTTCTTTGCGGGAAGTTCTCTTCTTCTTCAGTTATAATCCCTAACTTTTGCCTAGGTCCTTAACCTAGTGGGATCTCTCTAATTTTTGCCTAGGTTGCCTTTTGGTTTTCAACCCATCAAGGCGCCTTATATCATCTTTCATCATTATTTTATTTTTTTTCACTCATGCTCTCTCTTCCTTTTTTTTTTCCTAGATATGGCTACAAAAGAGGTTTCGATTGCTTCAACCTCCCATTGTACCTCTCAGCACCTACCTCCGCTGACTTCATCAGAATGACATGAGCTTTAAGGAGTAGATGGAGCTTATGGGTCACCTCAAGGAGACCGACATTCAGTGGGTTGTGGAGTGGTGGCACATCTCAAGCATGGTCCACAGTTGCTGCGAAGACTGCTGTGTGACTCTAGTTGGACTTCATTGCTACTTATACTACTCTACTTGTCATATCTCAAGGCAATTTGGAGAGCGCCAAGGAGCCCCTGATGATGAAGGTGCCTTCCACATCAAGGTATTTACCAATAGGATCTTGGGTAGGACTAGTAAGGCTTGGCCACGCTGTAGGGTGACAAAAGGCATTGTTCCTTCTTAATACATCTATCCCACTACGAGGTACAAGCAATGGTTAGATGATGATAAGAAGTGGATTCTGAAGGATTAAAAAGCTTACATGAAGACTAGCAAGAAAGCAAAGAGGACTGAGTGACCTCCTTAATAGGCCCCATATTTTATTTTTCTGTACTTTTACGATTCTCATGTTTTTGTTTTTGAATTTAATAAAGGATTGGAATGTCCCAAATCCCCGATGAAAATAGTCTTATCATCTTTTAATTTGAGCAATAAGAGAATCACCTTTTTATTATCTTTGCTTATTGTCATTTATTCATTTTTTTTTCTTTTCTTTTCTTTTTCCTTTGCCATGTAATTTTTGTCCATGACGTCCTTTCAATATTTTTCGCCATGCCCATGGTCATTCCCCTAACTTTTGCCTAGACTGCCCTTTTGGGTTTTCAATCTAGCGGGTTTTTCTTGCCTTAATTTTTGCCTAGGCCGCCCTTTCAGGTTTTCAACCTAGTAGGCTTTTTTCCCTTTTTTTGTTAGATGTTGTATTTTTGGAGTCTATCCATGTTAATTGGGCGAAGCATCTCTTCCCCATCCAAATCTGTGATCCTTGTAGCACCTCCAAATATGATCTTCTTAATGATAAAAGGCCAAGACTACCTTGGCTTTATCTTTCCCCTAGGGTCAACAGTCTCATCTCTAAGCACCTTTAGGACCAAGTCCTCTTCCTTAAGGTTTTTCAGTTTCACTTTCTTGTTGAATGCTCTAGCAATCCTTTTTTGGTACCCTTGTGCATGATATTGTGCCCGAGCCCTTTTTTCATCTAATAAAGCCAATTGTTCATATCTCGCCTTAGCCCAATCCTCTTCTAGGACCTTGGTTTCCACCAATACCCTCAAAGATTGTATCTCCACCTCAATAGGAAGCACCGCTTCACTATTGTAAACCAAAGAGTAAGGAGTTGCCCCAGTTGATGTATGGATAAAAGTTCTATAACCCCGTAAGGCAAATGGAAGCTTCTAGGCCCAATCTTTGTATGTCACTACAATCTTGGCTAGGATGTTCTTCACATTCTTATTAGCTGCTTTTACGGCCCTATTAGCTTGTGGTTGATTCGGTGAAGACTTATTATGCTCAATGTTGTACAACTCCATGATCTTTCGAACCTCCCCCTCAAAGTGGGAACCATTATTAGAAATGATCTTTTAGGGCACCCTAAACTGGCATATGATGTTGTTTTCTTTGAATAGAGCCACATGTTTAGCCTTCAATACGGTGTAGAAGGCGGCTTCCACCCATTTGGTGAAATTGTCAATTGTCACCAGAATGTATTCATGCCCATTTGAAGCTTAAGAGCTATCCTTTGAATCACATCTATGCCCCAAACTAAGAAAGGCCATGGAAAAGTCATGCTATACAACTCACTAGGCGGTACATGGTTCAAGTTGGCGTGCATCTGACAATCATGGCAACTCTTCACATAGTCCACACAATCGGTCTCCATTGTATTCTAGAAGAACCCTATTGTTAGGATTTTCTTGGCTAACATTCTTCCATTCATTTGAGGACCACAAATCCCTTGATGAACTTCTTCCATTACTCTCTCGGTTTCTCCCTTCTTCAAATAACGAAGGTGTATGCCATCATAGGATCTTTTATAGAGTTGTCCTCTACATAGGATGTATTATGCTGCTATCATCCTAATGGAACAATGTTCTCTCTTGTCGGCACCATCTAGATATGCCCCTAGTTCCAAGAACTTCATGATGTCATAGTACCGTGGAACTTTCTCTTCCTCTATGGTCATTACTGAAGCTTCTGTCTTCTTTTTGTGCACTTCTACATAACTTTGCTCAATCTCCAAGGGTCGTGCCTACACTCTCTCGGATATCTCAACCATGGAGGCTAAGGTAGATAAGGCATCTACAAATTGATTTTGAGCTCTAGGGCTGATTGTGTATTCAATTTTGCTAAAGGTCTTAGTCAAGTCCTCTAAGTATTGTTGATAAGGCTTCAGTTATTCCTCCTTCACCTTCCATAACTTTTGTGCTTGGGCTATAACGAAAGTTGAATCTCTAATTCGACCTCTTTTACCCTCAATTCTCGAAGAGCTTCCATTCCAGCAATACAAGCCTCATACTCAGCCATGTTATTAGTTGGTTCAAAGCTCAACTTGATTGCCAAAGCTATGTGAGATCCCTCGAGAGTGATCAAGAGTATTCCTATCCTATTCCCAAATTGGTTTGTAGCTCCGTCAAAGTACATCTTCCACGTATCCAAAATGTCCTCATCTGGAAAGTCTTCTTTACCATCTTCCCTCTACAATATTCTCAACACAAGAATCTAACACGACGCTTCCTTTGATAGTTTTCCTAGCCACATACTTCAAATTGAATTCTGCCAACAAGATTAACCATCCTGACAATTTTCCACTCAAAGCGGATTTCTCAAACAGATACTTCAATGGGTCCATTCTTGCAATCACTCATATTTGGAAAGGTAAGATGACATGTCTCAAATTCTGTACGACCCAAACAAATGCAAAGCATGACTTTTCTATGGGAGTGTACCTAGTCTCATAAGCATGGAACTTCTTACTCAAATAGTATATGGCCCCCTCATTCTTGTCATCGTTTTCTTGTGAAAGCATACTTCTAACCTCATCCCCTATGATAGAGAGGCATAGGAGTAAGGGTTTTCCATGTTGCGGAGGCAATAGGATAGGTGGGTGGAAGAGATCTTCCTTTATAAGCTCAAAAGCGTTTTAGCACTCATCGTTCCATGTATGTGGTTCATTTTTCCTTAGGAGTCTGAAGATGGGCTCACAAGTAGAGGTGAGCTTGGAAATGAATCGATTAATATATTGTAATCGACCTAAGAAATCCCTTATCTCTTTCTCACTTTTGGGTGGAGACACTTCCAATATGGCTTTAATGTTGGATGGATCAACTTCTATCCCTCTATTACTCACTAAGAAGCCTAGCAATTTTCCGGCGATTACTCTGAAGGTACACTTTTGTGGGTTCAATCTTAGCCTATACTCTTTAATCCTCTCAAAGAACTTCCCCAAGTTTGTGGTGTGGCTTCTGCTATCCTTGGATTTCACTATCATATCATCCACATACACCTTTACTTTATTTTGCATCATATCATATAGCAAGGCCATAGACATTCTTTGTTAGGTTGCCCCATAATTCTTGAGTCCAAACGGCATCACTGTGTAACAATAGATTCCCTATTCAGTAGCGAAAATAGTTTTGTTCATATCTTTGGGAGCCATCTTCATTTGGTTGTATCCCGAGAAACCATCCATGAAAGACATCAAGGCACTTCCTGCCGTGTTATCCACTAAGACATCAATGTGAGGGAGGGGAAAGTCATCCTTAGGGCATGCCTTGTTCAAGTCCTTAAAATCCACACGCATCCTCACCTTCCCATCCTTCTTAGGTACAGGCATGACATTGGCTATCCATTTGGCTTGGTGTATGGGTTTGATGAACCATACTTTTAATTGCTTAACAACTTCCTCTTTGACATTATGTAAGACTTGATATTGTAATTAATAAAGCTATTTTATTATTATCTAAAATAATGGTAACATGAATATTCAGACATTATCATATAGTCCATGAGATGCATAGTATGTGATTTATGTGAAAAGTCACAGAAGATATAAATCACAAGTTCTTTGTAAACTCAGAATTTTAGTTCATAGTCGACGATGAAATTGGGCATTTCATATGCGAAGACTATAATATATCAACTAAGATGATTTGTTTTGATCAAGGAAGTGGAGACTTCTAGTTGATATGTTGATATGTCTTAAGAGTTAAGACATATTAAACTAGACTTCTGTGAGATTTATTATTCTCCTAAAGACTGTCAAATGAATAATAAATCTCACGACTTCTATTTAGCATGAACTCTTAATCCTAAGAGAATAATGGACTTGATCATGAAGTGTAGGTTGCTTTGATATATCAGGAGTGAGATCTAAAGTAACGGTCAAAACCTTAATATGTTAGGCAGTCATATTTAGTGTTTAAGGAACATATATTCTCAAGATGGAATTCATAGTCTCTTAACGGAGATATAAAATATTCCCTTGAGATAAGTTTAATGGGTTTGTTATTCAGAATGTTAGGCCTAACTACTTTAGTAATTAGTTACTAAAGTATATATTTATGAAATTGGATTTCATAAATATATGATGAATAACTTTAAGGACTAAACCGGGTACTCAATGATTAAGATGTAGTAATCTATAAAGTGACAGTCTACATTTATGACTTTGTGTTACTACAAATATTTTATGAAGGGGTTGCATGTATAATAAAGTCTTGGAATATAATTTATTAATAAGGCCTAGAGTGCAATTATATTTATATAGTAGTATTAAATATAATTAATGGTAACTTTGGACTTGTCAAGAGTTGACAGAAAAGCTCAAGGCCCATTGGAGCTAGTGTCTTATTTGTTCCCTTATGGTCCCACTCCAAGCCACATACTAAAGCCCAATTGGAAAAGCCCAAAAGGCTAGCCCAATTAGATAATTAGGTATTAAGGGAGAAACATACAGAATTTTAATAGTAAGACTTCTTCATGAAATGATATGTATGTGAGTGTTGGACACTTTTTCATTCTCCCTAGAACAAACACATATAACTGATTAAGAGACCACACATCTTGGGCATCAAGTGAAATTGGAGTGAAGATTAAAAGTATTCCCGAGTACTTCTGATCTTCGGTTTTGAAATTCACCGTACCAAGGTACACTCTCTTGATTGTATATTCTAAAACTTACATAGTGCATGTTATCAATTGCGAATGAAGTAGATCCGTTATTTTTCCATGGCGTATGTTTTGTATGCAATACAAACATGTTTATTTCCATCAAATGGTACAGAGTGGTCTTCAATTTCGAATTTGTAAAACAAGTTTTGTGGTTTTTGGAATTAGAGATAATAGTTTCATGTTGTTAGAAGATTATGTGTTTAATTTCTGGATGGTTGTTGAAACTATGGTCTGATGAAAACTGATATTGATGTTATGATGTTGTTTAAATTTGAATTTAAGTATGTTAAATTGAACTTTAAGGCTATAGCAACAATGGAATTCGTTTTTGATATCAATCTCTGTCAATCATGTTCATATGTTAGTTATTTGTTCGTGAAAAACCGTTAAAAACTGCCTTAGAAAATTTCAGGAAATTTGAGTTTCAAGAATTTCGATAGGTTGAAAATCACTTTCAATCGATCGAATGAAACAGTGATCAATCTACTTGATTTGATTGATACTCGATTGCTAATCGATCGATCGAATGTTCTTTTTCGATCGATCGAGAAGCGATCGAGTACCGATCAAGCCATGCAGATTGTCAAGAACGAATTTATTAATTTCTTCGACCGATCGAAGGGCACATTCGATCGATCGAAAACTGGGAATTCAGAATTTTTCTAAGTGTTTTCACATATATGAAGAGGAAGGCTGTGTGTAATTAGTTTATGCATATTTATAAATAATAAAAAAAAACCTTTAATTTAAAGCATCTAGTGGGAGAGAGATACAAGGGTTGGATCTCACGGCCTCCATTGTCAGTTCATAGTAGTGTGAAATATATACTTTGTCTTTGCTTCGAGCTTAGCATTCCATGCGGAGAGTATCTATTTCATGGTCCTACAAGATTGAATTTCTTGGTTTATACTGGTTTGATCAAACATCTTGTCTTAGCTTCGAGCTTTGCATTCCATGCAGAGGATGTTTTGTATCATGGTACTACAAAATGAGCTTGTTAAGGGGATGAAATGTGGTTACACATGATTCTAGACAATAGTATACACTAGACTACATATTATAGTATCCTCTATGCTGAGTTCTTACTATCATTATTTAGAGGCCAAATGTATTATGACATATTATTAGTGTTTGATAAGAGTTATAATGATAGCACTAATAATGAGAATAGTTCTCAAACAATCATAGTATTTAATGTTCACTCTATGCTGAGGGATATTGAATATGGGATTGGGTTGTCGTTGAATATATTATATTATAATTTTATTAAGGTTCCATACTATATGTTTATATGCTAAATTGATGACGTTCAGTTTACTTATAATGTTCATGTTTATTATTTTCAGATTTGAACATGGCATCATTTAGCGCATATGTTACCATTCTTAATCAAAACAAACTGACTAGATCCAATTATGTTGACTGGAAAAGAAATTTGGACATAGTTCTTACAGCTAAAGAGCACAAATACGTGCTTACTAAACCATGTCCAAGCTTTCCTTCATTAGCTGTTCCTCTTGAGGAAAAACAGTGATACGATCGTTGGCAAAAATCTAATGAAATGGCCAAATGTTATATCCTAGTGTCCATCTTAAATGTTCTACAGCATCAAGTGTAGGATGTAGAACTAACTTCGGACATCATGTTAAGTATGAAGAAGATGTTTGGTGAGCAAGGCCGTTTTGCAAGGCAAGAAACCATGAGGCAAATTTATAATATCAAAATGGCTAAAGGTAGTTTAGTAAGAGAGCATTGTCTAACAATGATCTTTAATATGAATACATTGGAGGTTTTAGGTGCCGATATTGATTAAGAATCCCAAGTGGATATGATACTCTAGTCACTACCGGAATCATTTAAGGAATTCAGACTCAATTATAATATGAATAAAAAGATTTATTCTTTGTCTGAATTGATGAATGAGTTGGTAGCAGTGGAAGGCATCCTTGGTACTTCTAGTGTTGAAGCCAATGTAGGTAAAGCTTCTACCTCTCAACCTAAGTCGAAAGGCAAGGGTATGAAGAAGAAGAAGAAGGACTTCACTAAGCAAGAGGGTAAACAAATTGTCTTAGAGGTTGCTGACAAAGGAAAGAAGCTCAAAGGAAAATGTTTCCATTGTAGTGAGAAAGGACATTGGAAGAGTAATTGTCCAAAATTCAAAACTGCCAATAATAAGGGTATGAATAATTCATTCCTCCTTGAAATATGTTTAGTACGAAATCCGACGGATTCCTGGTGTGTGGAATTAGGTTGTACTAATCATATCTGCAATTCTTTGCAGGGGTTTTAGGAGAACAGAAGGCTTAATAAAGGGGAATTGTTTGTTACTTTAGCTGATGGGAGCAGGATTCTAGTTATAGCTATTGGTGTTTTTAATTTATGTTTTGAGTCTAGGGTTTTAATATTGGAAGATTTTCTTTATGTACCTAATGTTCGTAGGAATTTAATTTCTACAACTTATTTGGGTAAACCTGGATATTGTGTTATCCTTAAGGACAATGTTGTAATAAAGAAGGGTAAAATGTTTATCTGTTCTGGCAATATTGTGGATGGTCTTTATGTTTTAACTCCTGATAAGCATGAATTATATAATTCTGAATTAGATAATGACTCACATGTAAAATCATTGAAGAGAAAGTTTCCTTCTACTAGTGATGCATATCTTTGGCACTTGCGTTTGGGTCATATTAATTCAAATAGGACTCAAAGACTAATCAAAGATGGTCTCTTAGAGCCACTAGATTTTGATGGATTTCCAGTTTGTGAATCCTGTTTCGAAGGCAAAATGACCAAACAATCTTTTAATACAAAAGGTAGAAAAGCACAAGATTTGCTAGAACTAATACATTCAGATATATGTGGTCCAATGTCAATCCAAGCAAGAGGTGGCTATAAGTATTTCATTACTTTCACTGATGATTACTCTAAATTTGGTTATCTGTACCTAATGAAACGGAAGTCTGAAGCCTTTGTTAAGTTCAAAGATTTTAGGGCTGAAGTTGAGAATCAATTGGGTAAACGCATAAAGGCCATTCGATCTGATCGTGGTGGCGAATACCTACTTGGGAATTTCAAGGATTACTTAACTGAAATAGGATTATATCCCATTTGACTACACATGGAACTCCACAACAAAATGGTGTAGCGGAAAGAAGGAATAGGACTCTTTTAGATATGGTTAGGTCCATGTTGAGTTATTTGACTTTACCAATTTCTTTTTGGGGATATGCCTTAAATACTGCAATGTATCTTCTGAATTTAGTACCTTTGAAGTCTGTTCCTAAAACACCTATAGAGTTGTGGAATGGGCATAAGCATAGTATGAGATATCTCCATATTTGGGGTTGTCCAGCATATGTGTTGAAAGGAAAAACTGACAATTTACAGTCTAAAAACAGAAGTGGTTTTCTTTGTAGGGTATCCAAAAGGAACTGTTGGAGGTTTATTCTATAGTCATAGAGATAACAAAGTGTTTGTAAGTACAAATGCCAAATTCTTGGAAAATGACTATATGAATGATTATACTCCTTGAAGCAGAGTTGTGTTGGATGAAATGAATGACCCTGTAGATGTACAACCAATGCATGAAACTAGGGATGATGTGGTTGTATTAGATACACCACAAGATACTACTGATGAAATGTCAGTACACAGGTGCTTTGTCGTAGTTGGAGGAATGTTAGGCCACCTATAAGATTCATAGGTCTTGGAGAGACTTATGAAGCTATCTCAGAGGAGGCCGAAACTAATCCTTACACTTATGAAGAAGTAATGAATGATATAGATGCACATCATTGGGTCAAGGCTATGAAATCTAAATTAGATTCCATGTATTTCAATCAAGTTTGGGATCTTATAAAGGCGCCTAACGGCATTAAACCTGTTGGTTGCAAATGGGTTTACAAGAGGAAGAGAGGGATAGATGGAAAGGTTGAAACCTTTAAAGCAAGGCTAGTGGCGAAAGGGTATACTAAAAAAGAAGGTATTGATTATGAGGAAACCTTTTTACCAGTAGCAATGCTTAAATCTATCAGAATTCTCTTATCTATTGCTGCTCATTATGATTATGAGATTTGACAAATGGATGTTAAGACTGCATTTCTCAATGGCAATCTTGAAGAGGAAACCTATATGATGCAACCGGAAGGTTTCATAGCAAAGAACCAAGAGCATATGGTATGCAAGTTGAAAATGTCCATTTATGGACTTAAGCAAGCATCTAGGTCATGGAACATCAAATTTGATCAAGCAATCATGTCATTTGGTTTTGAACAAAATCTTGATGAACCATGTATGTACAAAAGACATCAAGATAAAGTAGTAATGTTCCTAGTGCTGTATGTTGATGATATTCTACTCATTGGAATGATGTAGGGTTCATGTCATCAGTAAAGGTTTGGTTGTCAAGCCAATTTGATATGAAGGACTTGGATGAGGCTAACTTTATTCTAGGGATCAAGCTATGGCGAGATTCCAAGAATAAGATGTTAGGCTTATCACAAGCTGGATATATAGATAAGGTCCTAGAACGGTTTAGTATGCAAAACTTTAAGAAAGGATTGCTTCCTTTCAGACATGGAGTTCCTCTATCTGATGACCAAATGCCTAAGACTCAAGAGGAAGAAGATATGATGAGACAAGTTCCTTATGCTTTGGCAGTAGGAAGTCTTATGTTGTTAGGATATGTGCCCTTAAATCCTATTGTATGATGCTATGTATGATATTATGTATGACATTATGTGCGAAATGATGTATGACTTAATATTGTGTTTAATAAAGTTACTTTATTCTTATCTAAAATAATGGTAACATGAATATTCAGACATTATCAAATAGTCCATGAGATGCATAGTATGTGATTTATGTGATTTAGTCACAGAAGATATAGATTACAAGTTCTTTGTAAACTCAGAATTTTGGTTCGTAGTCGGTGATGAAATTGGGCATTTCATTTGCGAAGACTATAACATATTAACTGCGATGATTTGTCTTGATCATGGAAGTGGTGACTTCTAGTTAATATGTTGATATGTTTTAAGAGTTAAGACATATTGAACTGGATCGCTGTGAGATTTATTATTCTCCTAACGACTGTCAACTGAATAATAAATCTCACGACTTGTATTCACATGAACTCTTAATCTTGAGAGAATAATGGACCTGATCATGAAATGTAGGTTGCTTTGATATATCAAGAGTGAGATCTAAAGTAACGATCAAAACCTCAGTATGTTGGGCAGCCACATTTAGTGTTGATGGAACATATATTCTCAAGATGGAATTCATAGTCTCTTAACGAAGATATAAAATATTCCCTTGAGATAAGTTTAATGGGTACAGTTATTCAGAGAGTTAGGCCTAACCACTTTAGGCCTAACCACTTTACAAGATCCCAAACTTGATTGGAATACATAGAATCTAATTCTGATTTCATAGCTTGGACCCAATGATGTGCATTTATATCATTCATTGCTTCTTCATAAGTGTAAGGATCAGTTTCGGCCTCCTCTGAGATAGCCTCATAAGTCTCTCCAAGACCTATGAATCTTATAGGTGGCCTAACATTCCTCCCACTACGACGAGGCAACTGTGTACTAGACATCTCATGAGTAGTATCTTGTGGTGTAACCAATACAGCCACATCATCCCTAGTTTCAACCATTGGTTGTTCAATTACAGGTTCATTCATTTCAGCCAAGACAACTCTACTTCTAGGGTTAAAATTATTCACATAATCGTCTTCCAAAAATTTGGCATGAGTGCTAACAAACACTTTGTTATCCTTATGATTATAGAATAAATAACCCTTGGTTTCCTTTGAATACCCTAAAAACATGCATACTTCTGCTTTAGCTTCCAACTTATCAGACTTCCCTTTCAACACATGTGTTGGACATCCCCAAATGTGGAGATATTTCATACTAGGCTTGCGCCCACTCCACAATTCCATAGGTGTGTTGGGAACAGATTTTGATGGAACTAAATTCAAAATATGCATTGCAGTTTTTAGTGCATATCCCCAAAAGGAAACTGGTAAAGTTGAGTAATTCATCATGGACCTAACCATTTCTAAAAGAGTCCTATTCCTTCTTTCTGTTACACCATTTTGTTGGGGAGTTCCAGGTACAGTCAATTGGGATACAATCCCATTTTGAGTTAAGTAATCCTTGAAATCCCCAAGAAAGTATTCTTCACCACGATCAGATCGAATGGCCTTTATGTGTTTACCCAATTGATTCTCAACTTCAGCCCTAAACTCTTTGAATTTTTCAAAAGTTTCGGACTTCCGTCTCATTAGGTACACATAACCAAATCTAGAGTAATCATCGGTGAAAGTGATGAAGTACTCATAACCTCTTTCTGCTTGGGTTGACATAGGACCACAAACATCCGTATGAACTAATTCTAGCAACTCTTGGGCTCTTCTACCTTTTGCATTAAAAGGTCGTTTTGTCATTTTTCCTTCCAAACAAGATTCACAAACTGGAAATTTATCAAAGTCCAATGGCTCTAAGAGACCATCTTTGATCAGTCTTTGAATTCTGTTTGGATTAATATGACCCAAACGCAAGTGCCAAAGATATGCATCATTAGTAGAAGGAAACTTTCTCTTTAATGATTTTACATGAGAGCTATTATCTAATTCAGAATTATATAATTCATACTTATCAGGAGTTAAAATATAAAGACCATCCACAATATTGCCAGAACAGATAAATGTTTTACCCTTCTTTATTTCAACATTGTCTTTAAGGATAACACAATATCCATTTTTACCTAAATAAGTTGCAGAAATTAAATTCCTACGAACATTAGGTACACATAGACAGTCATTTAATATTAAAACTCTTGATTCAAAACATAAATTAAACACTCCAATAGCTACAACTGGAATCCTACTCCCATCAGCCAAGGTCGAAAACAACTCTCCTTCTTTAAGTCTTTTGGTCTCCTGGAACCCCTGCAAAAAATTGCAGATATGATTAGTACAACCTGAATCCACACACCAGGAATCCGTGGGATTTTGTACCAAACATATTTCAAGAAGGAATGAAATTTTCATACCCTTATTGGCAGCCTTGAACTTTGCAAATGGGTTTACAAGAGGAAGAGAGGGATAGATGGAAAGGTTGAAACCTTTAAAGCAAGGCTAGTGGCAAAAGGGTATACTCAAAAAGAAGGTATTGATTATGAGGAAACCTTTTCACCAGTAGCAATGCTTAAATCTATCAGAATTCTCTTATCCATTGCTGCTCATTATGATTATGAGATTTGGCAAATGGATGTCAAGACTGCATTTCTTAATGGCAATCTTGAAGAGGAAATCTATATGAAGCAACTAGAAGGTTTCATAGCAAAGAACTAAAAGCATATGGTATGCAAGTTGAATAGGTCCATTTATGGACTTAAGCAAGCATCTAGGTCATGGAACATCAGATTTAATCAAGCAGTCAAATCATTTGGTTTTGAACAAAATCTTGATGAACCATGTGTGTACAAAAGACATCAAGACAAAGTAGTAATGTTCCTAGTGTTTTATGTTGATGATATTCTACTCATTGGAAAGGATATAGGTGTAATGTCATCAGTAAAGGTTTGGTTGTCAAGCCAATTTGATGTGAAGGACTTGGGTGAGGCTAACTTTATTCTAGGGATCAAGCTTTGGCGAGATCGTAAGAATAAGATGTTAGGCTCATCACAAACTGGATATATAGATAAGGTTCTAGAACGGTTTAGCATGCAAAACTCCAAGAAAGGATTACTTCCTTTCAGACATGGAGTTCCTCTGTCTGATGACCAAAGGCCTAAGACTCAAGAGGAAGTAGATATGATAAGACAAGTTCCTTATGCCTTTGCAATAGGAAGTCTCATGTATGCCATGCTTTGTACTAGACCAGATATCTGTTTTTCAGTTGGCATGGTCAGCCGATATCAATCAAATCCAGGACCACAACATTGGCAAGCTGTAAAGCATATTCTCAAGTATCTACGGAGAACGAGAGATTATATGCTTATTTACCATTGTGAGAATTTGATTCCCATTGGCTATACAGATTCAGACTTTTAATCAGATCTAGATTTCAAAAAGTCCACGTCAGGATGTGTTTTCACCTTGGGAGGTGGAGCCATAAGTTGGAGGAGTGTTAAGCAATCTTGTATTGCGGACTCCACCATGGAAGCTGAATATGTTGCTGCTTGTGAAGCGGCAAAGGAAGCTGTTTGGCTCAAGAAATTCCTTTCTGATCTTGGTGTAGTGAGAATGGAGCAAGTTCCTATTATATTGTTTTGTGACAATAGTGGAGCGGTTGCACAATCCAAAGATCCAAGGAATCACAAGAAAGGAAAGCACATTAAGAGAAAGTACCACATCATTCGAGACATTGTTGCTCGTGGAGATATGGTGGTAGCAAAGATTGAAAGTGCAAATAATCTAGCAGATCCCTTTACCAAAGTCTTGCCTCAAAGGACCTTCGAGTCATATTTGGAGGGAATGGGAGTTAGATTAGTGCACAATAGTCTTTAGGGCAAGTGGGAGATTGTTAGGATATGTGCCCTTAAATCCTATTGTATGATGCTATGTATGATATTATGTATGACATTATGTGTGAAATGATGTATGACTTAATATTGTGTTTAATAAAGTTACTTTATTCTTATCTAAAATAATGGTAACATGAAAATTCGGACATTATCAAATAGTCCATGAGATGCATAGTATGTGATTTATATGATTTAGTCACAGAAGATATAGATCACAAGTTCTTTGTAAACTCAGAATTTTGGTTCGTAGTCGGTGATGAAATTGGGCATTTCATCTGCGAAGACTATAACATATTAACTACGATGATTTGTCTTGATCATGGAAGTGGTGACTTCTAGTTAATATGTTGATATGTTTTAAGAGTTAAGACATATTGAACTGGACCACTGTGAGATTTATTATTCTCCTAACGACTGTCAACTGAATAATAAATCTCACGACTTGTATTCACATGAACTCTTAATCCTGAGAGAATAATGGACTTGATCATGAAATGTAGGTTGCTTTGATATATCAGGAGTGAGATCTAAAGTAACGATCAAAACCTCAGTATGTTGGGCAGCCACATTTAGTGTTGATGGAACATATATTCTCAAGATGGAATTCATAGTCTCTTAACGGAGATATAAAATATTCCCTTGAGATAAGTTTAATGGGTACAGTTATTCAGAGAGTTAGGCCTAACCACTTTAGTAAGACTAAAGTATATATTTATGAAAGTGGATTTTATAAATATATAATGAATAACTCAAAAGGATTAAACCGGGTACTTAAGGATTAAGATGTAGTAATTCACAAAGTGGTAGTCTATAATCATGACTTTGTATTACTACGAATATTTTATGAAGGGGTTGCATGTATAATAAAGTCTTGGGATATAATTTATTAATGAGGCCTAGAGTGCAATTATATTTATATAGTGGTATTAAATATAATTAATGGTAACTTTGGACTTGTCAAGAGTTGACAGAAATGCCCAAGGCCCATTGAAGCTAGTGTCTTATTTGTTCCCTTTTGGTCCCACTCCAAGCCACACACTAAAGCCCAATTGGGAAGGCCCAAAAGGCTAGCCCAATTAGATAATCAGTTATGTGGAGAGAAACATATAGAATTTTATATAGAATAAAATGGTTTGTATGTTTAAGATAATAAGAGAAGATAAAAATAAGGAAGAGAGACACTCTTTTATATTCTCTCTAGAAAACATAGAACTGATTGAGAGACCACACATCTTGGGTATCAAGTGGAATTGGAGTGAAGATTGAAAGTGTTCCCGAGTACTTCTTCATTCAGTTTTGAATTTCACCGCATCAAGGTATACTCTCTTGTTCTTATATTCTGAAACCTACATAATGCATGTTATCCATTGCGAATGAAGTAGATCCGTTTATTTTCCGCTGCGTATGTTTTGTATACGATGCAAACATGTATATTTCCTAACATATGTATGCCATGCTTTGTACTAGACTAGATATATGTTATTCAGTTGGCATTGTCAATCAAATTCAGGACCAACACATTGGCAAGCGGTAAAGCATATTCTCAAATATGTACGGAGAACAAGAAATTATATGCTTGTTTACTAGTGTGAGGATTTGATTTCAATTGGCTATATAGATTCAGACTTTCAATCAGATCTAGATTTCAGAAAGTCCACTTCAGGTTGTGTGTTCACCTTGGGAGGTGGAGCCATAAGTTGGAGGAGTGTTAAGCAATCTTGTATTGCAGACTCCAGCATGGAAGCAGAATATGTTGCTGCTTGTGAAGCAGCAAAAGAAGCTGTATGGCTTAAGAAATTCCTTTCTGATCTTGGTGCTGTGAGAATGGAGCCAGTTCCTATCACATTGTTTTGCGACAATAGCGGAGCGGTTGCACAATCCAAAGATCCAAGGAATCCTAAGAAAGGAAAGCATATGGAGAGAAAGTACCACATCATTTGAGACATTGTTGCTCGTGAAGATGTGATGGTAGCAAAGATTGAAAGTGTAAATAATTTAGTAGATCCTTTTACCAAAGCCTTGCCTCAAAGGACCTTCGAGTCACATTTGGAGAAAATGGGAGTTAGATTAGTGTACAATAGTCTTTAGGGCAAGTGGGAGATTGTTAGGATTAGTGCCCTTAAATCTTAATGTAAGATGCCATGTATGATATTAAGTATGATTATGTAAGACTTGATATTGTAATTAATAAAGTTGTTTTATTATTATCTAAAATAATGGTAACATGAATATTCGGACATTATTATATAGTCCATGAGATACATAGTATGTGATTTATGCGAAAAGTCACAGAAGATATAAATCACAAGTTCATTGTAAACTCAAAATTTTAGTTCGTAGTCGATGATGAAATTGGGCGTTTCATTTGCGAAGACTATAACATATCAACTAAGATGATTTGTCTTGATCATGGAAGTGAAGACTTCTAGTTGATATGTTGATATGTCTTAAGAGTTAAGACATATTGAATTGGACCATTGTGAGATTTATTATTCTCTTAACGATTGTCAAATGAATAATAAATCTCACGACTTCTATTTAGCATGAACTCTTAATCCTTAGAGAATAATGGACCTGATTATGAAGTGTAGGTTGCTTTTATATATCAGGAGTGAGATTTAAAGTAACGGTCAAAACCTCAATATGTTGGGCAGCCATATTTAGTGTTGATGGAACATATATTCTCAAGATGGAATTCATAGTCTCTTAACGGAGATATAAAATATTCACTTGAGATAAGTTTAATAGGTTTGTTATTCAGAATGTTAGGCCTAACTACTTTAGTAATTAGTTACTAAAGTATATATTTATGAAATTGGATTTCATAAATATATGATGAATAACTTTATGGACTAAACCGGGTACTCAAGAATTAAGATGTAGTAATCTATAAAGTGATAGTCTACATTTATGACTTTATGTTAGTACGAATATTTTATGAAGGGGTTGCATGTACACTACAGTCTTGGGATATAATTTATTAATAAGTCCTAGAGTGTAATTATATTTATATAGAAGTATTAAATATAATTAATGGTAACTTTGGACTTGTCAAGAATTGACAGAAAAGCCCAAGGCCCATTGGAGCTAATGTCTTATTTGTTCCTTTATGGTCCTATTCCAAGCCACATACTAAAGCCCAATTGGAAAAGCCCAAAAAGCTACCCCAATTAGATAATCAGTTATTAGGGGAGAAACATACAGAATTTTAAGAGTGAGACTTTTTTATGAAATGATATGTATGTGAGTGTTGGACACTTTCTTATTCTCCCTATAACAAACACATATAACTGATTGAGAGACTACACATCTTAGGCATCAAGTGAAATTAGAGTGAAGATTAAAAGTGTTCTCGAATACTTTTGATCTTCGGTTTTGAAATTCACTGTACCAAGGTACACTCTCTTGATTCTATATTCTGAAACTTATATAGTGCATGTTATCAATTGCGAATGAAGTAGACCCGTTATTTTTCCTCTGCGTATGTTTTGTATGCAATACAAACATGTTTATTTCCATCAATAGTGACGAAACTAAATTTTTCTTTAAAAGCATAACAAAAATATAGGACCTTCTGAGACGAAAAATCAAGCAATAGCGATGCAAAATTGTCATCGCTAAAGCTTATAGTATAAATAGACCGAATTAGATTTTTCATTCAAACCCTAACATTTTTTTCTCTCACTCTTTTCCGTTCACTGACACACACTCTCTCTCTCCATTGCTCCCCGTAGAGCTCCCTTCGCCGTCGTCAAGGAGCTACCTTCACCGCCGTCGAGGCCCCTAGCCGTTGCTGTTGAGCTCACTAGCCATCACCGTCGAGTTCCCTAACCACTCGTCTTCCCTTGCACTGAACCCCTCTCCCTCTTCGGCCACACGATCGACTCGTTGTCATGGTTCTTGCTATTGTAACCCCGTCGTCGCACTCATTTTTGTCGTCCTCATCGGCACCCCTGCCTTGGTCTCTCTCGCGCCAGGTACGCTCTCTATCTCTTTCTTTTCTTCTTTTTTTTCCCCTAAACTTTGTCTCTTGATATTAAACCACTGCTTTGATATTTTTATTTTCATTGTAGTATTGGGATTATGCTTTATAGTCTCGTCAACTTGTGTATGATAATTGGGTTAATGCACGAGCTTGGTTTTGGCTCTTTTCGAATTGAAGTGGGGTGGCCCCTCTTGTTTCGAATAAAAAAAATATGGGTTAATAAGCATGTGGGCAGTAGCCTTAAAAAGGTACTAATTATTACTTATTACGTGATATGTGTATATATATATATATATATATATTGATCAAAATTAAGGAGTCCACATATAAGTTGGAAGAAAGTCATTTCGAATTGAAGTGGGGTGGCCCCTTTTTTTTGGAATTGAAGAAAGCCATTAAATACTCAGAGCTTTGGACCCCTTTTTTTTAATAATTTTATAATTTTATTTCTTTGTTTGTGAGAAAAATGTTAGGTAAAATTACCTATTTGGTCATTCAGCTATGCACCTAAGTTTAATTTGGTCCATGAACTATCAATAGACTCAATTTAGTCCCCCAACTTTTAAATATGATTAATTCAAAGAAGGAGCTTTGCTACAACCTTGTTTGCAGCAATTGCTACATACAACTATCCAAAGTAAGGTGACAGCCAAAGAAACACCACCCCTCTTCTCCCACTAAAAATGAAGAACACCACAATTGTTTGACATCCTCTAATTTCAATCAACCACTACTAGTAACTTGCAATCATAGTAACTTTTTTTATTTATTTATTTATTTTTTTTGTTTTTGGCATGCAACTCATTATTTGTTTGTGGTCATTTTGGATTTCTTTGTTAGTGGTGTGTGCTGGCTTAAGCATAGTAAGCAATTTCTTATTAAATTCTTGTAAACATTATATTTTGGGATGTTGATAATTGGTTTTGTGGTGGGTTGTTATGGTGGATCAAGTGGGTAGCCTGTATGATGTTATAAGATGGTTTAAATTTATATTGGGAGTGTTTCTTATTTTTTGGAATTGTGATTGGATATTGTTTATTTATATGTGATGGATATTATTTAATTGTTTTCAATATTTGTAAGCATTATATATTGTGATGTTGATAATTGGTATTGTAGTGGGTTATTGTGTTGGAGTAAGCGGGTGGCTTACATGGTGTTATAAGGTAGTTTGAATTCATATTGGGAGTGTTTCTTATTTTTTTGGGAATTGTAAATGGATATTGTTGAGTTATATGTGACGGATATTATTTAATTTTTTTCAATACTTGTAAGCATTGTATATTGTTTTGTTGAAAATTGGTATTGTGGTGGGTTGTTGTGTTGGAGCAAGCGAGTGGCGTGCATGGTAATATAAGGTGGTTCAATATTATATTGGGAGTGTTTCTTATTTTTTTGGAATTGTGGATGGATATTGTTGAGTTACTTTTGTATGATTATATTAACGTTTTTTTTTTCAATACTTGTAAACATTTTATATTATGATGTTGATGATTGATATTGTGGTGGGTTGTTGAAATGGAGCAAGCGGGTGGCTTGCCTGGTGTTATAAGGTGGTATAAATTCATATTGGGAGTGTTTGATTGTGCAATGTATATTTGTTTAAGTATTAATATAGACAATATCATTCATGAATGAGAAAGGACTTTATCTAAGTAGCTTATAGACTTAGATGTTAGAATACATTATGCATGAGTTGTCCTTTTTTTGATATGTTTTCTACTTAAATACTTATATTGAGCATTATGCTATAACACTGAGCATTATTTGCTATTGCTAGTAATGATGATATAGCTAGTAAGTGTATTGATAAACTCTTTATAAATTAGTAGTGGACTAGACTCATTGATGGGAAATGGACCAACGAGGAATGGCTAGTAAATTATTTATTCGTATATTATTATTATTGAATGTTTATTATATTATGTTGTCAAATGATTAGATTCATACTTAGATGAAGTAAATGTATACTGTAAGATTTATGATCTAATAAATATCTTGAATGTTTTTTATTAAAAAAAAAAACTCTGAAAATAGGAAAAAAGCTTCAGGCAAATATAGATGCAGGACAAAGACACTAGCTGTTAGGGTAGATGAGGAGGCGCGTGTTTTTTCATTTTCTGGAACCTTAGTATATTACATGTTGTGATTAATTAATTATATCTATATAACACTCGAATGCTAATTAATCAGACAAATAATAATGGTGGTCAAGTTCTTGAATTGACAAAAATCTTCAAAGATGTTCATTTCAATCCAAAGACAAATATGTGGATACACTATAAGGATGAAGTGACATATGTATATGTATCACTCCATCCCTATCATGTTTGTAAACCTACAACATATGTAGTATTAATGTTGTGATTGTTTGTTTCTTTCTCTCTTTCAAATGATAGGAAACTATTATCAAAGTGCAAAAGGATCATTGTCAAAATCCTAATGCAATTCCCCTTACACAAGAGGAGATCACAAACTTAGTTTTTAAGAAGAAGTCCGGTATTGTAAAAGGACTTGGTATGAGACCTTCATCTTCTCTAATAACCACTGCCTCATCTAGTTCTTTGGTGGAATATATCCATTTCTAGAAAGTGAGATAATTGAGCTCAAAAAGGCAAGAGCTAGGGACCAAGAGGCACAAGCTAAACAAGAAGAGGTCAAAAAGAATATTATTAATTTTTTGAGGAGCAAGGGTTATGATGACACTCTTACCTATGGGGGTAATTCGTCTTCAAGTTAAAAGACTTTTTAATGCATTATTTTAATGCAATTGAGCTGCACTACATGGTGTGACTACTTTTTTTAATGCATTATTTGAAACTAATTGTATTACATTACACTTGAAAATCTAGATTTGCTTTTTACAACTTATACATTAGGAGTTGTGATTTTAATTCATTGGTGTGGCTACTCTTAATGCATTGTTAGAAATGTTTCTTATAACATAGTTAATGATTTTACTTTACAATTTTAATGTAGTATTATTTTTATATTTGTGCAGATTTCTTATTGGTGGCTTTTAGGGAATTTACTTTTGCCATTACTTGAAGACATTTGAGGACATCTTCTATTGGTCTTAATTATATTATGCTACACTTTTTGTATTGTTATAAAATATCTTGTGTTATCGTATGTGTTGCAAACAATTATTGTATGAATGGAATGAATTGGATACTTGTTTTATTTTTTACTTGTGGAATGTATGGATCATTTTCTTATAAATGTGTTATTCAAATGTGAGGTTTTAATAATGTAATGACAGGTTATAGGTTAATATCAAAGACATGAAAAAAAAACAGAAAATTAGTTTTAACGACGAAATTTTCTGTCACCAAATATAGCAACAAAAAATTGTTTTAGTGATGAAATATTTCATCACTAAATGTAGCAGAATTTTTATGAAATAGTTTTAGTGACGAAAAATTTTCATCGCTATATGTGCTTGGATTTAAAAATAGTTTTAGTGACAGACTTTTTCGTCATTATATGTACCTGAAAATAGTTTCAGTGACAAAATTTTTCGTCACTAAATATGATTTATTAGACTAAAGTTTTTTTGGCGGCAAAATATTTTTGTCACTGAATAGTGTTTTTAGTGAGGAAAGCATTTAATGACGAAATGTTTTCATAGCTATACTTTTTTTTTTTTTAAACTAATCGAACCTTTAGTGATGAAATTTTTCGTTGCCAGGACCTTTAGCGACGGGGTATTAGCAACGAAATGAGTTTCGTCGTTGATTAGTAGATTTCGTCGCTAAAGGTACTTAGCAACAAAAAACTAGACTTTAATATTCGTCACTGAAAATATATTTTGTTGTAATGTAGTCCTACAATAATGGGCTAGTTTCTGTTCCCTGCAATAGCCTTTGTTACCTGGGCCAGCGTTAGGCCTCTGTTACATGGCCCGTTCTCGATCACTCGGGCCCAAGCCCCTACATATACATAACAAGAAGATAGAAAGCCCCGAACTTATCAACTCAATTAAGCACAAGAAATTGCTAATAGATCGAGGCTTTCTCTTTGAAATGTCAAGGATACTCACTAGGGAAATCCGTTGCAATACCACAGTTACTATTTGGCCCTTGGTTCTACCATTTTTGTCTTCTTAATTAATGACAAAATGGCCATTAATGAATATCATGTACATTATTTTGGTCTAAAGAACGTAGCAAAACAACATATACCAGAGATCATTAGCAGTACATATTATTGTAAGAAAAAAGAAAACACTAGCAGTACATATTATTGTAAGAAAATATTATTATAAGAAAAAAAAAATTAACCATTTATATCATGGTAAAAAACCCAACTGTAACATAAAATCTTGTTACAATGTGGAGGATATCTGCGTCAATAGTGGTTCTAGCTTATATGTGAAATGCCATTTCCTTGGCTTCAAATATGTAACTATAAAAGTTTAATCAATCATAACATATTATTGGAAGGTGTAAGCTAATCACCGGTAATGTTTAGTTGGTCCTATTTTCAACATTATAGACCAAATCATGCCTTCATCAAGGTTGGAAGGATTTATGAACTCGGGGGAGGGGCTGCTACCCAATGCATTGTGAAGCTCAAAATTTTCCTTCAGACAACTTAAAGAGAAGTACGAACAATATTTAAAATTCTATGCGTGTAAAGGAACAAACGTACACTAGTGCAATAGGCTCTTTGCATACATACAAACTGCAGTCTGTACGTTTTCCAGTCTAAAACCAATAACACTCGAAAGCCTTGTCTACATCAGAACCATTTTAGGGTTGACCCTGGACAAGATTACATAATTTTGGAATATCGTACCAATCAATTTTGTGTGATATACCAGCCTAATAAAAATGCTCATTCCCTATTTTTTATTGGCTACCACAATATAGATTAGCCTAAGCTATTTTGACAATTACATTGATCTAGGATACCTCTCCCAAAAAAATAAAATAAGGGGAAGGGGCATGAAGCTGCTTACCATCACCTCTTCAATACCTTACAAAATTGGAAGTTTTTTGTACAATGTATGACCAATATCTAGGATTGAAGAGGATAAAATTAAGGCCAACGGATCCATTCAAATGAACCTGACGATGCTAAGTTAACGAGTTATCAAAAATAAGATGACGGATTGAGGTGATCGACGGAGAGGTCACATGATGGATGGCCCTCTTGCATGGATGGATTCTAGGTGCATAGGTCTGAGGGCAACGGATATCGAGGCCACGTGGCACCCATGTGGCTTAAGTAAACTCTAAGGAGTCCTAAATGGAAATGTTTTGCGCCCTATGATTGACCCTGGTCAATGGAATCCTTATATGGGAAAAATCCCGTAAAATATGCGCATTTATTAGGATCTTCCCATAAGGAAATACCCTCTCGCCTAAGAAATAGAAGTCGGTTCTACACCACTATAAAAACCCCAAGCCCTCAGAAAACAAGGTACGCATAATTTACCTAAGCTCGACACTCTAGAGTTGTGGACATTCTCTAACTTAACCTTCGGAGGGAATTTGGCTGGTACCATACTAGTACTCTATGTAGGGTTTCCTCTTCTTTGTTGTGCAGGTTTTGTCTGGAACACTTGAGGACTGTGTAGCTTACTAACGATTTTTCGACATCATCAAGGATACTTCCTGTGTACTAGAGTCATGTCATATCAATAAGGTGGTCTTTTATTGATAAAAATTGACAATTAAATTAAAAGTCATATAACTTATATCTTATGATACTATCATTGATTTATGCCTCACAAAATCAATGACAGAACCTAGGAAAGTAGTATTAATGATAAGAGCTTGAATTCAAACGACGGCCTACGCTGAAGTAATAGAAAAAAATAGTAACATGTGCATGATGATGGCCATATACCACTGATTGGGTGGATCTACCACTGTTTGCAAAATATTTAGCGATTTACCACCTTTTTGAAAATCGAGTTTGTGAAACTCAAGTTTGCCATGTAACTCGAGTTCTAGAAACTCAAGTTCTTTGAAAAAATAGTCTTCAAATTTGCCATATTATTTTTTATGGAACTTGAGTTCCATAAAAAATTTTCAAAATTTTTCCATGGAACTCGAGTACCATGGAAAAACTTGAGTTCTCCAAATTCGAGTTCCCAAGTAGTGGTAGATCCCCACATATTTCAGAAATAGAGGTAGATTGCAAAATATTTTCAAAAATAGTATTATTTGGGCATTTTAATTGGCCCACGTTTGTAACATGAAGAATATAAAATAGTAAAATATCTTCCTCTTTTTTCAAACTAGAATTCTCCTAATTATTAAAAGCCTCTATATCTCAATGAAAAATTATGTAATTCTATCCCTATTTATTTCAATCCTCTCTGAACTTCAAGAAGTCAGACCTAATTATATATTAAAAAAAATTATAAAATTAAAACACACACACACACACTCTGTCATGATTCAGACAGTAGCAGACATATGCATGTAACTACACTTGGACTCTCAACTTGCACATCAGTTTCTACAGAGACTTTGGATAAGGATAAAGAAGTTGTAGTTGGAATTAAAGATTAGGCATAATAAGTATTAGGAGCAGTTTAGGAGTTTATATAAATTAGGAGTTGTTTATTAAGCCATCCCTATTATGTAGGAGGAGATAAGTGTAGATTGGTTGTTATAGCAGTTGGAGAGGGCTTCCACGCTTTCCTTTATATTAGTAAACTCCTTGGTGAATTCTTCCTTCTAGATGTCAAATTGTTTTTGAATAGAATGGTTGCTAACTTCTAAGACTGACAAATGATCATCCTTGGTTGTTCAGCATGTAGGTGGTGGGTTGTTTGTCATCTAGCTTTGATACCAAATGATAAAACCTGTTGTTTGTAGAGTTAAATGAAGGGTTGTTGGTTGTATTCAAGATAACCACTCTCCTGAATCTATATTATTAATAAAAGGATTCCCCTATTTCGTCTTCAATTTTTGATGTGCTAAAATATCCTTATACAAATTCTGAAATAACATAACCTTTAGTTTTTTTCCCCCTACAAAAAAGCAAAAAAATGTTAAAATAGTAATACCATCTCACGTACAAAAGGAAAAAAAAAATCGTTATTCTCACCACCCATTTGTATTCAAATGTTTGATTTCTATTTGTATTCAAATACTCCAATTATTTTTATCAAAAAAAAAAAAATTACAAAATTACTTCTTCCAAAAATGTTAAAAGAGTAATACTACCTCACACACAAAAGGAAAAAAAAAAAAAAACCGTTATTCTCACCACCCATGTGTATTCAAATGTCTGATTCTTATCTGTATTTATTATCTATTTGTATTCAAATACTTCAATTATCTTTATAAAAAAAAATACAAAATTACTTCCAAAAAAAAAAAAAAAAAAAACCCACTACCTCATGTAAAAACTACTCATTCTTATCCCGAAATTTTTATGGTTTTTTTTTTTAACTCTTTAAAACATTCCAAAATTTTTGTTATCCAAATTCTATACAGTTATCACAAATCCCCATCCATTCACACTAATGTATATCATCTTTCTTTTGCTTAAATCTCAAATTTTTTTACTTATCACAATTTTTATCCCAATCAATAAATTCAAATGTCCTATTGGGTCTCAACTTTTTACGGTTCTCTATTCCATTTTAAACATTATTCCACGTTACCTTACCTCTTTCTTAAAAAAAATAATTGTAATAACATGCATATGGTTATTTATATATCACTTTGAAACATTATAACACTAAACCAAAAATAAATAAATAAATAAATAAATAAAAAAGAGTATTATTGCACGCGCAAAATACATGTGATGAGTCTAGTGGAGAATAAGAAAAAGAATTTAGGATCAATTTCTACTTACCTTCATTAATACATTATGCCCTTTAAAATAAGGCATATAACAATTACATCAAAAATGCAAATTACAAAACCAATCACACTTATCTCCTCCTACATAATAGGGATGACTTAATAAACAACTCCTAATTTATTTGAACTCCTAAACTGCTCCTAATACTTACCTAATCTTTAATTCCAACTGCAACTTCTTTATCCTTATCCAAAGTCTCTACAGAAACTGATGTGCAAGTCGAGAGTCCAAGTATAGTTACACGCGTATGTTGGTCTATTGTTGTTGTCTGAATCATAACACACACACACAAACAAACTTCAAGAAGTTAGACCTAGGTCCACAAAGTGGAACAAAAGGATTTTCATTTAAATCTAAAAAGAGAGACTGCATAGATGTTAATACAGGTGGCAAGAATGCAATTGCTTAAAAAATAGGCCGGATAAAAATAAGTTGTATTTAAAAACAAGGCTTTATAAGATGCACATAAGCCAAATAATAAACTACGTTCTGTTTGTTTCGACGATAATGTTTTATAGAAAATAAGTCATTTTTTAAAAAGTAATTTTTATAAAACTATATCATTTTCCTATATTTGGTAGTAACTTTAACTGAGTTGAAAAACAATCTTTAAACTTTCCTTATTTAGCTTGCTGTAAGATAGAGTTGTTTTCCAAAAAAAAATTAGTGAAAAACAATCTTTAAAGGTAAGCTATACATTTTTTTGTTGACCAAAGATAGTTTTCCGTTAACTTTTTTTTTTTTTTTTTTTTAATGTTACTAAACACTAGAAAACTATCTTTACACGAAATTTTCTAACGAAACAAACAGAGCATAAACCAAACATGCTATAAGAGTCCTATTGTGATGCAATTGATGGCAATCAAAAGCTCCATTTGTTTTAAAAAAGAAAAACATTTTCCAGGAAAAAATATCTTCAGTAGAAAATATTTTCAAAGAAAATAATTTGTTGCCTATTGTTTGGTTGAGTCTCTGAACTACTTCCCAGTGTTTGGTACACCAAAAATATCTATTGTCAAAACCAACAAAAACCCACTGAAGTCAATAGGCAGTGGTGGTTATGGTAGCAGCAGTGACAGTGGGAGGGGAAGGGAGAGAGGTGGTCCTCGTGGGGGCACAGGGGATAGAATTTAGGTGCTGGCAACAGAAAGGAGAAATATGGTTTTTTTTGGGGATGCGTGTGTGGAGGAGGTGGTCGTGGTAGCAGAAACAAAGGAGCAAGGAGGAGGCCAGGAGGGAGGGAAGAGGTGGTGCATGGCAAAGAGAAGTCGGGAAGGGAGCAAGGAGGTGATTGAGGTAACACGGAGGAGTGAGGAGAGTTAGGGAGGTGGGGAGTGCAGATATCAAAGGCTTGGTCTAGGAATTGTTTATGCTTTCACACAGCAAAAGCAATTTTCAGCTCCTTTTCTGTAATATTTCATTGATCATGAAAACATTCTGTTGACAAACAATTTTCAGTTGCAGCAATTATTACAAAACAACTTCTGGAAAATATTTTATGCCAAAACAAATATTGTCAAGGATCTAGATGAGTTTGGAGAAATCACACTGAGCTTAACAGCAAATAATTAAGAAAACAGTTCAAGGATACAAAGGACGATACGAGTCTAGATAGAATTGCTAAGCCTGATGACTTTGTACTGCAAAGTTATGCGAATAAGCAATGTCAAAAGCTACCGACACATTCAAACAAAGATAAAATCATGCTTAACATAGAAATTAGAAAAACTAGAATTACTCACTTCAAAAGAAGAAGCTACTCAGATTTATCATGGTAGCCAGGAAAGTTCCTTATTGAAGAGAAGATGATAGGTTGGTCAAGCAATTCTGTAACACAATTTATCTGGTCTGATGCTTGCTGCCAGTGGGGAGATCATCTTCATACGTATCATGAGATTCTGAAGGAATGTATCGATCCTCAAAAGCATTTTGTACCAGAAAGTCTGAACTATGATTTTCATATGTTTTTCTTCCCCTTATCCTCAACGTTTGATTTCTGTTCATCTTTTTTTGCTACTGAATCATTCACAGAATTTGACCAAGAAGAAGATGATCTACTGTAATGATATTTTAACATGCCAGAAGATGGCTGCTCAATCTCATGGTGCCTAGTATTGGACACCTCCAGATCATCTCGCTCTCTTCAATGACTACTTCGCACATGTGACCTGCCATGACTATCATTTCTGCTGGGGCTTCTTGAATAAATTTCACTTTCACGTTTGTCCCGATTGGAACATCTCTGATCCACATATTCATGGTGTTCGTTAAGAGAAGCATCTTTCAAACTTTTAGATCTCTTACCACAATCAGAGTGTGACTGTGTCCTATCATTATATTGGCGACCTCTGGCTGCTGCATAATCATTATTCTAGGCTCATCAACAGTGATGGTGCTATCATTTCTGCTGGGGCTTCTTGAATAAATTTCCCTATCACGCTTGTTCTGATTGGAAAATCTCTGATTTACATATTCATGGTGCTCGTTAAGAGAAGCATCTTTCAAAGTATTAGATTTCTTACCATAATCAGAGTGTGACTGTACCCTATAATTATATTGGCTACCTCTGGGTGCTACATAATCACTATTTCTTGGCTCATCAATGGTGATGGTGCTGTCATGAGCAGAGGATGATTCAGATGGAAATATTCCTTGAGCTTCAGTTCCCATCACTAAACACCCAATTCCTCCAGCTTTCTTAATTTCCTCTATGCATTCGTCTATTATATCCCTTGTAACCTTTGAAAAGCATATAAAAATAGAGGCATTAATGAGGGAAGAAATCAACTAGGTATCAAACTGAGCTGCAATTGTAAACAACATATAACTAATGCAATTGTACAATGATCTTTTCAAAATTGGTGACACCTCAGTTTAGCTTCTTCACCAAATTCATCACAGATGTCAACCAGAACAATGCAGTAACAGTCAACAAATGTTCCAGTCTTCAATAACTGAAGGACCTATTTTCAGACTTTCACAATTACACATGTTCTTCATAGAAAGTATGAACCACAAAAGGAAACAAAATTCTTTCTGTTAGTGTATAGCTTAGATTAGATTAGCCCATTGGGCTTGGCCCAGTATATTATACTTGTAGTTTACTCATATTACTTGTACTGCACACATACCTAGCCTATATAAGACTCTCTATTATACATTGTTATACATATCAATATACAGACTTTCAGTCTTTCTCTCACACTTTATACATTTAACATGGTATCAGAGCCATTCCTTTGATTTTCTGGTTCCTGTGGACATCTCCGGCGTTCTTTCGCTGCCCTTGCCTTCATCCAGTAGTCACTGTCAGAAGCGATTCAACGCTGTCACGCCCACAGTCCCAGCAACACTCGGATCCCACCATTCTGTTCATCCAACTGCCAAAGCAAAGGCACAGAGTGACAGAACAGTCAATCCCGAGCAAAACCCAATCAAGAACGGCCAGAACGGACCTGACACGCACCTACATGCACTGCCTGAATCTTCTGACTGTCAAACACGCGCTACACGCGCTGCCACGCGCCGCTAGCAGTGAACACGCGCTCCCACGCGCTGGCACTCTCCTCCACGCGCCTCCACGCGCGCCATGCACCTGACACCATCTGCGTTTGTCCACATCAGCCCTAAGCTGACGTCATCCTACACACATCAGCATCCGCATCATCCGCCTACGTCAGCACACGTTAGCAGTTGATTTGACCGTTGACCGCCACTGTTGACTTTTTTGTTGACTTTTTGACCAAAGTCAAAAATTTTCAACAGAACCTGTCTTGCTCAGTTTTTTGCGTAGATTCCGATTTTGAGCTCCATTTCTTCATTTGAGGTCTCTAAATTTCACTTTTTGGTCATTTTTTTCATTATGGCTCAACAAAGTGACCGAGATATCATACGTCCTATCACCATTATGCTGGATGGTCCTACTAGCTATCATGCATGGTCTCTGAATATGACTGTCTTTCTCAAGGGTCGTAAACTATGGAGATATGTGACTGGTTCAATTCCTAAGCCAGTACCAAAACCTCAGTCGAAAGCCACAGCTACTAAAGATGCCTCCAAGACTGTTGTTACAGTGGATGATTATGAAGAACGCCTAGAGGAATGGGAGAGTATTCAAAGTAAGATCTTGTATTGGTTTATCAATACGTCTATCCCTTCCATTCATAATCTTCTTCCTCGTCTTGAGACTGCTGAGGCTGCTTGGAAATTTCTGGCTGATCACTATAATTGCACTAATAATTCAAGCTTGGAGTTCCACATTGAATCAAAGCTTTATCAAATGAGACAAGAGCCAGGTCAGTCTATTTCTGATTTTTATTCTCAGACTTCTACTATGTGGGAACAACTCTCTACTGCAAATCTTCCACTAGTGTGTTCCAAGGACATTGAGCTTTTTGTCAAATATCGGGATCGTCGTAAATTTATGCACTTCATGATGGGTTTACGTGAGGATTTTGAGCCTACTAGGGCTTCTTTGCTTAGTCGGTCTCCTACTCCTTCTCTTGATGTTGCAGTCAAGGAGCTCATATCTGAGGAGAACCGTCGGCCTACTCATCACATGTCATCATCTGATCATGTATTGGCTACACCATCTCCACAGCCTCCCATTGCTACATTCACTGCTCCTCCACGAATAAACTCTGGGCGTCCCACCTCTCAGTCTTCCAAAGGTACTCGCTGCGAGTTTTGCCGTGCCAAAGGCCATGACATCTCAGTTTGTCGCAAACTGCAGAAATTCATGCAAAAGCAAAATAAAGCTTCTCTTCCTCGGGCAGCTGCTGTATGTCCTTCAGATTCATCAGTTCCTACAGGTTCATCTTTGGCTTCCTCACCTACTACGGCTAATATTGAGGCAATAGTTCAACATGTTTTATCCAGAACCTCCACTGCCCTTTCTGTCACCTCAGGTAAACAACCTGGGTTTTTTGATACTGCATGTTGTAACCATATGACTCCTGATGAATCCCAATTTTCTGATAAGGCACCCTTAGAACACCCTATCACCATTTACACTGTTGATGGAACTCCTATGCCTGTTAGTCATAAAGGAACAATCTCTTCTCCTTCTTTATCCCTTAGTGACACTTTTCATATCCCAAAGTTGTCCCTCAATTTGCTTTCTGTTGGTCAACTTTGTGAATTAGGCGTCGATCTTCTATTTACTAATCATGGTGTGGATGTGTAGGATCCCCGGACGGGTCAAGTGCTTGGGACAGGCCGTAAGGTTGGTCGCATGTTTGAGGTTCATAACTTGAAGATTCCTTCACAAGTTGTTTCTGCAGCTGCTGCCACTACCACCCCCTCACCTGATCTATGGCATGCTCGTCTTGGTCATCCATCCTTATCTCGTCTCCAGTTGTTAGCTTCTCAAGGTCATTTAGGTTCAGTTCAGTTTCAAAATTTTGATTGTACTTCCTGTCATTTTGGCAAACAAACCAAATTGCCCTTTAATAATAGTGACTCATTTTCTTCTGCACCTTTTGATCTTATACATTCTGATATTTGGGGTCCTGCACCGGTTCCCACTGAGGGGGGATCTAGATATTTTGTCATATTTGTGGATGATTTCTCTCGATATACTTGGATTTATCTGCTTCACCATAGGTCTGAACTTGTGTCTATTTACCAAACATTTCATAAAATGGTTGAAACGCAGTTTAATCGCACCATCAAAGTTTTTCGGTCAGATAATGCTCAAGAATATAATGATAAATCTTTCCTATCCTTTTTAAATTGTCATGGTACCCTTCATCAACGGTCTTGTCCTTACACCGTTCAACAAAATGGTCGTGCAGAACGAAAACACCGTCACATTCTTGATGTTGTCCATACCCTTCTCATTTCTGCCTCTCTTCTTGAGCGCTTTTGGGGTGAGGCAGCACTCACTGTTGTGTACACCATTAATCGTATTCCTTCACCAACTACACATAACAAATCACCATTCGAGCTTCTCTATGGTCAAACTCCTGACTACTCATCTCTTCGGGTTTTTTGGTTGTGCTTGCTTTGTTTCTCTTCCTCCTCATGAACGAACAAAGCTCCAGCCTCGTGCTCGTCTCTGTTGTTTCCTTGGTTATGGTGTATCTCAAAAGGGGTTTCGTTGTTATGATTCCATTTCTTGTCGCCTTCGTGTCTCCCGTCATGTTGAGTTTTGGGAACATCATCCTTTCACGAGTCTTCAGCATTTTCTTGCATCCTCTTCCTCAGAGTCACCCATTTTTACTGATCTTTTCCTCCCTCTCTATCCTGAACTTGTGGAGGATTCTTCGACATCGGCTGCCTCTCCAGATGACTCATCTTTGGTTCTGTCCCCGGCATCTGACCTGCTTGACTTGGATCCTGTGGCACCGCCCTCTTCTAAGTCTCCTGTTGGTCCTGAACTTCATCGTTCCACTCGGGTAAGCATTCCTCCCCCTTATCTCTCTGATTATCACTGCTCATTTGCCCTTGCCACACTCTATAAACCTCACACCTATCGTGAGGCCCATACTGACCCTCTTTGGCAGCAAGCTATGAATGAAGAACTAGATGCCCTTCATAAGAATCACACTTGGGATATGGTTGATTTACCTCCTGGTCAGTTTGTAGTAGGTTGTAGGTGGGTTTACAAAATCAAGACCAAGGCTGATGGATCTGTTGAACGATATAAGGCTCGCCTTGTTGCCAAAGGCTTTACTCAGGAGTATGGCATTGACTATGAGGAAACATTTGCTCCTGTTGCTCGCCTTACATCTGTCAGATGCCTCATTGCTGTGGCTGCTGTTCGCTGTTGGCCTCTTTATCAAATGGATGTGAAGAATGCTTTCCTCAATGGAGACCTCCAAGAAGAAGTGTACATGCAACCACCCCCTGGCTATCCACACTCAGGCAGTCAAGTTTGTCGCCTTCGCCGTGCTCTTTATGGCCTCAAGCAAGCTCCTCGAGCTTGGTTTGAAAAGTTTAGCTCCATTGTTGCTCAGTAGGGTTTCACTTCGAGTCCTCATGACACTGCCCTCTTTGTCCGACGATCCTCTGCTGGTATCACTCTTATTCTTCTCTATGTTGATGATATGATTATTACTGGAGATGATTCTGCAGGTATTCGCTCTCTTCAGTACTTTCTTAGTCAACATTTTGAGATGAAAGATCTGGACACTCTCAGCTGCTTTCTTGGGCTTGAGGTTAGTTCATCCTCTGATGGATACTATCTTTCCTAAGCAAAATATGCTTCTGATCTTCTCTCCAAAGCCGGTATCACTGACAACAAGACTGTTTCCACTCCCTTGGAATACAATGCCAAGCTCACACCCTTGGATGGTGAACCTATATCTGATGCTACTCGCTATCGACAGTTGGTTGGTAGTTTGATCTATCTCACTGTTACTCGTCCAGATATTTCACATGCCGTGAGTATGGTTAGTAAGTTCATGGATGCCCCTCGTTTTGTCCACTATGCTGCCGTTCTTTGGATTCTCCGATATGTCAAGGGCACACTTTATCATGGTCTCCACTACTCCTCTCGGTCTTCTCTCGAGCTTCATGCTTATTCAGATGTGGACTGGGCAGGTGATCCGACTGATCGATGCTCTATCACAGGTTTCTATTTCCTGTTGGGTACTTCTCTTGTCTCGTGGCATAGCAAGAAGCAGGATATGGTTTCCTGTTCTAGTACTGAGGCTGAGTATCGTGCTCTTGCCGACACCACCTGCGAGCTTGTCTGGCTTCGCTGGCTTTTGGCTGACATGGATGCCCCACAGCCCACTGCCACTCCTCTCTATTGTGACAATCATAGTGCTATCTACACTGCTCACAATGATGTCTTTCATGAACGCACCAAGCACATTGAGATCGACTACCACATCACTCGCCAGCATCTTAAGAAAGGCAATCTCAAGTTGTTCTCCATCTCCTCTGCTGACCAGCCTGCTGATATCTTCACCAAGACTCACCCACCTGGTCGTCTTCGAGATCTTATATCCAAACTCCAATTGGCTTCCTCCTTACCACCTCGAGTTTGAGGGGGGATGTTAGTGTCTAGCTTAGATTAGATTAGCCCATTGGGCTTGGCCTAGTATATTATACTTGTAGTTTACTCATATTGCTTGTACTGCACACATACCTAGCCTATATAAGGCTCTCTATTATACATTATTTTACATATCAATATATAGACTTTCAGTCTTTCTCTCACACTTTATACATTTAACACTTTCTTAGGCATAATCTTCCACATCATATTGTTCTATGCAAACAACAAAAAAATATGGCACACTTGGTTAAAGGTCGAGTCAGTAGAGCAAAGTGCATAAATAGGAATAGAAACGGGAGCAAGAGCTGATCCCTTCCAAAACAAGCTTATGATCATAACTAGTATACTATAAAGCAATATTTAGTAGTTTTAGTCATAAGAAATAAACAATGATAGTCATTATGGGAAAGACCTTGGCATTGAGCCTTAACAATAAGTCAACAAATTAATTACGAGTCATGTTCATCATGGAATCTACAAGACTACATGTCTTTCATTTTATTTATTTTTGAAAGATAGAGTTTACGATAAACATCCAAAACTCAATTGGGGGATGACATCTTCAATGCCTCTTCACCTCATTTTGTTCGCGCGAAGCAGAATAAGAAGTTGCTACTGCTGCTAGCAGATGGAAAATTTAACAATTTTCAGGTTTGAAGCATTGTCATGACCTGGTCATATTTCCCATCTCAGCTCATTCTTCACCCTCTTTTCTCTCCACTTAAGGCTACAACAATTGCCTTCCTCAGCAACTGCAAACCCACAGCTATTACCTCTATAAGTAACAAACATGCAACTTTACTCTCTTAGATCCAGTTACCACTTGGTCCACTTCTTTCTCCTCTATGATTCCCGAAAATACCAAATGGTGGAGAATTGTGTGAAATTTGGGAATATGAGAAAAAAAAAATCCATAGGCTCAAAATTATAGAAAAGATAATAAAGGTTATATTTATTCTCCTGTCTTGCAACATAACTTACAGATTTTTGTCATTTACAAAGTGCTTAGTGCATACACACATGGCCTATGTGATGAATGACCTCTAGAGATTTAAGCTTGCATCTAATAATATATTCCTAAATTGCTTAATAATTTCAATGGCTAATTTAGCAGATGATTGAATGACTTGTTACTCTCTTGTGTATTATGAATTCAATAATTTTTTATCTTATGACAGTTCTAGAAAAAAAAAAAGATCATATACAATGCAAAACAGGAAAATACATAATTGAAACACTATAATTGAACTCCGCTACTTCATATACTCAACTCCATTGACCAACCCTTATGCAGTGGACACCAGAAGCAAGCCCCAGATCACATGACAGAGCGATGGAGGACCACTACCTAGAGGACCCAATCAATATTGATTGATGCTGATGGATGGTCAGACTTTTTTGGATTTTATTTTATTTGAATTTTTGGACTTAATGTTATTTAATTTCATTCCCACATTTAATTTAACTAGTCGCAAACCCGTACGATGCACAGGATAGTTTTAAATCAAATGTTAATACGTTCAGGTTTAAACATCTCTCTAATTTCAATTATTGAAAGCTAAATTGGCTCTACTATAAGATGAAACATGTAATATTATGAAGTAATATTAAAAATGAGATAAATACAAATATTATGAAGTAATATTTTACAATAATCTTAATGTGCTCTTACATTTGGTTTAATAAATATTACAAAAGAACCCGTGTGATGCACATAAGTCCCAATACCATGTATTTTTGCTATGGCTTTTTTTATTTTTCAATTTCATTTATTTTATGACTTCCACTAAGTATTCAATGTATTCATTATATTTAAAAAAATGTTGAAGTAAAGCTGTATCATCAAATAACTAAATATAAGAGTTTTATTTCTCTCTGTTTCAATTTAAAACCAAATTGTGCATAAAAGCAAAAAAAAAATTTCCTTTGTTCCAATGTCTTTAGAACCAAAATCACAAATCCATTAAACCAAATTGTGCATAGAAAATCTTAGAGATTGAAAGACAACTTTAAAGTGTTTTTTGTATCTTCTTCCTTTGTTGCTTTGTAGTAGTCCCTGAATATGCCCTTTTGTTTTCCTTGAGTACAGATGTTGGTGTGAGTTGCACATTGTTTTGATCATCAAGTTTGTGAAACTTTGTACGATCACCATCTTCTTCAGTTGATAAGTTGCTACATTCATTTGAAGTATCACTGAAGTAAGCCTGACAATAGAACAAGTTGAGGAATGTATTACAACATATACATCTTAAATATCATATTTGTAATTTTGTTAAATTAAAGAATACGTACTTCTGTTATTTTTATCAAGCCGAATTGCTTTGTCAGTTTCTTCAAAAGAGTCAAAAAGTTTCTTAACGGTGTAGAATTCTCATCCATACTTGAGATTATAGTCATTTAGTTGTATTTGGAACACAAATTGTTTTCCTTTCAGATTTTCTATTTGCACAGGAAGGATGACTTCATCGGGCTCCTAACAAAAGTAACATTTTTCAAATTATACACTCAAGTAAAGTTTAGTAAATATTAAATACTAATTTTATCTTCCACATTCTCACCTCTAAAGATTTGTTCAAAAGGTCTTTCACTAATATGTTGAGTAATTTTTATGCTTCTGAATCAAATAAAATGAATGTTGCCATTCCTGAGCTATCTTGAACCTTTAATTGAATTTTATACCTGATAAAAGAAATGGCATATATAATGTTAATATCATATTAGTTATTGTGTATTTTAATATAAAAAGTAAACATTTTCATTTTGTGTACCTTGGGATTGGGAGGCATGCCTTTTTGTTGCAATTGTCGCACCATTAAAAATTATCTCTTGACTTTACCTTTTTACGACGTACTTCGCAAGAGATAAAGTACCAACCAGAATTATCTATGTCAATGTTTATAATCTTTCTTTCAAAGGTAAAGATAGTTTCCTAGAAATTGAATTTAATATCAATCAATTCATAATTTTATAGTTAAATTTTGTAAAAGCAAGTCTATAGTACATAAAGCAATGTTAAGGACACAATGTTATTGTTGAAGGTATTTATTTTTTCTTACCTCATTATCAAAGTCCCACATAATTTTTGTTATTTCACTTATGGTTCTTCTGTTGATGTTCATCTCTTCTTGAATTGTCACTTGTGGTTTGAATTGCTTTGGCATTTGTACTATTGGTTGGTTATTTTCCACCAACCTGTTATATTATATAAAGATATTAGACATAGTATTGTAGAGACTGTAAACATAGTAAAAATGTGAATCCAAAACAAAGCACTTACTGATCTTTGAACTCAGCAGTCTCAGGAATGTCCAAATCAATATAAACTCTTGTTCCACTTGTTGACGATAAGTTATACTCTCCTGCAATGCACAGGATTCATTAGAAAAAAAGTACATTGAAGTTTCAATGGAATCATCATAGCAACAGAGAGAGGTCTAGATCAGAGGGCATAGTATCTTGTAGACATGTACAAAACAGAGGTAAGTAATCCAACTTTGTTGTGCTAGAAATTGATGCTAAAGATAATGACATTTGAGTAAAGGTTTGTCTGGTTTAATCTTTACTTGATCATGAGCTGTAAACATCAGTGTATTTGTATGCTATACTATATGAGTATATGTACCAAAAAGAAAACTGTAATTTACTAATGAGATATCTATAATTTATTGTACAATACATTACCGGAGAAGTTCTTCAATTACTGCGTAGATTGCGTGGTGCAATGTGTGTGTATATCATAGGAGAGTAGTTTTATGATTGGTTCTCTATATTTTAAACTCCCTTTAACCAATATATTTCCATTTAGAGAACTTTGGGACTCTTTAAGTTATGGACTAAACAGATTGATGTATAAAAGGGATACAAATCACCCATTCACTCTTGCTTAGGTGGTAAATTGAATGATGTCATTAGAAAGTCAGATTTGGTAGAGATTTATTGGAAATTTAAAATTTAATTTAGAAAAATCACCTGAGAAGAAACCTGAAAAACATCTAACTACTTCTCAATAGAGCACTAATCAGAAATGCAACATTCTAATTCTTAAGCATGTGAAACAAAATCAGTTTCTAAGCCACCAATTCCAATCATAATTCAGTATTCATTCTTATGCTCTTGTTTATTGTTTACTCCTATCTTTATTTTATTTTTTTGGAGGTGGGATGGGGAAGTTCTGCATCTACCAAAAGGATTAAGGACCCCAAAAACTATGCTCTTGAAATGGATAAAAACTACAATACACAGTTTAGTTGCAAACAGAATAAGATAAACTATTTCAAAACAAAAACCCAATACAAAATTGGTTCTACAAATAGAAAATTTGTATTTAAAGCAACACAATAGACAATTGAAGTTAAGTGAAACAATCAAGACTAACACAGTAAGAGTCCAGCCATACCACAGCAAGCAACACACATCATCTCTTCCTCGATAGGATTATGTTCTAGGCCCCATACTAGCTCCCACTCCAAAATTTTCAAATTCACAAATAATAATAAAAATTTCCAACCAAATTCAAAATTATAAAATCTACAAGGCATTCAATAATCAAATAGAAAACAACAAACTAAATTTGAGTTTCCAGCCAGTTATACAACTTCTTAATAGGATGCTTACATAACAATTCAACCAAAATACTTTGTATTTCAAACAATTGGATGATTTCTTATATAGTTCAGAAGTTGGTTATAAAGAGAAATTAAGGAGAGAAATGAAATTTCCTTTAAAAGTCTTGACAGTCAAACATGTAGCTATTATGATAAAAGGGCCTTGATTTTCAGTAAAGAAGCTCTCCTCAACTTGATTTGCATCTGATCCCCAAAGTGTAAGCTTTATTTCATTTCCTCTGTTCAAATTTTCCAATGTTATAGTGTAAGTTCATATAGTATAAGTGCATGTTTTGGCTTATCAAAAATAAAATAATAAAAAGCGCAAGTATTCAAAATATTTAAAAAAAAAAGAAAAAAAAAAGACATACTCTATAGTCATGACATTTATGTTTCTCATTGAGACATTTGATCATTTGATGCAAGGTTGCTCAATCGATCCAACACCAATCACATTTGCAATGATATCTAGGCATTACAAAGATGTGTATGTAATTATTTTCATATATAACAATAATATAATGCATAATATACATAGAGATACCTGATAACTGGACCTGTTTATTAACATATTCAAGTATTTTATTGTAGTCAAAAAATTCAAATTTATGACATGGTATATCAACATCAGTGTCCATTATTTCCATAATGCTAGTTTTCAATGTGAACATGATCTTAAAGCCATTGCCTACTGGTCTATACAATGCATTGCCATCAACCACTTGAAAATAAGAGAGTTCATACAATTTTCCTTCTTGCAGAAGATGCTTGAACTTTTTGGCAATATTATTTCGGATGATTGCATGTATTGCATTATTCTGCAAGTAAAGTGCATTAGTTTTATATAGATAGAGTTCATGGTTTATATAAAAATCGAACAATATTAAAAGCTATAGAAAAAAGAAAAAGAAAAAAGAAACCTGCTCATCAATTAAAATCATATCTAAACTAATAGTATCATTATTTTTTGAGTTGATTGCATTCCACATCCTTGATATTCAGATCTTGAATTCCCAATTTTCTTTGTGTTTGTCTATACAAAGCTGATTAAGGAGAGAATATTGCATCATCTTGGATCCCTACCTGTATAGATTAATAAATTTGAAAGTTCATAAAAATTCAATCTTTCATTTAAATACTTTATAGAATAAAACAAAACAAAATAGTATAACAAAGACACCAAAAAGTAATAAGCTTGTTAAAGATAGAAAATAGTAATTAGCTTGTATTCAATTATCCTATAGACATGAAATTAACAAAACAGTAAGCATATACGAAGTGGCTAAATCAATTTGGAGGAGATAAACAGAAAAATAAATAATATATAAAATTATGTTACCTCTAGTAGTTGGTTTCTTGAGTCAAAGACTGGTAAAAACTTCTTTATACACAATATTTTTTGTTCTAGACTTTTTTTCAGTCTCATCGTTAATGATGAGGAATTTTAGTCCATTTTTGCTTGTAACTCTAGACACTGCAATGTACAATTGCCCATGACTAAAAACAGGTTTTGGCAATACACTCCAACATGTTGCAATGATTGTCCCTGGCTTTTATTTATAGTCATTACAAAGCACATTGAAATTGGAAATTGTCGTCTCTTTAAAACGAATGGGCATTTTGAATCACTTGGAGATAATCTTATTCTTGTAATGAACACACGTTTGCCTATATTAGTGCCAGTTATGATTTCTGCTTCTATCACCCATTTAGCCAATCTTGTTATAATGAGTCATGTTCCATTACAAATACCTTCATTCTGATTCAGGTTTCTAAGAAACATTATAGGCAAACCTATTTTTAATGTCAGTTTATGGTTTGGCAATCCTGGAAATCTCAACGTGTTTAAAAATTCAACAATATACAAGATATCTTGGTTAGGAACATTTGAAGAAGCCTTGCATATAGAATCTGAACTTAGATTTTTATGAACTTCTCCATTTAAGGATGACAGAATGTAGTCATTTAGTTCTTCTACAACTTCATTTGTAGGGGTGAGAATTGCCCTATCCTGTAGGTAACTTGGATATGTAAATTTATTTTCCAAACCTGGATATGTGTTGTCAATAGTATCTTGCACTGGATTCTCTAAAGGTTGGATAATCAGATCACTTGGAATTGAAATGTTGTTATCCCCATCTCCTTCTCCCAATTCACCATTACCTGTTTTAAGAATCCACTCACTAAAGTCCTTTATAGATGATGTCTCTATTCCACTCATATTGTTTGTAGAAGCATCATATTTTTTTGGAGTTCAAAGACATGACAATCATTCCATAGATATGACTTGCTAATTGAGGATTGGACTATATCTTCTCGTCTTCCCTTTCTCACAACTGAAGTATTTGTCGAAAATCACCACCTAGAACTACAACTTTATCACCAAAAGGTTTTTCAGCATTTTAAGGATCTTCAATTTGTAGTATATCTCATAACGTGCAATCAACAACTTCAAAACAATTCCTATCTGCCATCGGTGCTTCATCCCAAAGTATAATACTTGTTTTTGAGAGAAGTTTTGCTGCTTGTGTTCTTTGCTTTATGTCACAGGTAGAGTCATCATTTAAATTAATTGGGATATGAAATCTTAAGTTAGCAGTCCTTCCACCAAGAAGCAACAAAGCAGCAATTCCTGAAGACGCAATAGCAAGAGCAATTTTGCCTTTTGATCTTATACCAGACAGGATGGTTCTATAAAGATACGTTTTACCCATTCCACCATGTCCATAGACAAAAAACATTCCCCCTCTTTCAGTAGCAACAGCTTCCATTATAGAATTGTAGATTATTCTCTGTTCATTGTTTAGGCCAGAAATTAGGATCTCATGTTCTCTTTTCAAACTTGATACATCATACGACATTTCTTCTTGAATAAGTCTATTCCCATTTTGAATAAGATCCATATCTAGTTGGGGCATTTGTGGATAATCTCTAAGTGATCTCCCATATTGTTGGAGGATTTGTTCAATTTCATACAATCTATAATTTCTCAATTGGTCATCTGATAAGATTAATTCTTAGAATTGGAGGATACACCTTTGCCTATTTAGTAAATATTTTGTAATCAGTTTCCAGTTGGATTTCCAAAGACTTAATGTATCAGCTACTTCACAGAACAATAGCATTGTAACAAATAGTTGACACAACTGTTGCCAACTGGCCCAACTCGAAGCTTCAATTAGGGAATAATGCCATTCTTTGTCATCATCAAGAAGTCCAAGTGCATAACAGGCTTCCTTATAAGTTAGATAAGTAACATCGTTTATAGTCCTTAATTCTTTAAAGTTTCTTGGACCTTTGACAATGTTAAGCAACATTCTCAAATAAAATCTTTCTCTACTTGAAGGATGTGTGTAATACACTCTTCCAATACAATATTAGATTTTCTTCTTTGCCATTGCTTGTCATTACTATGCCATACCCATTTTGTAGGAAATTCAGCATAAGTCAACTCTCAAGCATCTTCAAAAGCCTTATTCGTTTTCATCCATTCTATAAACTTTGTTTCTTCAATACCAGATTTATTTAAAACATTATCCAAGCTTGTATTTTCCGGATAAATGATGGGATGTTCGTCTTCCAAATGAAAATTTAATCATTCAACAGGTGGATATCAAAACTGAATTGGAAATTCAAATATTCTCCAACATGCTTTAGCAGCTGAAATATATCTACAACCCAAGTATGCTTTTGTCTCATCAACAACAATGTTGGTCTCTTGTCCATCACTCCCAATATTTGGTAATTTCTCTTCTACAACAATTGTTGCTCTATCTGATCCCTTGTTTATATATTTAAACAAATATATGATCGATTGAGATCTGTTACACCATTCTACATTCAAATGGGATTGGTACTTCACCAAAAGATCTACATTATAAGGTACAACATATCGATTATCCAAAATAATTCCATTCTTCTCTATTGGTTTTTCCATCATTTCTTCTTTTATACACTAGGAAGCCTTCTTCATCAATTATTGTTTCTTCATAAAATCTTTTTGGAAAATGCTTTGTACATTTACCATTTATCATGCATGGTGTTTTCGGTTTTGCAGATCCGTATAGCCCATGCATCATAAATTTTTTTACAGCTTCATTAGCAACAGGATCCTCATCTTGATCTGGTATCTTAGACATAATGATACTGTCAATGTCTGCTGGACTTGGACACTTATCCTTTGGATCCAAGAATAGAAGAATATGTGTATATAGGAGTCCTCTTTTTTGGAATTCAATTTTATACACAATTGCAATAAATCTTCCAAAATGAGATTTATGCCTCAAATCATGTAATAGTTCATCCAATTTTATCTTAAAAACCCTTGCTACAATATCTGGCCGATGTTCATATTTCAAGCCTTCTATAAATTCCAAAGAATGATTGATTTCTGGCCATTTTGGATTGCAAGTAAATGTAAGAAATAAATCTAGGTAACCTGCTCGTCTACATATCACCATTGCATCTTGATAATTTTGAATCATGTACCTTGGACTTCCAGTAAATGAGGATGGTAGGACTATTTGTTTGCCTACAGTAATGGGATTTGTATTACCACAAAAAATGGCATCTTTCAAACCATAGTACAACTCTGACCTCAAATTTTTTTTTTATTGAATCTAAGCCATCGTAGTCTTTCTTCTTCGATAGAAGTGCATGCATCCACTATAAATTGTTGAAAAAGCCTTCTACCAAGCAACAGTGCCTTGCCTTCATGAACATATATTACAAATTAACAGTTATATGTTATAGAAAGGGGGAAAATTGAAGAAAAATATAGCATTCACATGCTAACTTAAGAATTTTAAAAAAAAAATCATAAAAACATGATTATTTGATAAAGTACAAATTCTACATAGAAGTTGTGAGGGTCGCTTTTTTTTTTTTTTTGACAGTGTCTAGGCCCAAGCTTAAGCAAGGACCCCGGGCCCTCTTGTTATAGTTTGAAGGGACTGAGCTTGGTTCATCGCAGCTAAATGGGCTGTTTACAAACCAAGTGGTGCACAGGGCAAGATTCCTACAATACATATACACTGGCTGGCAAACGAAAATATATGTATTGAACAACAAGAAAAATAGCAAAGGATGACAATGTAATAAAGAAACACGCGAAAATAATTGTTAGGGATCCTCAAATCAATAAGAAATACTCCATTAATTTTCTTAATTATGGATTACAATGTGCTCACTAAGACATGATATAAGGTCCAAATAAGCTCAAAAATTACAGACTTAGATGGCTATTCAAGCCTTTAAGACTTGCAAAGTTTGAATCCTTGTGAATCCAAGTATGTACTATAGTGGCTGTTTCAGGGATACCGGGCGATATTTCCCTACTTTCTTTGAGTTTTGACAGAGTTTCTCAATGATTCTATTATGATTTCACCATTGCTGAATGCCCCTTCAGTGTTGGCTGCTTCTCCCTTTTAAAGTGTCACTCGAGGGTTCTAGGGCACCACTAATTCCCCCCCCCCTCTAGGCTCCCTGGGTACCAAAGCCCCTATTGCTCCAACCATTTTGACAATTGATTCTTTCCTCGTATCTCATACTTTCCTTCTTTTTGTGATGTTTTCCCAAAAGTTTCTCGCTGACTTTCCATTCTGGGCTGTCCTTGGAGAGCCAACCTTCAATATCTCTTCCTTCAATGCTTCCACACCTTTACCTTTTCAGACTTAGGTTTTGGCCGCCCTTCCTTTTTGTCATTTTTCCCAAGTGAGCCGAATCCTTCCCTGCCAACTCAAAGGTTTTCCCAGCTACTTCCCCTTATGGTTCACCTTTCTGGATTCCTTGAGATACTAGCCTTTTGCTCATGAGTTGTTGTTTTCCAAGCTCTCTGGTTCTTTGCTGCATCACTGAGTGCTTGAGAAGGACATATTTGTCCTTCGTTTCTTGTGCTTTTTTTATTCCCCTTTTGAGCTGTCTCAATCCTACTTTGACTATGCTGCACGTCCCAGGGATCCCGAGTGCTTGGCAGTCTCTAGGATCCTGGCCCAATTCTTTCTACTAGACTTTCCTTAGTCTTCTGATCTTCGGCAGGCTGGGCCTTTTCCCTTCTTCCTTTTGTTTCATGGGCTCTAAAACCTGCCCCTTCACGGATTTTGGGCTTCAAATCTCTTGGGGTCTACCATCCTTTTCTTTTGTGAGCTCAACCCCTTTTCAATTTTACTTTCCATGAGGTTGGCCCAATGTGCTATTTCTTTGGGCCTTGTGTTATGATTTTTTGAACCTCAACATTTAGGCCCTCGAGCTCGTAGGTTGCTTGCAGCCCATGCATGAGTAATTTAGAGTTTTAGTTTTTGCAGGACTTCTTTCTTCACTATTTTAACTTCTTTGGGGTCCTCTTTTTTTTTTCTTCAGGATCCTGACTTCCCATTGCCATTGGGTATCCCGATCTACCTTGCTTGTTACGCTTCTTGTTAGGATATGTGCCCTTAAATCCTACTGTATGATGCTATGTATAGCATTATGTATGACTTAATTTTATGATTAATAAAGTTGTTTTATTATTATTTAAAATAATGGTAACATGAATATTTGGACATTATTGTATAGTCCATGAGATGCATAGTATGTGATTTATGTGATTTAGTCACAGAAGATATAGATCACAAGTTCTTTGTAAACTCATAATTATAGTTCGTAGTCGATGATGAAATTGGGCATTTCATCTGCGAAGACTACAACACATCAATTAAGATGATTTGTCTTGATTATGGAAGTGGAGACTTCTAGTTGATATGTTGATATGTTTTAAGAGTTAAGACATATTGAACTAGACCGCTGTGAGATTTATTATTCTTCTAAAGACTGTCAAATGAATAATAAATCTCACGACTTCTATTTGCATGAACTCTTAATCCTGAGAGAATAATGGACCTGATCATGAGATGTAGGTTGCTTTGATATATCAGGAGTGAGATCTAAAGTCACAATCAAAACCTCAGTATGTTAGGCAACCACATTTTGTGTTGATGGAACATATATTCTCAAGATGAAATTCATAATCTCTTGGCTGTAAAAGGGCAATAAAGAATTGGCTATAAACATTTGCATTGCTAAGCCTTTGAAAAATTGAATCCGTATTGATATATTATATAATATATTTATATGGGTTTTATTGCAAGTTCTTTATGGCCGTGGATATATAATTATTGAATATATAACTGTAATATGTTAACTGCCATGTGAGAAAAGGTTGCACTGCTTGGCCATATTTTGGCAATATAAGCATTATATTTATAAGGCTTGCATGGCTTGCATGATATGGATTTTGTATATGTCCTTGCATGGTTTGGATGTGTTAATTGCTTCATATGATACAATCCGTGTATATAAAGGATGATAAGGATTCATCTAATCATTATATTATATATATATATATATATATATATATATATTACAATAATATATATAAATAATTGTAATATATATATTACAATAAATTATATATATATTACAATATTATATATATTATTTATATATATATGTAATATAATATATATGGGTTTGTTTTTATATTAATATATTAATGCTAGGATTAAAGTATTTGTTTAATGAAATTTATTCCTAATGAGATTAGGATTATGTTTTCAAGGTTTCTAGCGTTATTATAGTTCTTGATCTTAAAAACCTTTATTTAAAAATCTAGTAGGAGAGAGATACAAGGGTTGGATCTCATAGCCTCCATTATCGATTCATAGTAGTGTGGGTAAGCATCTCGTCTTGGCGTATATGCTTCGCGATCCCAAAGGAGGGTGTTTACTTCATAGTACTACCAGATTGAACTCACCCGTTTAAAGTAGTGTGAACAAACACCTCGTCTTGGCACATATGCCTCGCGATCCCAAAGGAGGGTGTTTTTTGTTCCACGATACTACAAGTTTAAACATTATAAGAGAGATGAAATATGTCTACACATGATTCTAGATAATGGTGTACACTAGACTAAGTGTAATGTTAACCTCCCAAAGGAGCTATGTCATTATTACTTAGAGGCTAAAGGCAAAACGGCATATTATTTTTGTTTGGTAAGAGTTACCATGATAGCATTAATAATGAGAATATTTCTTAACCAATTAATGTGTTTATAATAAACTTGCTACCAAGGAATTATAGACATGGATTGAGTTATCGTTGCATATATTATTTTATGGTTTTATTAAGGTTCCATATTATATGATTATATGCTAAATTGATAATGTCCAGTGTACATATTAAATTCATGTTTGTTATTTTCAGATTTAAATCATGGCATCATTTAGCCCACTTTTTGCTATTCTTAATCAAAACAAACTGACTGGATCCAACTATGTTGACTGGAAAAGAAATTTGGACATTGTTCTTACTGCTGAACAGCACAAGTATGTGCTAACTCAACCATGTCCTAGCTTTCCATTATTAGATGCTCCTCTTGAGGAAAAACAATGATATAATCGTTGGCAGAAATCTAATGAGATGGCCAAGTGCTATATCCTAGCATCTATTTCAAATGTTCTACAACATCAAATGCAGGATGTCGAACTAGCTTCGGACATTATGCTAAGTCTGAAGGAGATGTTTGGTGAGCAAGGTCGTTCTGCAAGGTAAGAAACTATGAGGCAAATTTATAATACCAAAATGACTGAAGGTACTTCAGTGAGGGAGCATTGTCTTAGGATGATCTCTAATCTGAACACATTGGAAGTTTTAGGTGCCGATATTGATGGAGAATCCTAGGTGGATATGATACTCCAGTCACTACCAGAATCATTCAAGGAATTCGGGCTTAACTATAATATGAACAAAAAGGTTTATACATTGTCTGAATTGATGAATGAGTTGGTAGCGGCGGAAGGCATCCTTGGTACTTCTAGTGTTGATGCCAATATGGCTGAAGCTTCTACTTCTCAACTTAAGTCGAAAGGCAAGGGTAAAAAGAAGAAGAGGAAGAAGGACTTCACCAAGAGAGATGGTAAACAAATTGCCTTAGGAGTTGCCAACAAAGGAAAGAAAACCAAAGGAAAGTGTTTCCATTGTGGTGAGAAAGGTCATTGGAAGAGGAATTGTCCAATATTCAAACCTGCCAAGAATAAAGGTATGAAAAGTACATTCCTTCTTGAAATATGTTTGGTACAGAATCCCATGGATTCCTGGTATGTGGATTCAGGTTGTACTAATCATATCTGCAATATTTTGCAGGGGTTCTAGGAGACCAGAAAGCCGAATGAAGGGGAATTGTTTCTTACTTTGGCTAATGGGAGCAGAATACCAATTGTAGCTGTTGGAGTGTTTAATTTATGTTTTGAGTCTAGGGTTTTAATATTGGAAGACTATTTGTATGTATCTAATGTTCGTAGGAATTTAATTTCTGCAACTTATTTAGGTAAACAAGGATATTATGTTATCCTAAAAGACAATGTTGTAATAAAGAAGGATAAAATGTTTATCTGTTCTAGCAATATTGTGGATGGTCTTTATATTTTAACTCCTGACAAGCATGAATTATACAATTCTGAATTAGATAGTAGTTCTCATGTACAATCATTAAAGAGAAAGTTTCATTCTACTAGTGATGCATATCTATGGCACTTGCGTTTAGGTCATATTAATTCAAATAGGATTCAAAGACTAATCAAAGATGGACTTTTACAGCCTATAGACTTTGATGGATTTCCAGTTTGCGAATCTTGTTTGGAAGGTAAAATGACTAAACGACCTTTTAATGCAAAAGGTAAAAGAGCCCAAGAGTTGCTTGAATTAGTTCATACAGATGTATGTAGTCATATGTCAACCCAAGCAAAAGGAGGTTATGAGTACTTCATCACTTTTACGGATGGTTACTCAAGATATGGTTATGTGTACCTAATGAGATGGAAGTCCGAAACCTTTGAAAAGTTCAAAGAGTTTAGGGCTAAAGTTGAAAATCAATTGGGTAAATGCATAAAGACCATTCGATCTGATCGAGGTGGCGAATACCTTCTTGGGGATTTCAAGGATTACCTAATTCAAAATGGGATTGTCTCCCAATTGACTGCACCTGGAACTCCCCAACAAAATGGTGTAGCAGAAAGAAGGAATAGGACTCTTTTGGAAATGGTTAGGCCCATGATGAGTTATTTAACTTTACCAATTTCCTTTTGGGGATATACACTAAAAATTGCTATGCATATTTTGAATTTAGTTCCATCAAAATCTGTTCCCAATACACCTAAGGAATTGTGGAGTGGGCGCAAGCCTAGTATGAAATATCTCCACATTTAGGGATGTCCAGCATGTGTTAAAAGTGAAGTCTGATAAGTTGGAAGCTAAAACGGAAGTATGCATGTTTTTAGGGTATTCAAAGGAAACCAAGAGTTATTTATTTTATAATCATAAGGATAACAAAGTGTTTGTTAGCACCCATGCCAAATTTTGGGAAGATGATTATGTGAATAATTTTAATCCTAGAAGTAAAGTTGTATTGGCTGAATTAGATAAACCTGTAATTAAACAACCAATGGATGAAACTAGGAATGATGTGGCTGTATTGGATATACCACAAGACATTACTCATGAGATGACTAGTGCACAGGTGTCGCGTCGTAATGGGAGAATTGTTCGGTCTCCTATAAGATTTATAGGTTTAGGAGAAACTTATGAAGCTATCCCGGAAGAGGCTGAATTGGATCCCTACACTTATGAAGTGGCAATGAATGATATAGATGCACATTATTGGGTCCAAGCTATGAAATCTGAATTAGATTCAATGCATACCAATCATGTTTGGGATCTTGTAAAGGCACCTAACGGCATTAAACCTGTTGGTTGCAAATGGGTTTACAAGAGGAAGAAAGGGATAGATGGTGTTAGGTTCTAAGGATTAGGATCTAATGTATTTAGAACTTCAATTTGTATGTTGGCAAACCATGATCAAAACAATGTTTAGTCTTGTGTTAGACTTGCTCAAAGTATGGGTCTTAATGTAAAGTTGGAATCGAGTTTTTATGCAGAATTACTGTTCACTTTCTGCTAGACTCGATCGATCGAAAATTAGGCTCGATCGATCGAAAATCGGGCAGATCGTTTTTCTGCAGAAAATTCCAACTCAGCCCTAGTCCATTTAATGTATAGGGTTTTATGTTTTGCCCTGAGTATATAAGGGAAAACCTTAGCCACGTTTTTAGAGTTCTGAATGCTGTGTTTGTGAATCTCATTGTGAGATCTAGAGGTGTTTACCTTCACATACACTTAGGGTTTACAAACTTGAGATTTATGTCAAGAGTTGTGTAGATCAATACAGTTGCAGAATCAATAGAGCACAAAGATATACAAGCAGGTGCGCTTGTGGATTTGCTGAAGAATTCAAGAAAGAAGGAGTCCGTGGATCTCGGAGCTATCATGGGGTCATGGTAGTAAGTTTCCTACACTTGGGTAGCAATAAGATGTTAGTGGTCTAAGTCTTGTTGTGTAAACTTCGATTCTTTCATAGTGGATTCAGTTTACCTTGAGGATAGCTAGGTCAAATTCTCCCCAGGTTTTTACCGGTGTGGTTTCCTAGGTCATCATATCTTTGTGTTATTTATTTTCCGCTGCTTTGTTGTTTTTGTTTATTTGTGTTAACCTAGTTTTAATTAAATTACCTAAGTTAATCACTTGGCTAATTCACTGGGTTAATTTGTTGGGTTTAAGGGGTCTAAACGAACTGACAAGTGGTATCAGAGCGGGTAGCTTTTGTTTTGATCCTTTGATCTTTTAGCTGATCCTTGACCCCTGTTGTCATGGAACACGGACACTCTCTTGTTGTTCCACCTCACTTTGATGGAAACAACTATGCTTATTGGAAAGTAAGGATGAAAACTTTCCTGAAATCCATAGATGAGAGAGTTTGGAATTCCGTTGAATACGGATAGGAGAAGCCCACTACTCCTGTGAGTGAGTGGCAAACTTCTCAAAAGGAGGCAGCCGCTTTTAATAGCAAAACTATGAATGCTATTTTTAATGCTGTTTCCATGGAGGAATTTAAGAGAATCTCTAATGTTGAGGTTGCTCATACTGCTTGGAAAATCCTCCAGACTGTGCATGAAGGCACGAAGGCAGTTAAGATTAATAAGTTGCAGCAATTAACCTCTAGATTTGAAAGCATAAGAATGAATGATGATGAATCCTTTGATGAATTCTATGCTAAATTGAATGATATTGTTAATTCTGCTTATAATTTGGGTGAAATCTATGATCAACCTAAAATTGTTAGGAAGATTCTTAGATCTTTGACTGAGGACTTTAGATCCAAAGTGACTGCCATCACTGAGAGTAAGGATGTGGACTCCATCCCTGTGGATGAACTTATAGGATCTCTTCAGTCCTATGAGTTAGACCTCCCCAAGACTAACAAATCCAAATCAATGGCTCTTAAGTCTGTTGATGATGTTGATGATGGTGGATTTGATGATGAACTCTCTGCTACAGAAATTGCCTATCTTGCCAAGAACTTTAGAAACTTTCTTAGGAACAATAACAGAAGGGCAAGAGGCAAGAACACTGTTGAACCTAGAAATTTTAGGAAGAATGATCCCATTAAAGTCAATAACACTGAAAAACCTAAGGAGAAAGTGGGACAGCCTTCTAATAATTCTTTGGGACAACAATGTTATGGTTGTCAAGGGTATGGTCATTTAAAATCTGAATGTCCTACATACTTGAGGTCTAAGGGTAAAGCTATGGCTGTAACCCTTAGTGATGATGAAGTTTCCGACAATGAATCTGCTAGTGATAAGGATGGAAACTTCATTGCTTTCACTGCTACTACGGTAGTTAATGAAAGCATGTCTGTTGAAGAGAACCCTTCTGATGGGGAACTCTCTGAGGATGCAGATTTACAGGAAGCCTACAATAAACTTTGCAAAGTTGTTGCAAAGGATGCCGTGAATGTTGAGTTAGGCTTGAAGAAAATTGCATCTTTGGAACTTGAAAAGAAAATTTTACTTGTTAAATTGTTTGATGCAAATGAGCTTTTGAATAATGTGAAAACTGAGAACATGCTCTTACTTGATAAAGTTAAATGTTTGGAACTTGATTTATCTGTTGCTAGAGAACAAACTAATAGGTCTGCAAGCTCCAAACTTGATCACATGCTGAGTATTCAAAAGTCTCATTCTGATAAAACTGGTTTAGGTTATGAGGAAAGTATTTCTGTGCTTGAACCTTCTTCCACTAAATTTGTTCCTTCTTCTGAACCTCCTAAGAGTGAGATTGTCAAACCCTCGGTGAGTGAACCTGTCAAACCTATAAATGTTACTCCACCTAGAAAGATTAGGGTTGATCTTCAAGCTTCTCATTCTAGAGCTTCTACTTCTACTAAGGGCAAATTGCATGATAAGCCTGCATGGGTTTGTCATTTTTGTGGAAAACCTGGACACATTCGTCCAAATTGTTTTAAGTTGCAAGCTGCGAAGCGAGCAAATAAAACTAAAGTATCTGTGCCCCAAGCACATGATCCTATGGTACTTATTGATGAATTGGTAAAGGCATTAAACCTTTATTCCAATCCTGGAGTTGCTCAGAATTCTAATGTAAATCATAACTCCAATGCAAGAGTTGCATCTAAAAAGTTTTGGATGCAAAAGGCTCAATCTAATTGAGTCTGTCTGACATGGTCCTTGTGCTTCATTGTTCAATCTTTTGTGACCTTTGTTTCTAGGATTTGCATTGCATTACATTCATGCATTTCATTCTAGGATGTTTGTTTCTTTGTTTAATAAAAAAAAAAAAAAAAATTTTTTGCAAATTGTGTTTTGCTATTTTTTCTTAGATTTGAAGACAAGGTTGGTCAATCAAATTTTACATGTCATATGAATGTACCTTGTTTAGCTTTGATGCACTTATTTCTATTGCACTTTACTAGCTAAAGTTTGTTGTGCATGTTGTGTGGGAAGATGCTATATTTGTTGATCACATGATCTTGATTTTGAAGTTGTATGTCTTTGATTGACGGACTTGAACTTATTGAGAAAGGCATAAATAACCATCTCACCACTGTTTATTAGCCAATCATAAACACCTTAGTGCATATCGTAAGATTTTGTGCTCGAGAAAGTGTAGCGCATGCACAAAAAGAAAATAAGGTGTAGCCTCTATTAAAATTGGTGTGTACATTATTGGGCTATAATAATCTCACAAATTCAAATAAAATCGGTGTGTACATTATCCCGGCTATATTATTAAGTTTCTAATCAATTAATTTGACTAATGAGGCAAATCAAGAAACTTACATGATTGCAAGCTTTTATTCTAGGAGATGTGGGAGTTATAAGATGTAACTCTTTAAGTACTAGTCTCTTTCAAATTCATGTGATGGATTTTGTAGAAATTGTGATTGATCTCTATTTGTATTTCACCTCACATGTTTCTCAAGCTTATGCTAGTTGCACACACTACACAAGTTATTCTTTGCTAGGCTGTGTACATGATATTGTGTGTGTTTTTTGGCCTGACCAACCAAGTTTGAGAATTTATGGAAATTGATGCAAAACATGTTTGCTTGTTTGTTTTTTTTGGGGTATTGAAAGACATTTTTTTTTTTATTTGAAGAAATCTGGGTTGAATTCATATGTTTTTGGAAAACATCTCATCTCATACTCATGCATTTTTCTCATAAAATCTGATGCTTTGAGAAGTGACTACACTGAATTTGGTGTGTTTTTCAAAAATTAATTTTTCCAGAATTTCGATCGATCGAAACTGATTTTCGACCGATCGAAAATGTTTTAAAATCAATGAAAAAGTTTCTGGTTGACTCGATCGATCCAAGCTGAATTTGGATCAATCGAAGGTATTTTCGATCGATCGAATGTAATTTTCGATCAATTGAAGATCGTGCTGAATGTTTTTAAAAAAGGAGTTTTCCACGTGATCTCTTCACTTTTTCAAAACTTTTCAAACTCTTTTTGTCCCTACCAACCGGTCAAGCCTCTTTTCTTGGAGATTTTGTCGCTTTCTTCAATTCTTTTGCATAATCTCTCTCTCCCAAGTCTGGTAAGTCATTTTTGCCCCTCCCTTTGCATTTATTTTCATGTTACATGCATTATTTTCATGCATTTTTGGGTTATTTTTGGAATATGTATTTTGGCAAATTTGGGAATGTTTTTGGGTCGTTCTTTCTCAAATTCTTCATGGGTTTTTGTGGGGACACCTTACCTAAGTTCTACATGTGGTTTAATTTGATTATTTTGGTGTTTTGAGGAAAATTTGAAATTCTAGGGCTTGAAATTGAGAAAATTTGGGGTTTTTTTCAATTTGAGTTAAATTGATGAAATTAGCTTGTTGGATTGTTTAATTTGATCATTATATTGAGTTAATTGAATGTTGAGTTGATCAATTAATCAATTTGTTGTGTTTTGAAAGCTTGGGTTTTTCAAATTTGGTATTTTTGATATCAACTACATGCTCAAGCCAATTTTGTTAATTTGGATCACAATTGAACTTGTCACTGCATTAGTACATGCATCATTTGGTGTTCATGCTCATGCATCATATAGAATTGATATTTTTCTATATTTTATGCTGTGCTAACTTGCAGTCTGCCCTTGGTTAATTGTTTTTGTTCTTTTCTTTCTGTGTCTATCTCTTTTCCTTAGCACTATGCCTAGGAAAACTAGAGCCCATAGGACTTCTGATCCTTCTCCTTCTTTTGACACTGAGCGGTTCCCTAGTGAGTCAAACCAAGTCACCTATGAGACTCTGAACCTTAGGCGTCATATTTGGGCTGAGCGTAGGGTCGTCCTAGATGAGGTAGATCCTGAGGTGCGACGTAATTTTACACGTCGGGGTTAGTTACCTTTGCTCGAGTATGAGCATTCTCTTCCTCCTGCCACCTTGATTAGAGAGTTCTATTCGAACCTCTCTATTCATGTCTACGATAACGACACCTTGGTAAAGGTGTGGTTACGTGGTGTGGAGTATCGCATTACCCCTTCGGTAGTGTCTGATGCTCTTGGGGTGCCCATTGTGGACCATCCCGTTTTTCCTTACGAGGAGTCTCCACCCCTTGATGACGTCCTGTCATACATCACTGGGTCTTCTATCCAGTGGGGTTCTGATCCTCGGATCACTTCTGCTGAGCTTTCCGAGCTTCACTATCTTTTCTTTAGGATAGCGTGTCATTCTTTGTGGCCGATTTCACATGTCCACACCATCCCTCTTGAGCGATGTGTGTTTTTGTATGCTCTTGTCACTGATGCGCCTATCAGTTTTCCTCATTTGTTCCTTCGTTCTTTGAACGAGGTTCATCGGTCTAGTTCTACGGCTCATGCTTTGTTTTTTCTTGTTTTTATTCATAGGATTCTCATTTTTCTTGGTTTTGGTGAGTATCCTGCTTCTGAGCCTGTACATGTCATTGCTCCTATTGGTGCTACCTTTTTGAGGCAAAGGGCTGCTCAACTTCGAGCTAGCTCTAAGCGTACTAGGGTAGAGCCTTCCGGTGTCACTCCACCCCCTTCTTCTTCTACAGGTACTCATGCAGCTGGGACGTCTTTTGATCCTGCTGTTGCTGCTGCTGCTGCTGATGTTCCTCCACCGTTTGATGAGGTTTCTGACCTTCGTCGGACCCTTGATACTGTCGTGACCGTTCAGGCGGCTCATGGTCAGCTTTTGGTGGACATCCTTGATGAGCTACGTGCATTACGAGCGGATTTGGCGAGCTCTCGTCGATCTCCTCCACCTCCTTTTGATGATGAGTGAGTGCCCTTTGGCAATTCGTCACAAAAAGGGGGAGTGCATGGTTCATTTGTATCTAGGAGTTTATTTTTTTTGGAGATTTATATTTTAGGGGGATTTTTTGTTTACTTGGTAGTGATACTGCGGAACTTGTGGAGTTATTAGATTGTATCTAGGTGCTTCACTGTGTATTCTCTTTTTTAGCTCTTGTTTAGGAGATATTTTTGTTGAGATACATTTTTATGTATATGTTTCTTATTTCACTATACTTCATTGCTTATTGATTTATATTGATGATGTTATTCATGATATATGTCTTTATTTTGTGTTATGTGAAATCAAGAAGTTTTTTATATATTCCTTGTTTCTTTTTTCCACACATGCGTTTATGTGTTTGTTAAGTGTTACAGGAATATACAGGTTGCTTTCAGTCGAGCTGCTGTCTACTTCGCAACTGTTAGATAGTAGTTTAGGTTGAATTGTTAAGTGGCTTTTTATTGAAATTGGCTATTTTAATTTGTAACTTTGAGCTTTTTGTTAAGTCTGTGTTTTGTCACGGATTGCCAAAGGGGGAGTTTGTTAGGTTCTAAGGATTAGGATCTAATGTATTTAGAACTTCAATTTGTATGTTGGCAAACCATGATCAAAACAATGTTTAGTCTTGTGTTAGACTTGCTCAAAGTATGGGTCTTAATGTAAAGTTGGAATCGAGTTTTTATGCAGAATTACTGTTCACTTTCTGCTAGACTTGATCGATCGAAAATTAGGCTCGATCGATCGAAAATCGGGCAGATCGTTTTTCTGCAGAAAATTCCAACTCAGCCCTAGTCCATTTAATGTATAGGGTTTTATGTTTTGCCCTGAGTATATAAGGGAAAACCCTAGCAACGTTTTTAGAGTTCTGAATGCTGTGTTTGTGAATCTCATTGTGAGATCTAGAGGTGTTTACCTTCACATACACTTAGGGTTTACAAACTTGAGATTTATGTCAAGAGTTGTATAGATCAATACAGTTGCAGAATCAATAGAGCACAAAGATATACAAGCAGGTGCGCTTGTGGATTTGCTGAAGAATTCAAGAAAGAAGGAGTCCGTGGATCTTGGAGCTATCATGGGGTCATGGTAGTAAGTTTCCTACACTTGGGTAGCAATAAGATGTTAGTGGTCTAAGTCTTGTTGTGTAAACTTCGATTCTTTCATAGTGGATTCAGTTTACCTTGAGGATAGCTAGGTCAAATTCTCCCCAGGTTTTTACCGGTGTGGTTTCCTGGGTCATCATATCTTTGTGTTATTTATTTTCCGCTGCTTTGTTGTTTTTGTTTATTTGTGTTAACCTAGTTTTAATTAAATTACCTAAGTTAATCACTTGGCTAATTCACTAGGTTAATTTGTTGGGTTTAAGGGGTCTAAACGAACTGACAGATGGAAATGTTGAAACCTTTAAAGCAAGACTAGTGGCGAAAGGGTATACACAAAAAGAAGGTATTAATTATGATGAAACTTTTTCGCCAGTAGCCATGCTTAAATCTATCAGAATTCTCTTATCCATTGCTGCTCATTATGATTATGAGATTTGGAAAATGGATGTTAAGACTGCATTTCTCAATGGCAATCTTGAAGGAGAAATCTATATGATGCAACCTGAAGGTTTCATAGCAAAGAACCAAGAGCATATGGTATGCAAGTTGAAAATGTCCGTTTATGGACTTAAGCAAGCATCTAGGTCATGGAACATCAGATTTGATCAAGCAATCAAGCCATTTGATTTTGAACAAAATCTTGATGAACCATGTGTGTACAAAAGACATCAAGATAAAGTAGTAATGTTCCTAGTGCTTTATGTTGATGATATTCTACTCATTGGAAATGATGTAGGGGTAATGTCATCGGTAAAGGTTTGGTTGTCATGCCAATTTGAAATGAAGGATTTAGGTGAAGCTAACTTTATTCTAGGGATCAAGTTTTGGCAAGATCGCAAGAATAAGATGTTAGGTTTATCACAAACTGGGTATATAGACAAGGTTCTAGAACGGTTTAGTATGCAAAACTCTAAGAAAGGATTAGTTCCTTTGAGACAAGTTCCTTATGCTTCTGCAGTGGGAAGTCGCCATGCTATGTACTAGACCAGATATTTGTTATTCAGTTGGCATGGTCAGCCGATATCAATCAAATCTAGGACTTAAACATTGGCAAGCTGTAAAGCATATTCTTAAGTATCTACAGAGATTAAGAGATTATATGCTTGTTTACCATACTGAGGATTTGATTACCATTGGTTATACAGATTCAGATTTTCAGTCAGATCTTGATTTCACAAAGTCCACTTCAGGTTGTGTATTCACCTTAGGAGGTGGAGTTGTAAGTTGGAGGAGTGTTAAGCAATCTTGTATTGCGGACTCCACCATGGAAGCTGAATATGTTGTTGCTTGTGAAGCGGCAAAGGAAGCTGTTTGGCTCAAGAAATTCCTTTCTGATCTTGGTATTGTGAGAATGGAGCAAGTTCCCATCCCATTGTCTTGCGACAATAGTGGAGCGGTTGCACAATCCAGGGATATAAAAGAATCACAAGAAAGGAAAGCACATTGAGAGAAAGTACCACATTATTCGAGACTTTATTACTCGAGGAGATGTACTAGTAGTAGAGATTGATAGTGCAAGTAATCTAGAGGATCCATTTACCAAAACCTTGCCACAAAGGACTTTTGAGTTACATTTAGAAAGAATGAGAGTTAGATTAGTGCACAATAGTCTTTAGGGCAAGTGGAAGATTGTTAGGATATGAGCCCTTAAATCCTATTGTATGATGCTATGTATGACATTATGTATGACTTAATGCTATGATTAATAAAGTTGTTTTATTATTATCTAAAATAATGGTAACATGAATATTTGGACAATATCGTACAGTCCATGAGATGCATAGTATGTGATTTATGTGATTTAGTCACGGAAGATATAAATCACAAGTTCTTATGAAATTGGGCATTTCATCTGCGAAGACTATAACACATCAACTAAGATGATTTGTCTTGATCATGGAAGTGGAGACTTCTAGTTGATATGTTTTAAGAGTTAAGAGATATTGAACTAGACCACTGTGAGATTTATTATTCTTCTAAAGATTGTCAAATGAATAATAAATCTCACGACTTCTATTTGTATAAACTCTTAATCCTGAGAGAATAATGTACCTGATCATGAGACGTAGGTTGCTTTGATATATTAGGAGTGAGATCTAAAGTCACGATCAAAACCTCAGTATGTTGGGCAGCCACATTTAGTGTTGATGGAATATATATTCTCAAGATGGAATTCATAATCTCTTAACGGAGATATAAAATATTCCCCTGAGATAAGTTTAATAAGTTTAATGAGTTTGGTTATTCAGAGTGTTAGGCCTAACCACTTTAGTAAAAATATACTAAAGTATATATTTATGGAATTAGATTTCATAAATATATGATGAATAACTTAAAAGGATTAAACCGGGTACTCGAGGATTAAGATGTAGTAATTTTCAAAGTGATAGTCTACATTCATGATTTTGATATTCTCAATAGTTATAAAGGGAGAAACATACAGAATTTTTAATTAGAGAAAAGAGACATCATTGTGAAGTGGTGTGTATGTGAGAGTGGAGCCACCCAATTATTCTCCCTTAGAAACTGATTGAGAGACTACACTTCTTGGACATAAAATGGAATTGGAGTGAAGATTAAAAGTGTTTTCAAGTACTTCGAATCTTTTGTTTTGAATTTCACCGCACCAAGGTACGCAATTTCGTTCTTAAATTCTGAAATTTACATAGTGCATGTTATCAATTATGAGTGAAATAGATCTTATTTTGTTGCTTCCGCTGTGTGTTTTGTATGAGATACAAAACCAGTTTTTCCAACACTTCTTTCTTTTGTAACTTCCCCCTTTTACACGGGACGTGGCAGTTGATTTTGGAGTAAACCTCCCCCACCCACTTTTCACGTTCCCCGTAACTTCCATTAATAACTGCCAGTAACTTTCTTCTTAAAAAATTAAATTTTTGGTAACTGGTGCGCCTTTCCAAACATCATTTTCTCCAATTGCACTTTACGCCATTATTGCAGCTAAGTCATTTTTTCCTTATCCTTTACCCTCAAGTTAATCTGCTTCTCTGTCTTCCTTCCTTCCTTCCTTCCTTGTGTTCTTTATTCCCTTGACTTCTTTTTTTTTTAGTACATTTGCTATGTTGATGGCTTCTTCTTCTTCTCGAAAAAGGAAGAAGCGTACCCCCAGCTCTTCTGAGGGCAAGGGGGTCACAGAGCGCTTAGCTTTCCCTTTACGAGACCCTTGGTACACTTCTAGCCTATTTTTCCCTGTGGTATCTCATGGTGAGGCCCCTCCGTCCCTTCACACCTGGGTATTTTTCGGCCAGGCAGGTTTTGCCAATTCTGCTTAGGTACCAGACCCAAGAGAGATTTTAGATCTCTAGATTTGGCAAGGGTCTCGAGAGGTAGTCCCTATCTTCTTCGATTTCGTTCTTGGGATAATCACTGGTTGGTCCATTTGGGTGGATAGAGAACTTTTCAATAAGGAGTTTGTTGGCTATCTGGAGAATGTCGGGATTTTGAAAGCGATGGCGATTTCCAGGAACCTTGAAGGTTTCAAAGACGCCAAGTGCCTCAGGCACTTGGTGCGCCGCTGGTGCCCTTCTCTTTATACCTTCTTCTTTTCTGTTGGAGAGCTTACGATCACTTTAGAGGATGTGGTGAACAACTTTCTTCTCCCAGTGTTTAGGGATGAGAATCCTTTTGATATCAATCTTTCCAACAAGGATCTTGAGGTGGAGGACAAGTTATTTAGCCATTTTGGTGGACATATTGCTTTTCCTAGTAGGAAATCGGCCAGAATGGGCAAATGGGTTATGAATCTTTCATGGGAGAAAGACAAATTAGTCAGGCGAGCTGGGTTTCTATCACTTTGGCTCAGTAAATTTTTGTTCAGTGAGTTCCTCGGGTATGGGGTCAAGTTCGTTTTCTTCCCCTTGGCCATCAGATTGGCTCAGGGTGCTCGGTATCCTTTAGCCCCCATGTTCTTGGGCCATGTTTATTTTCAACTAGATCAGCTTTATGGAGATGAAACTGAAGGTGACTCCTACTATACGATCACCTCATTCCTTCACTGTGCCATTCTTTAAGTATTCATGTGGGATCGTTCTTCAGTTACTTTAGCAAAGTGTAGAAATTTGAAGTTTGTCAAAGATAAGTTCCAGGGATTCCCTGATGTAATCAAAGGCCTTTGTGGTAGTTCGACTGATAGCCATTCGATTATTTTTCGTTAGGCTAGTCTGAAAGGTGGCAGCCTTAACCTAGTTAAGCTTTTTGATCAAGCAGAGCATTTAAGATGGCGTTCTCCCCCAGTGTTCAACCCCGAGTTTGCTTGTGACTCTGTTTTGGCTTCTTTCCATACTTTTCTAGGAAACACATTTGATTTGCGCCAGGATGATGAAGGCAGTTTGGCTTATTTAGCTTGTGTTAGCCCCTCTTGGCTTCCGATGCCCTCTTCAAGTGGTCCCAGATACACACATTATTTAGCACACTAGGTACTCTGGCAATTTGCCTTTGACCAAGACATCCTTCCAGTATTCAAGGATGTAGTACCTCCTCTCCCTTTGCTAGATCCATTCCTTAGGCTTTAGGCCTTCTCCTATTGGTCGCGAAGAAGTCTTTAGTTTGTGGTTCCCAACTCTCATAGGGGAGTCTTTGCTTCTAATGGTTTTGTTGGCTATTGGAGGCGAGTATAGAAATCTTTTGTTAATTATGTTGGTTTTGACAAGATCGAGAGAGTTCCTAATCTTGATATTTTTTCTGTTCTCACTGCTAATAGGCGTCCATCCCTTCCTACTGCTGGTATTATATCTGCTGCCATAAGCAGCAAGACAGGGTTCGCGGAGTGGCATGCCTTTAGGGGTGGTTGGGTGTGTTATGCCCAGGATTCTCCAGAAACTTGGTCAGGATGTGACCTCATTGTTGGTGTTTCTTCCGGTGTGCTAATTAAAAGAGGGGCAGTAGAGGCAATTGGTGCTGCTACTCCTATATGTAAAGGTAAAGGGAAAAAGATTAAGCAGGAAAATGTCAAACAAGCTGAACTTGAAGAAGGCGTTGAGGGTGCCAAGACTGGCTCTGATATCAAGAAGGGAAAGACTGCGAGGTCCTAGAAGCAGTTGGTAATTTTTGAGGAATCTGAGAGAGTGAGTTCCCCTACAGTGGGAAAAGAAGTTGGGCGATCTTTAATTCCAAAGACTTGAGTGAAAAATAAGGTAGAGTCTTCTCTCTCTCAGGTTCTTGTGAGTTCTTCAGCCCAAGCTTCTTTGGAATCCTTTGATCTTGTTCCCCAGTCTTCCTTGAGACCCTCTGGGCATACCCGTAGTAAACAAAAGACCATTGGAGACTCTGAAGAGAGAGAGAGAGAGAGAAGGGCAAGGCCTCTTTCCTCCTTCTCTCTTTTTATTTTGTAGTAGCTTATTACTGTTGTTGCAGTGTCTTTCTTTTTCTTTTGTTAAACTGACGAGTGACTATTTCTTCCTTGCAATCCAAGCGCAAGTTAGATCCCAAAAAGGCAGGAGTCAATCGTCTAGTGGTGATGTGGTTTGGCCTTCTTCGTGCCTCTCTCTGTTTGCTTCCACCCTGTTTTGGTACTGTATATCTATGTATATTTTTTTTGTAGGTGGAGGTATCCCTTCCCATAATTAGCAGGACTTTGGAGGAAGAAGTGGTTGCTGCTCCTTCTGCTGGTTTCCCAGGCATAGGAGACGAGGCGAAAATTAGGCAGCCAATGCAGGGCGTCCAGTTTACTTCATCTGCTGTTCCCCTGGCTACTCAGGATCCCGAAACTTCTCAGCCCCCTATTTCCCAAGATCCCCAGCCTAAGCAAACTTTCAGTCCCATCAAAACTGTGTCACCTGATCCTATGTTAAGCAAAAACTCTTGGGGGATGCGTCTTCATTCATACAAGCAGGTGAGCCCCCAATCTCTTTTTATAAAAATGCTTAATCTTGTCTTTCTTTTATCCCCCCCCCCCTTTTTTTAGATTTCCCCTTTTCTCTTCCCCTTTTAGGTCAAACCAGTGCTCGATATGTCCCTGAGGCCGCTTCTTCTTTGGAATCAAAAGGTTCCGAAGGTGTGTGTTGTTCTCTTTATATTGTGCTTCCTCCTCCTTCCCCCCTTTTGTGCTTTTCCCTTGCTCTCTTCTCCTATGGCGAAGCCCCTAGTATCCTTCCCTCCCTTTAGCCATTTTGGTAAGTTTTCCTCACCCATTTTTAAACGTGCTGCGTGTTCTCTCACAGAGTCCTCCAAGAAATCAAAGAAGCAAGAGGAGGAAGCCCTGCCGCAGGAAGCTGATATAGGTCCTCCCCCTTTTTCTTTTGCTTTTCTTACTTTACCTTCTCTTCCTTGGCTCTTTCCCCCTTTTAAACTATGTCTGCTTTTGCAAGTGTTGACATAGGTGTTAGAGATCCTGATCGTCGATCTTGAGGTGGCTGTGGGATCTGCTCAGATCGCTGAATCCCAAGCAGGGAACCCTCAAACTATCCAGACGGTTGACAGTTCCCTAATCCCTACAAGTGGAGATGCAACAGTGGGTGAGCCTCCAAAAGTGGCTATTTCAGATCCCGACTCGGGGCTTCTTGTTTTCTTGGCTCGCTTTGATCTTTTGGAGTTCAACAGCCTCCCTGCAAGCCATTTCATCGCTTTGGGCCTTCCTATGGCAACTTCTCGCGCTTCTCTATGCCTGTGGAGGGTTTGCCATTGCTGAAGGGGTTGCTAAAGGTCCATGGGGACTTCACTAGTGGTTTTAGGGGAGATGTGTTTTTGGGCAACATTTTGATGGAGCAGCTGTGTGCTATGTTGGTCTCCTTGAGGGATTCCTCCCTTGACTCTTTATCTAAAGAGAAGCTTTTGGAGCATTTGTGTTCATTGGCCCACATGCTATTCCAGAGGCAGGCTTCCAAGAGTATAGATATTGAGAATACTGCTGCTAAGGAGGCTCTGGCTCGTGCTCATAAGGTTTTGCAGGATTTGAAGGTTAAAAGGCGAAGGGTTCTTTCTTATTCAGCTGTCCCTGCCATTTCTCCAGACAGTTCTTTACTGACCGACCTTATTCCTTAGCCTTTTCTTTTTTTTTTTTTAGCTAGTTCAAATGTGTATTGTCAAACAATTTGGGCTGTATAAGTTTTATCTTTTTCTGTTGAACACTGTTCCTAGCTTTTCTTCCTCATTTTTTGTGGTATGGATTTGTATTTGTGTTGTGTTATTTATTTTTTCAAGACTGCTTCTATCTTTCAATAGCATATGAATCTGTTTTTTTTTTTTTTTTTTTTTTTTTTTTGCACAAAGTCCTGGGCCATGGTCCCTACAAGTCTTACTATAAATCTTGGATTAGGTACCCTAGTGGTTTCTTTGCTGCACAGGTATTGAACTGGGTACATTGGGTGCTTTAAAAAAAAAAAAAAAAAAAAAAAAGAGTCTCAGATCATGAACCAGGCAGGCCCTCTTTTGTCAAATACTGGGCTAGGTATCCTGGGCACTTTTTTTTTTTTTTTTTTTTTTTTTTTTTTTTTTATTGTGATCCTAGGCCATGTATTTCGAACTAACAAATACTGGGCTAGGTATCCTGGACACTTTTTTTATTTTTATTTATTTATTTATTTATTTTTTGCTTGTGATCCTAGGCCATGTATTTCGAACTAACAAATACTGGGCTAGGTATCCTGGGCACTTTTTTTATTTTTATTTATTTATTTGCTTGTGATCCTAGGCCATGTATTTCTAACTAATTGTGGGGTGGGTCCTGGGTCCTATGTCAAAGTTCTCTCCTTTTTTTTTTTTTTTTTTTGCATTGGCCTAGGTACCCCCCTCAAGTCTGCCCATATTTGGACTTTACAATATTTAATTTAGCAATATCTTAAAGGAAATAGCAGCGATTCCATTGAATCAAAGCACAGTTGCTATCTAAGGAACACAAAAAAGTTATCAAAGATAGTAAGGAACATGGAATATCCTTCTATCATGGGTTCCCGGACAAAATTACCTAAACAAAAATTCATGACAAGAGCAAAGAATGATGAAGTACTTAGCAGGCTAAAGAGTTGGCAAAAGGGTCTCGGTGTACTGAGATCTCTCCCTTTCTATGCAAAGTACTGTTTCAGCCACTTCCCATTTATGGGCTCTGTCAGGACTGTCCCATCTTCCTTTGTGAGGTAGTAATACCCATTATCATGGGCCTCTCTGATAACGTAGGGTGCTTCCCACTTTGTGGCAAATTTGAAGGGTCCTAGAAGGTTTCTTCTTACATGTTCTGCTGTCCTCAGCACCAGCTGCCCTTCAGTGAAAGCCCTTGGGTGTACTATCTGTGCATATGCCTTAGTCATCCTTTGCTGGTACCTCTGGCTTCTCCTCCTGGCCAATTCTCTTTCTTCCTCTACCGCTTCCAGATCTGCCAATCTCCTTTCATTGTTTATGTCCTCGGTGTCTTCTTGGTTTTCTTCAAGTACTACTCTTAGTGTAGGGACAACTAATTCCATAGGACTGATGGCTTCTGTCCCATAGACTAGGGAGAATGGTGAGAATCCTGTGTCTGTCTTTACAGAGCTCCTGTATGCCTAGAGTACATCCGTCAAATGGTCACTCCATTTTCCCCCATACTCATGTTTCATCTTTTTAAGGATCTTCAATATCACCCTATTAGTGGCTTCAGCCTGGCCATTTCCTTGCAGGTAATACGGTGTAGACCTTTCATGTTTAATGTAGTATGCTTCCGTCAGGATCTTCACGTCTTTGTTTATAAACGGGGTCCCATTGTCACTGATCAGTCTTCTGGGGATCCCGAACCTTATGATGATGTGCTCCCAAATAAAGTTTGCCACGGCTGCCCCGATGGCCTTTTTCAAAGGGACAACTTTTACCCATTTTGTAAAATACTCAATGGCTGCTAGGATCCATATGTAACCGTTAGAAGGAAGGTTTATAGGTCCTATGAGATCAAGCCCCCAAGTGTGGAAAGGCCATGGTGTTGTCATATCCTGTAGCGCATTTCGGTGAGTATGAATTGCATCCCCAAGCACTTGACAAGCATGGCATGTTTTGACCGGTTCCTCAGAGTCCTTTTTCGTTGTTAGCCAATAGTACCCCTATAATACCCGTCTCACTTAAATTTAATTTAACTGCTTCTAGAGTGGATTTGATGAATTGCTTAATTTATTTTGGAGGAGATATTAATTTATATTATGATTTCTATAAAAATAATAGTAATAATAATAATAATAATAATAATAATAACTAGTCGCTAACCCGTGCGATGCACGGGAAAACTATTGAAAATAAGGTTTTAAAAAGAAAATTTTATTAATTTTAGTTTATGTTGAATATTTATTTATGGTAGTTTAAAATATTATTTCAAATCTTCATTTCATTTTATTTTAGTTGGAATAACTTATATAATTAAATGAAATGCTTATAAATAAGAGATGACATTTATAATATACTATATATAGTTAGTGATTATTCAAGATATCATTCAAATATGACAATTTTTTTGTTTTTAAAAAAGAAAAATATTAATACATTGAAACACAAAATACTATATTGTCCTATAGATATTACAACTATTCTTGCACATAAAGCTCCTATACTTTGACTTCCACTATCATTGTACCTTCAAGCCACACCATCTATTGTTTTGCAATTTCTTGATGGCAAAATTTACCTTGTAACATGAACCTATAGGAGGCCATGTACACTCTTCAACCGGCTATCTAGATTGATTATTTCTCAAAGCTTCCATATATTCCACAGCAAGTGTACAGGTTGTTTTACAAAATCCACTACTAACTTCAGAGTATCATCCACATGCCTTTGGTTTCGATTTGACCATAATAGCCAACCTCCACCTCCATCACATGCCCATTTTGTTTTACCCAACTTAACAATTCAAAATAAGACACAGTAAATCTGTATCATAACAAAATATTATGAACATGTATAAGGCAAACAACTTTTTTTCTCCCAAGTGAAGCACAAAATATGAAACTCCAACATTCAAAAGACGCAAACATGGAGAGAAGCCATTATGCATTAAGCAAAAAAGTATAGAAGTAGAAAAGCAGTCCCTTGAGACTTAAGGGAAGCTCTAGGCAACTAATACAAAACCTCAACTTAAGGCCAATCTTATGACTAAGCATGATGCTAAAAAACTTTCAAAAACCATAGCATGTCAGTTCAAATGAAATGCAAGCAATGGGAAGGGAACAATGAAAAAGTTAAAGATAGCTGATTTCTAAAGACCATGTTGTCATAGCAACTAAAATATGCTAGCACAAAGCTATTATTATAATGCAACTCAAATCAGTCAAAGAAAGAACAATAATTATGTCAACAAATCATCAAAGAAAATCAAAATTTGCCTCATTTGTGTCACATAATACAATCTTTTTGAGGCATTTTATGAAACCCACCATGCATATAGCAAACAACAGTTGAAAGGCTCATAGTGGAACATGTTATTTGGAGTCAAGGGCGTGTTTTAAATGTGGTAAGACTGGATACTTCATCAAGGATTGTCCAAATTTGCAAGCTGAACAAACTACCAATACAAATGGGAGCCAACAGAAACCCAAGGTTTAGGGCCGAGTTTTTGCTTTGACTAAACAGGACGTCGAGGCATCCCCATCAGTGGTTTCAGGTACACTTCTTGTTTCCAGTCAACATGTACAAGTGTTATTTGATTCTGGTTCAACCCATTCTTTCATCTCACATAGACTTGCACAAAGGCTAAACATGGAACCTGAGAGTTTAAATTATGAATTGTGTGTTGCTACACCTTCTGGACAACAAATGATTACCCATAAAGTGTACAAGTCTTGTAATGTTTTAGTCTCTGGGAGGGAATTAAAAGCAGATCTTATGTTGCTAGAAATGTTTGAGTTTGATGTGATTTTAGGGATGGATTGGTTATCTACTTTTTATGCTTCCATAGAGTGTTTTGGGAAGAAGGTAGTATTTAGAATTCCTGGGGAGCCAGAATTCTCCTTCGAGGGAGATCGTGTGGTGAAACCACCTTTATTGGTTTCAGTTATGCAGGCAAGACGATTGCTAAGGAAGGGTTGTGAAGGGTTCCTTGTTTGTGCTTTGAAGGGTGATAAAATAGAATTAAAAGTTGAAGACATTCCAGTGGTGAAAGAGTTCCCAGATGTGTTCTCTGAGGACTTACCTGGGCTACCCCCTGATAGAGAGGTTGAGTTCACTATTGACCTAGTACCTAGTACTGGCCCAATTTCCAAAGCACCTTATAGAATGGCCCCTACAGAGCTCAATGAATTGAAGGAGCAATTGCAAGACTTGCTTGATAAAGGCTTTATTCGGCCTAGTGCTTCCCCTTGGGGTGCTCCAGTGTTGTTTGTTAAGAAGAAGGATGGTAGTATGCGGTTGTGCATTGACTATAGGGAGTTGAACAAGGTAACCATCAGAAACAAATACCCTTTGCCACGAATTGATGATTTGTTTGATCAGCTTCAAGGCGCTCAAGTCTTCTCTAAAATTGACTTGAGATCTGGTTATCATCAGTTGAGAGTTAAGGAGGATGACATACCAAAGACAGCTTTTCGAACTAGGTATGGTCATTATGAGTTCTTAGTGATGCCTTTTGGTCTAACTAATGCTCCAGCTATTTTTATGGATTTGATGAATAGGGTATTTCATGAGTACTTGGATCGGTTTGTTATTGTTTTCATTGATGACATCTTGGTTTACTCTAAAAGCCAAGAAGAGCATGAGGAACACTTGAGAATGGTTTTGCAAATTTTAAGAGACAAGAAGTTGTATGCTAAATTGAAGAAGTGAGAGTTCTGGTTGAATCAAGTGGTGTTCTTAGGACATGTGATCTCTAAAGATGGAATTACAGTGGACCCTAGTAAGATCGAAGCTGTAGTTAATTGGCCTGTCCCTACTAATGTAAGTGAGGTAAGAAGTTTTTTGGGCCTTGCAGGTTATTACAGAAGATTTGTGGAAGGATTTTCTAGTATTGCAACTCCTTTGACTCGATTAACTCGAAAACATGCAAAGTTTGATTGGACAGAGGAATGTGAAAGAAGTTTCTAGGAGTTGAAGCAACGGTTGGTTTCTGCACCAGTATTGACTATTCCATCTAGTTCTGGTGGTTTTGTGATATATAGTGATGCATCCCGTAAGGGCCTCGGTTGTGTTCTAATGCAACATGGGAAGGTGGTTGCTTATGCCTCTCGACAACTAAAGAATTATGAACAGAATTATCTAACTCATGATTTGGAATTGGCAGCAGTGGTTTTTGCATTGAAAATTTGGAGGCATTATTTATATGGTGAGAGATGTGAAATATACACTGACCATAAAAGTTTGAAGTACATATACACTCAGAAAGAATTAAATTTGAGGCAAAGGAGATGGCTAGAATTAATTAAAGACTATGATTGTTCCATAAATTACCATCCTGGTAAAGCCAATGTTGTGGCTGATGCACTTAGTCGAAAGTCGTATAACTTCTCAGCTGCTTTATTAACTACTCAAAAGCATATTATTGTTGATCTTCAGAAACTTGGAGTAGACATAGTGACTGGAGACTCCCAATCCTACCTGGCAAGTTGAAGTGTACAACCAACTTTAATTGATAAGATCAAAGCTGCTCAAAGTGGTGACCCTCAATTGTTTAAGATCATGGAACAAGTACGTGGTGGAAGTAGAATTGATTTTAATATCTCTAATGACGGTGTTTTGAGTTTTGGTAATAGGCTTTGTGTGCCTAATGATTCATTGATTAAAAGAGAGATATTGGAGGAGGCCCATCGTTCGCCTTATACAATGCATCCGGGTAGTACCAAGATGTATCATGACCTTCGAGAAGTTTATTGGTGGATCAACATGAAATGAGAAATTGCTCAATTTGTGGAACAATGTTTGATTTGCCAGCAAGTCAAAGTGGAACATCAGAGGCCATCAGGGTTGTTACAACCTTTACCTATTCCTGAGAGGAAGTGGGAGAATATCACCATGGACTTTGTGTGTGGGTTACCAAGATCACCTAAGAATCATGATGCTATTTGGGTGGTAGTGGATAGGTTGACTAAATCTGCCCACTTCATTCCAATTAGAATGAACTACTCTCTTAACAAACTGGCTGAACTTTATATAAATGAGATTGTGAGGTTGCAAGGAGTGCCGGCTTCTATTGTATCTGATAGTGATTCGAGATTCACTTCAGGGTTCTGGAATAGCTTGCAAAAAGCCTTGGGCACTAAGTTGAACTTTAGTACTGCTTGTCACCCTCAAACAGATGGACAGTCCGAGAGGACTATCCAAACTTTAGAAGACATGTTAAGAGCTTGTGCCTTGGATTTTAAGGGTAGTTGGAATGACTATTTGACTTTGGTGGAGTTTGCTTATAACAATAGCTATCACTCCAGTATTAAGATGGCACCTTATGAGGCTTTGTATGGGAGAAAGTGTAGATCCCCAGTTTGTTGGGATGAGGTTGGAGAGAGGAGAATCTTGGGTCCTGAGATTGTTCAAAGGACCAGTGAAAAGATTGATGTAATTCGGGAAAGGTTGCGTGCAGCTCAAAGTAGACAGAAAAGTTATGCTGGTCCACAGAGAAGAGAAGTGGAATTTGAAATTGGAGACATGGTTTTCATTCGAGTGGCACCTATGAAAGGAGTTATGAGGTTTGGCAAGAAGGGTAAGTTAAGCCCTAGGTACGTGGGACCCTTTGAAATTTTGGAGAGAGTTGGTTCTGTTGCTTACCGGCTTGCTTTACCACCGGCTTTGTCAAGGTTACATAACGTTTTCCATGTATCCATGTTGAGAAGGTATGTCCCTGATCCTTTTCATATCTTGAGTTATGAGCCACTTCAAGTCAAAGAGAACTTATCCTATGAGGAAGTCCCAATTCAGATTTTAGATCATAAAGAGCAAGTGCTACATAATAAGACTATACATTTGGTCAAAGTATTATGGAGGAATCAATCCATAGAAGAAGCTTCATGGGAGCGTAAAGACGAAATGCAAGCCAAATACCCTCAGCTATTTCAAAAGTGAGGTATGTTTTGAATTTTCGAGGACGAAAATTTTATAAGAGGGGGAGAATGTAATACCCGTCTCACTTAAATTTAATTTAACTGCTTCTAGAGTGGATTTGATGAATTGCTTAATTTATTTTGGAGGAGATATTAATTTATATTATGATTTCTATAAAAATAAAAATAATAATAATAATAATAATAATAATAATAATAATAATAATAATAATAATAATAATAATAAGGGGTAACGTGAATAATTATTTTGTGGTTTATTTAAATTTAACTTTTGGTCTCCTTATCAGTTAAGGAAAAGGATAAGAGATTAAAACCTAGTTGGATTAGGAGTTTAAGTGTTATTGGAATTCTTTAGAGTCCTAGCCTATGTAAATAACCTTATTATGATTTTAATTTCCAACCAATGTAGGGGACAATTTTAACGTGTAAAGCTAAAAGTTAGGGTTTCCTACGTGAAAGGCAGAGAGTGAAAAAAAAAAAAAAAATCAGTGATTAGCGTATAAAGAGTAAGAGTGGAGTTTAGGGTTTCTCAAATTAAAAGGGTTGAAGACTGTGCGCTTCAAGGGGGCAGCCAGCAAACTTTATATTGGTATTGAAGTAAACTTTGATTTATGCAAGCCTATCTGATTTCGTTGGACACTTTAGCAGCCAGCAAACGTTACTTTGATTTTGAGGTAAACATCAATCTAGGCAAGCCTTATTATTTTCGCTGGACACTTTTGATTAAAGGGAAACTTTCGTCTTTTAATGGTTCAAGTTATTAGAATTATAATAATGGTTGCATAGGAATAGAGTAAAGAATTGAAAAGAGATTAAATGGTTGCATATAAATATATATATACACTTATATGTAGAGAGTAAAGAATTGAAAAATGGATATACATAGATTGATGAGTCATACGACTTCATGATATCAAATACCCCATTGAAATCGAATTCCCTACATCCAATTTACTTAGACTATCATGAGATGTTAGTAATCTTGGTGCTGGTGGATTATTTCGGATCTGGTGGTAATAAATTAAATACTAATGGCCTTTGGTAAGAAACATTGTTAGGTTCTAATATGTAATTATGATGTATAAAGGGTCCATGTGTGATTTTGGAGAGGGATAGCACGAATGTTTATATAAAAAGTGTAAGTATGGCTTAACGCAGCAAAAATTATCTATTTGTGTATTAGGTTCAAATGACATCAGCTTGGATAGTTGAGATCTATCGTGTCTTGGTGATTTGAGGTAAGTAGACTTCAGCACATGACGTCTCTCAGGACGTATATATATATATATATATAAATAAATAAATATATATATATATATACTTGTGGTAAAAATATATTTATCTATATATATATATATATAATTGCAAAAGTGAAGTTCCAAAAACTTATACCATTGTTAGTGCTTTGCACATACTCGAATTTTATTATTTATTGTATATTATTATGAAATTGTATATGTCAAGAATGTTTCAAACGGTCAACTAGACAGTCTGTAACCTTTGCCAACACAGGGTTAAGTGTTGGTCTTCGGCCGATGTAGTGTTAGTGTGGTGTGGTGCAGTGTTACTGTTGCTCTTTGGAGCTAGTGTTGCCTCTTTGAGGTTAGTGTTATTGTTCCCATGGGAATCACCCACCGAGTGTTTAGCAGCTTTTGTCTGTGTTTGACTAATATTATCCATATCAAACTACTGTTTTATTGCTACAGATCTTTGTAAGTGGAAAATTGTTTATTTTCATAATAAATTGTTTCTACCTATTTAGTGCATATTGGCATATTAAAGTGGTTATTATTTTATTTAATGATTACAGCGTTATAGTGAAATGTTTTATTTTTAACAGTTTTATAGCATATATCATATTACTGTTAAAACGATCTGTAAATGTTTTGAGAAGACTATATTTTGTCAATGATACTAATGTTTTGTTTTGAAAGACATCCTCATGTTATGTAGTCTCTTATTGAGCCTCTAGCTCACCCCCCTTTTTCCACCCTTTCAGATCTGAGCAATGGAATTTCTTTTGATGGTAGATCAATGGAGCCTTAGATTGACGATTTCTTTTGGAGCTATGTTAGTTGGTGAACTATTTTAGTATAATTTCTTAGGGACAATGAGTTTGACATTTGTGGAACTATTTATTTATTGTATTTGGAGACTTTGAATTGAAGGATTTTGTATTTTTATGGATTTTATAGGAAAGTTGATGTTGGATAGAAGTTTATTTGTGGATAATTAATTATGCTCTGTTCCATTATATTATTGTTGATTATTTTCTAAGGCAGGTTATGCATCTAAATCCTTGGTATGGGTTTGGGGCGTTAAAACCCCAATAGTAGCAACTGCTTGTAGAGTCTTCTTTTTTCTTGGTGACTTCCACAATCATCGGAATGGACTTCCCTGACTAATTCTCTGGCTTCCCTTGGCCCCAGGCATCTTAGGGGATCCCCACTATACCCCCTTTTAAATAGGATCTCGTTCTTGAGCTGGTAGGCTAATGTCTTGTCAATTGATAGGATCCCTTGAGCCAAGTACTTCATAAATGGAGTTCTCCAATCTTTTGAAACAAATACAGCCTAGCTTTCCTCCATGTTTATTGAAAGTTGACATCTTAGGCACTTCTCTTGTGTAGTTGCTGCCTCTTTGTTCATACTCGGCCAATAGTATCCCATGCGTTGCATCCTTTTGTATAGACTGATCTTTTCTACAACCCCACAGGTTTGGCTATGTAGTTTTTACAATCTTAGCTTTTCTTCCTTCTCATTGATACACCTGGCTAGGATCCCTCTAGGCAGTCTCTTGTATACTTCCTCCAGACCCTGCCTCTTTCATTTTTTCTGTGACTTCACTCCTCCAATCCTACTATTTGGGCTCTCCAGGGAACATCCTTTTGAGGATCCTTATGATGGAATGTTTCTGCCTCCCTATTCTTACCAGGGCGTCCCTTCCCTTGAACGGTACTTGGGATCTCAGGGTGGCTAGTGCTTTAGCAAACCTGTTCTCACTCCTCTGGGTGTACTCCATGCTAAAGGTTTGGAATTCCTGCTCCAGCTTTTGCGCCCAAATCTTGTAAGCTACCAAACTTTGCTTTCTTAGTGCAAAGTCAGCCTTCACCTGGGAAACCACAAGATTGGAGTCCCCCATAACTCTCATATACTTCACCCCTATGATGAGTGCTATGGCTAACCCAGTCAAATATGCCTCGTATTCAACTGCATTATTAAAACAAGAAAACCCAAGCTTAAAAGATATGGGTATGATATCCCCATCTTCACAACTTAGTACAACTCCCAATCCATTTGAAGTTGTTGTCGCTGACCCATCAAATCTCATTGTCCATTTCATTCTTGGGATTTCCGCCATCGCTACTTCCCCCGGGATCTCTTTTTTTAATGAGCTCTCTTCCTTTCCTGGGAATTGCACTAGTAAATCTGCTATGTCTTGGCTTTTGACAGCCTTAGGGGTCTTGAGGCCTATGTCATATTGAAAAAGCAGGACCAGCCACTATGCTATCCTCCCTGTTATGAGGGGCTGATGTAGGAGTGCTTTTATGGGGTGGGACATAGTCACCAAAAGGATCTAGTGAGTTGAGAAATACCGCTTCAACCTTTGGGATGCGTAGATAACCATTAGGCAGGCTTTCTCTATCCTGGGGTACTTGGTCTCAGCGTCCTTGAGTGTCCTGCTTACATAGTAAATAGGTTGCTCATTCGCATCATCATCTTCCTGTGCCAGCAGGGCTCCTATCACTTGGGAATTTGATGCTAAATATAGCAGCAAAGGTCGTCGACATACCGGTGCTTGGAGGGTGGCGAGATGGTTCATGATCTGCTGGATCCTCTAAAAGGCTTCCTGCTACTGAGTTCCCCAAGCGAACTCAGTCCCTTTTTTCAACAGTTTGGATAAACCACTTATGACAGAGGCCAATCCTGGCATAAACCTCCTAATGTAGGAAACCCTTCCTAGGAAGCTTTTGAGTTTTCTTACAATTATGGGCCTTTTCATTGTTGCAATGGCTGTGGCTTTGGATGGATCCACATTTATACCTCTGTGATGTACTAGGAACCCAAGAAACTTTCCAATAGACACCCTAAAGGCACACTTCATAGGGTTCATGCGTAACTTGTACTTCCTACACCTTTCAAAGACTTGTTCAAGTATCTGAAAGTGTCCCACCCCAGTTTTTTACTTTACCATAATATCGTCCACATAGTCTTCCATCTCTTTATGCATCATGTCATGGAAGATAGCTGTCATGGTTCGCTGATAGGTGGCCCCTGCATTTTTCGCTGATAGCTGTCATGGTTCGCTGATAGTGTAATAGAAATTCCCAATTGGAGTCCTGAATGCCGTCTTTTTCGCATCTTTAGGGGCCATGCGGATTTGGTTGTACCCATTATACCCATCCATGAACGAAAACATAGAACTTCCTGCTGCTGAATCTATCAAGAGATCAATATTAGGCAGGGGAAACTCATCTTTTGGGCGCACCTTATTCAGATTGCGAAAGTTCACACAGCAACGAATTTGGCCATTCTTTTTTCTTACTGGTAATATATTGGAAAGCCATTTTGGGTGTTGGATGGGCTTGATAAAACCAGTTGTTAGCAGCTTCTTGACTTCTTGGGTTATTTGAGCTTCTATATTAGTGTGAAAGACCCTGACTGGTTAGACCACTGGCTTGACTCTCGGGTCTACATTGAGAGAATGGACCACCAGCCCTAGATCTAGACCAGGCATCTCATCATAGGTCCATGCGAATACATCCATGTATTTTCTGAGTAAGGTTACTAATTGCTCCTTTTCTTGTGCTGTCAAATAACTAATGATAAAAAGGGCTTCTGGGATCCCAGTTCAGCTCCCAAGTTTATTTCTCCTAATTCTTCCTCAATCTGAATTTGTTCCTTTTTAACTGGTTCCTCTAGGACTTCTTGAGCCATTATACAATCTAGTGGTTCAGGACCCTCCTGCATAACGCATTCAGGCCTCGCGCACCTTCACAAATGAAAAATTAACCTTCCTCCGAGTTCCCGCACTATAACACACTCCCAAGGTCTTGAGGAGTTGGGCTCCCTCTTTTGCCTTTTTCTTTCCAAGAGGTTTCTCAGGTCATGGGTACCCCCCCCTTCTTCTTCTTCGAAGATAGGTGCTCCTGGGGTCGCCGGCGTGGGGTTCTCATCGTCTTGTTCTAGCTTATCATAGAACATTGTTTTCATGAAGTTTACCTATCCTTGACTGAAACGGGTGTGGTTGGCAGGGATCCTTACGGGCCTCCCATTCAATCTCCCTTTAACACATTGATGGTACGTGGATGGAATAAGGCTGTGCTTATGGAGCCATAGGCATCCCAACAGTACATGGTAGGAAAATCCGAGTTGATCACATGAAATCTTGTCAGGGCCACTATCGGTCCCACTCTTAAGGCCAACTGCATATATTCTTCAGTTGATTCTATTGATCCTCCAAATCCTATTATCTCCATAGGAGCCCCAGGATCCTCCTGCCAGTCAGGCCCACGGCTTCCAGGGTACTCAAGGCTTTGAGGTTGAGTGACGCCCCTGTGTCTACTAATGCTCTTCAGACTTGGACACCATTTATGGTGGCCATTAGATAAAGGGGTCTTCGGTGGTCTGGATGCTCAACCTCCATGTCCTTATCAGTGAAGGTTATTGCATTGGTCGTCTCCAAGCTAGCTCGACTAGCATGGGATTATACTGTGAAGCATTCCATTCCTGAATCGGCTACTATACTTATGAGGGACTCTGTGGCCACCCTTCTTGCTTCCGGCCCAAATCCCAACTGGTTGAATAGTGATTTGAACTTAGGGTTCTTCTAGAGAGTCCTAACTGTGCTTGGGTGGAAGGATCCTTCAGATTCTTTTGTTCCTGCTGGGTTCCCATGGATCACCACAATCACCACCCCCTTCCCTTTATGGTTAGGCTAGGGGTTCCTTTGCACCTCGGGTTCCTTCTAAGTGAGCTCCAAGTTTCCCTCCCTTAGCTTTTTGTGAAAAAGAAAGCCTACGGAGGGTCCAACAATCCTTAGTGGAGTGCTTGACATAGTTGTGAATCCTACAAAATAAAGGATTCTTTATTTCTTCCTCAGTTGGTGGCCTGGACATGGTAAATGGCCTAACAATTCCATCCCCAATCCATTTGTCCAAGACATGGTTCAACTCCTCTTTGGTGTATGGGATCACTAGTGGTTCCTCGAACACTTTCCCGTCAGGCCTCTTCCTTTTCTCTCCTACTAATGCTATCATAGCCTGGGGTACCTGCACCCTCTTTGTTTTCATGGTCTGTGTTGTCCTTCTAGTTCTCTGTAGCAGGTCAGCAAACTGAGTGATGCATAGGTTTTCGAGGTTGAGCCTATAATTAAAGAGCATGTTGGATATGCAGGTCTCCACGAGCTCCTTTTCTTCATGGTCTCCGTAATAATCTAGGGAAACATCTTCAAATCTTTTGATGAACTAAACCGGATCCTCTCCAGGCCTTTGCCTTGCCATTTGAAGGCTTTGGAAGGTGACCTTGTCCTCGCCGGGGCAATACTTTGCACAGAACCTCTCATCATTTCGTCCCAGGTATTGATGGACCTAGGCCTTAGCGTGGTGTACCAAGTGTATGCTCTGTCCACTAGGGACTTAGCAAACTCCCTCTGACACAGTTCCCTATCTTCTACGTAGGGGCCCATAGTGTGAATAAATCCACTCACGTGTTCCACAACACTTCCATTTCTTCCGTCAAAAGGGTGGAACTTCGGGGGTTCATATCCTTTGGGATATGGCTTGTCGAGGAGCTCTGGTGGGAATGGGGGATCCCGAGAAAATTGCTTGGGGATCCTTGAGAGTTTCTTTCTTTCTTGTTCCAAAAGGGCATTAACATCTGCCAGCGTCAGGTACTGGGGGTTGCCACCCCCTCCTACTGTTGACCCTCCTTCTAGTTGGGCTTTTTCCTGGTTGACCACGGGGGGAACATTGCCCCTGTTTTCCTGTGTCCTGCCCTCTTTAAGAAGGCGAATCTCTTGCTGTAGATCTTTCAACATTTCTGCCATTCGAGCCACTAGGTCTGGCTCCTGCCTTGTGCGCCTTTGTCTTGATACTACTTCCTATTCTACCAGAGGTACCTCGTTCCTCTGTCTAAAGGCTACTTCATTTTCTCCCACGGGCTCAGAGGCCACAGGTGGCACATTGGTACCTTTGCTGTTTCTTGGTCTCAGAGCCATGCTCTGCGAAGGGACTGCTTTTTCCCTCTCCTTTACCTAGTCCCCAGTGAAGTCGACAAAATGTGAGGGTCGCTTTTTTTTTTTTTGACAGTGTCCAAGCCCAAGCTTAAGCAAGGACCACAAGCCCTCTTATTGTAGTTTGAAGGGACTGGGCTTGGTTCACCACAGCTAAATAGGGTGTTTACAGACCAAGTGGTGCACAAGGCATGATTCATACAATACGTATACACTAGCAAATGAGAATATATGTATTGAACAACAAGAAAAACAACAATGGATGACAATGTAATAAAGAAACACGCAAAAATAATTGTTAGGGATCCTCAAATCAATAAGAAATACTCCATTAATTTTCTTAATAATGGATTACAATATGCTTACTAAGACGTGATACAAGGTCCAAATAAGCTCAAAAATTACAGACTTAGATGGCTATTCAAGCCTCTAAAACTTGCAAAGTTTGAATCCTTTCGAATCGAAGTATGTATTATAGTGGCTGTTTCTAGGATACTGGGCGATATTTCCCTACTTTCTTTGAGTTTTGACGGAGTTTTCTCGATGATTCTATTATGATTTCACCATTACTGAATGCCCCCTCAGTGTTGGCTTTTTCTCCTTTTTATAGTGTCACTTTAGGGTTTTGGGGAACTGCTAATTCCCTCCCTAGGCTCCTTGGGTACCAGAGCCCCTGTTGCTCCAGCCCTTCTGATGACTGATTCTTTCCTTGTTTCTCATACTTTCTTTCTTTTGGTGCTATTTTCCTGAAAGTCTCTCCCTGACTTTCCATTCTAGGGTGTCCTTAGAGAGCCAACACTCAATCTCTCTTCCTTCAATGCTTCCACGCCTTTACCTTTTCAGACTTAGCTTTTGGCCGCCCTTCCTTTTCGTCATTTTTCCCAAGTAAGCCGAATCCTTCCCTGCTAGCTTGAAGGTTTTCCCAGCTACTTCCCCTTATGGGTCATCTTTTTGGATTCCCCAAGGTACCAGCCTTTTGCTCATGAGTTGTTACTTTCCAAGCCCTCTAGTTCTTTGCTGCATTACTGAGTGCTTGAGAAGGACATATCTGTCCTTCGTTTCTTGTGCTTTTTTGGTTCCCCCTTTTGAGCTATCGCAATCCTACTTTGACTGTGCTACACGTCCCAGGGATCCCGGGCCCTTGGCAGTCTCTAGGATCCCGGCCCAATTCTTTCTACTGGACTTTCCTTAGTCTTCTGATCTTTGGCAGGCTGGGCCTTTTCCCTTCTTCCCTTTGTTTCATGGGCTCCAAAACTTTCCCCTTCATGGATTTTGGGCTTCAAATCTCTTGGGGTCTACCATCCTTTTCTTTTGTGAGCTCAATCCCTTTTCAATTTTACTTTCCATGAGGTTGCCCATTGTGCTATTTCTTTGGGCCTTGTGTTATGATTTTTTGAACCTCAATAGAAGTAATTAAAACAATGGAAATCTGCAATCATATTAAATTTGCAATTAAATCAAACATAAAACCAAGTTTGAGATAACCAAGAAACTTAAATATGCTATCATATTAAATACTTGACTTTCCTCGTCTTGTAGTTGTATTACCAAATAAGCCAGATATCAAAATGCTAAATCCCTACCTGCGAAACAGTAAAAATCCAATTTTCAACCAAGAAACATTAATAGAAGAGAAATAGTGCAGTGCAAAAAGTTTGAAACAGTGTAGTGTAATGCAATAATTTATAGGGGCAAAGGAACCTAGATATTAAAAGCAAAAGCCTAAACTAAATCCTTATTTGATTTAAGAATTCCATATTTTTTTATGCAGTTACTTTCAGTTATAGTCTTGTAGCCTTTTAAGTATTTGAATGTATTGTTAGGAAATAGACATGTTTGCATCGAATACAAAACATACGCAGCGGAAAATAAACGGATCTACTTCATTCGCAATTGATAACATGCACTATGTAGGTTTTAGAATATAAGAACAAGAGAGTGTACCTTGATGCGGTGAAATTCAAAACCGAATTAAATCTGAAGTTCTTGGGAAGACTTTCAATCTTCACTCCAATTCCACTTGTTGCCTAAGATGTGTGGTCTCTCAATCAGTTTCCAAGGAGAGAACATGGGAGTGTCCAACACTCACATACAAACCATTTCATATTCTTTTTAGATCTCTTGATTCAAAAACACTTATCAAAGAGACTTATTAAAATTCTGTATGTTTCTCTCCTTATATATAACTGATTATCTAATTGGGCTAGCCTTTTGGGCCATTCCAATTGGGCTCTAGTGTGTGGCTTGGAGTGGGACCAAAAGGGAACAAATAAGACTCTAGCTCCAATGGGCCTTGGGCTTTTCTGTCAACTCTTGACAAGTCCAAAGTTACCATTAATTATATTCAATACCACTATAAGAATATAATTGCACTCTAGGCCTTATTAATAAATTATATCCCAAGACTTTATTGTACATGCAACCCCTTCATTAAAATATTCGTAGTAATACAAAGTCATGAATATAGACTGCCACTTTGAAGATTACTACATCTTAATCCTTGAGTACCCGGTTTAATCCTTAATGTTATTCATCATATATTTATGAAATCCAATTCCATAAATATATACTTTAGTAACTCTTTACTAAAGTGGTTGGACCCAACACTCTGAATAACCAATCCCATTAAACTTATCTCAAGGGAATATTTTATATCTCCGTTAAGAGATTATGAATTCCATCTTGAGAATATATGTTCCATCAACACTAAATGCGGCTGCCCAACATACTGAGGTTTTGACCGTAACTTATAGATCTCACTCCTGATATATCAAAGCAACCTACATCTCATGATTAGGTCTATTATTCTCTCAGGATTCAGAGTTGATGTAAATAGAAGTCGTGAGATTTATTATTCAATTGACAGTCGTTAGGAGAATAATAAATCTCACAGCGGTCCAGTTCAATATGTCTTAACTCTTAAAACATATTAACATACCAACTAGAAATCTCCATTTCCATGATCAAGACAAATCATCGTAATTGATATGTTATAGTCTTCGCAGATGAAACGCCCAATTTCATCACCGACTACGAACTAAACTTCTGAGTTTACAAAGAACTTGCAATTTATATCTTCTGTGACTAAATCACATAAATCGCATACTATGCATCTCATGGACTAAGATAATGTCCCATTAGTTCATTTAGTCTCATATAATTAAACAATTTAATTATTTATTACATGCCAATAAATTGGATTTTAGAGCATAAACTCCAACATGTATCTTATCTAATTAATGTGTCGGCTACATCATACCTTGCATGTCCATATGTTCATGTGTTTGAAGACGAAAATAATGTTGTTGAGCAATACAATATTCAAATCTGAAAAACTAAACAACACTGTGCTCAAGGGCATTTCTAAAATTTTAACAATGTTAAGCTACACTCTACAATTTTATGTTTATGTTGAAAAAAATTTTAAATACTTGGCTCACATGGGCTACAAAAAATCTACCCACACCAATTTTGCTAAGGTAGCATAGCATCCTCAACATATAAAATATTTATACATAATAAGTTACAATTCAAATTGAGTTTCATGAGTTCTTTAAATGTAATCAGAACACTACAATATACTATGATATTAAAACTCCAAGCATAAAAGCATATTTAAAACAGCAACCATATATTTGCTGTGACTATTAAACATACACAGGGGAAATATAAATTATTTAATTATTTATAAGGTACAATTGTACTAAGCATAGATATAAAACTGATTTTTAGAGAACAAAAAAAAAAAAAAAAAACAAAAAAAACAAAACAAAACAAAAAGAAAGGGAAAAAAAGAAGATACATATAATTCAATATGAACAATGTAATGAATAACTAACCTCAACGTACTCCACACCAATTTTGCTAAGATTATAAGGAAGCAAGTTGAAAACTCCACCTCGCTTTGTTTCCACTAAACAAATTCAAATTGATTATCACCATTTTAATATCTATTTAAAATATTGAAGATGTAACTCACTTCAAAAAATATTATCATCAAAACACACTACTAAACTCAGTTACAAAGTTCCAAACCTAAGACTTATCTAAGTGTTTACACAAACTCAATTACAGATGAAAAAGAAACACAGCTAAAATAGCACATATTAAAAGTGCTCAAAACGCTGCCAAGACATCACCTACCTGCAAATGATCATACTCTCAAAGTTCTTTACAATAGACCACTTGTCCAAATGTGATGAGATTTGTGTCAGGCTTCAACAACACTCCAATTGGTTGTAAGAAGAATTCAGTAATGGCATCAAAACAATATCCGAATGCTATAAATAGGCCCACCAGCTTTGTTTGACCCTCCAAGTCCTTTAAATTTTCTTGAAGCAATCTTAGGCTTGACCATTCCAAAAGTATTCTCTATATTTGCAATTTTCTTTGACAATGGAATGGTTTCCTCAAGACGCCATGAAAGCTTACCCATACACTATTCAGCTAGTAAATTTCTACCTTCAATTATCTTTTCTGAATTCATGTCTATTTCAAAATTTTAGGCTTATTTCCAAAGAATAATGTTAGAGATATTAATATTTTTCAACAATTACTTTCACTTTTATTAGCTCTATCATTGATATTAATTTTATTATGTACAATAAGATTATATAAATAGTTGTGAAAATTATTGAAAGAGAAATATAATTAGTGCATTTGGGAATAAAGTAATCAATTTAGAAATTTGACACTATTAATTGATATTTTTTTTATTTTAACAAAATTTGACACGTGTAGCATTAAGCCCAAAAAAGTTGTTTTTTCAAGCTAATTAATTTAGGGGGGGGGGGGGGAAGGGAGCTTCACATACATATACACTTAGATTAGGCTAGAGTAGAATTCTATCTTGTATAAGAAAAAAATTTAGGGGGGGAAGGAGGGCCAGGGAAGCTTTTATATTTTATTTTGGTGAAAAGCATTGCATTAATTTTGTTACCTGTATTTATGAACCCTATTGAGTAATTTGGTTTCAACTATAGCTGATTAAATTGTATATGATTTCGATTCTCTAGTGTAAGATCCACAACGTCCAAGATTGTAATCTTGGAGGCTCAAGATTGATTGAACCCAAATATATCAAGTTTGTATCAACTTTGGAAGTTGGCGAGCTAGATTAATGGTGCAAATCACCTCAGATGGAATAACTCCATTAACAATAGCTCTAGGTGTTACTGCAAAGCAAACTGGTGGACTACTTATTTGTAATTTGTATTAAACATGAAGATCATATAGAAAAAAGACTCTTAAAAAAAAAAAATATCATATAGAAAAAAGCAAAGCATTTTTTATGAAAAATAGCCTCGAAAACGTGATCAAATTTATCTATAGAAATCCTTGTGAAGTGATCAAGCAGTACAAAAATATTGTTTTTGCAGTGGCTAAAAAAAAGAAAAAAAAGAGAGACATATAATTTAATATGAACAATGGAATGAATAACTAACCTCAACGTACTCCACACCAATTTCACTAAGATTATCAGGAAGCAAGCTGATAACTCCACCTCACTTCGTTTCCTCTAAACAAATTCAAACCCATAACTCAGTTTCCACACAAAAACAATTCAAATTGATTATCTAAGTTTGTGCAGAAACTCAATTACAGATATAAAGAGAAACACAGCTAAAACTACAATTAAATCAACTGTAGAATACAAAACAGAAATCAATGAAGCTGGGGTAAAAAAAAAAAACCATAATGATGTATGCTAAAACTGATATAACTAAACTAAAATTCAAAAAGGGGTAAAAAATAAACCATGAAGCTATATGCTAAAACACAGCTAAAACTACAATTCAATCAACTCTAGAATACAAAATAGGCTGGGGTAAAAAATAAACCATGAAGCTGTATGCTAAAACTGATATACCTAAACTAAAATTCAAAAAGGGGTAAAAAATAAACCATGAAGCTGTATACTAAAACTGATATAAGTAAACTAAAATTCAAAAAAAGCTAAGAAATCCACACTAAAATAGTTAGAAATTAGATGTACATAGATTATCACAGAGGCAAACGAATACCATACCTTTAACCCTGATTTGAATGGAGGAAAAGAATGAAGAGAAAGGCAATAGCAATAAACCTAGAAAAATAAACTATTTATAAGATAATAGTTATAGAGTCCTAATAGTTATAGAGTTCAGATTCAGAAAAAATATATATTATAGAGTTCTAATTAAATTTGTTTATTAGATACCTTCGAGCCGGTTTTAACGGGTTAGGTTGGGTGAATTTCTGACCGACATAGTTGATGGGCCATGGGCTAGATGAGACCCACGGTAAATAGGGCACCGTTTCTGGGTTGTAGTGGTTGCATGTGGGTGGTTTAAAGAAGGAGCTCAACCTCAATTCTGAGGAAGAAGATGGGTGGTCTAAGGAAGGAGATCGAAGCTTCGGTTTGTGGGTTTGTGGGTATGGTGGGCATGGTGGGTATGGTGGGTTATCTGTGGCTATGGGCTTGATGAGACCCACGGCAAATGGGGGCCCGTTTCTAGGTTGTAGAGGTTAGATGTGGGTGTGAAAGTTCAAATAGCGTATAAAACACTATGAACGTTTAGACCCCCAATTTACAAATTACTAATTCAAGCTTTAACACAAACAATAAACGTGCGGTAAATAAATTAAAGCCTAAAACAGAATTGATAAATCATCTAAGTCAAATAAAATCACATCCATAACAGAAATTAAATGACAAAGATAAAGGGAAGAGAGATGCAAACACAAGGACAACACAAGACGTGTTATCAAAGAGGAAACCGAAGCCCTCGGCGTAAAACCTCTCTGCCGCCCTCCAAGCGGTCAAAATGATCCACTAAAGAATGTAGTTGGGATACAAGGACATCAATAGACCTTCCAAGCCTAATCTACCCAGGTACCTAAGCCCTCCAAGCTTCTTGCTCCAACGAGGTTATGCCGAACCTATTTCTTCTTTAGCTTCCCAGATCCCGCTACTAGTCCATAGCATCTACCAATATAAATTGGCTCCTTTCTAATAGCTTCCCAAAGTACCAAAGAGCCTTCTCACATGTATGGGTGAGGTGAGAAAAGGTTTTGGCTAAAATACTTCTCAAGGATCTACAATGGAGAGGAAGAGAGTAAAGGAATTTGAAGAGTTACAAGGCAAAGATTATGGATGAGTCAATCTTGTTTTTCTCTAGAGTTTCTCTCTCAAAATTCTCTCTGGAAGCTCTCTACATTTCGTGGGTATAAGGGTTATATATACTGGTGGGTGTTTGGAATGCGAAGAGACAGATTTTTCATAACAGGGTTGGCTGGCGGCTTGGCCTCGCGACTTGACTGAGTCGCGAGTTCAAGCCGCGAACAAACTGAAAGGCCAGTCTGGAAATTTTGTCCTGTAGTACAACAGCTGGCACAACGGTTCAAATTCTGGCAGCTTTCCAGTTGCGAGCCACCTGCGAGATCCAGTCGCAAGTTCTCCTCTGCACGCTTCTCTCGTGTGCAACATCTGGCGGCTTGCCAGTCGCAAGACACCAGCGAAGTCCAGTCGCGAGTCCCTGTTCTGCAGCACAGTCTTGAGCAATTCTTCACACTCCCTCACACACTACCCTTACATGATTCCCACCTAAATACAAGGTTTCTAAATGCTGAAAATACAAGAAAATCGGCACGGAATAAAGCCAACAAAATGGTTGATAAATTTCAACCTTACAATCTCCCCCTTTGGCTATTTCGTGACAAAACCCTACAACAAACTCTAGACTTAACGCGTGAGTTGAGAACAGTTGAACAAAACTCACTCACACCTAACTCTAGGATCTATGAAGCTCTTGAATCATAAGTACAAGTATCTCCTGAAAAGCAACCACACAATAAGTTCATTGTATGCAGAAAAACTTGTATTGCATATGAAGCAAGCACAATGCGATCAAGAAAAATGGATTAAAGCAATAGAGCATGGCTTGACCAAAAACAAACAATCACTATAAATAGTGATCACAATGCTCATTCTCACAAGAAATGAACATCCGGACATGCAATCGAATAAGCTCAACAACAAGTATCATTTGCTTGTCCAACACTCAACCAATGCAACAACACTACGTAATTGCATTAAGGATAAAAAAATCCAACACAGGGCACAAGAGTGATGTACTTAAAGATAAAAGCATAACAATTAAACACAAAGTACGAAAGCCATAAGGCAAGAAGACATAGTGCTTACAAAAGCCAGGTACAAACATAACCAGAATGCCACATAAGCAAAGGTACAAAATAAAAGGCTACAGAAGCATAGGTACAAAGTAAAACTGAAAAACATCTAATATATAAACCATAGTGCCAAAAGTGTATTATTGATGAAAGAACTGTAAATGTACTGAAGATAAATATGTCAATAACACCCCTGTACAACTTCCCTTTTCTTTTACTATACTGTGCTCACTGCTCACTCCCCCTTTCAGTGCACTCCCCCTTTCATTATTCTTCCCCTTTTTGTCACGAATAGTTAAAGACTGTTCTCAATCTTCTATTGGGTAGCATCTAATTGTGCCTCGATGCCGGTAAAGCGCATGTGAACAGAGTTGTTATATTGGACAATAAGAGACTCTCTAAACCGGAAATACGCTGATTGACACCTTCAATCAGAGTGCTCAATCTATCAGCAGGATCACTAGGTTGAGTGCTGGGTGTCTGTAACTCTGGAGTGGGAGTGAAAGGTGTCTTTGTATACATAGAAGTAGCTTGACCAGGTGTCTCTATATTTGGCTCAGTCTTCGTTCCCATAAAAGAGTGACTCTTGCTTGCTTGAAGAGTGAACATGGAAATTGGTCTAGGACGTGGCACAATTCTTCCATCTGATATTGAATGTATACCTTCTTGAATCATGACCTTCATAAGGAGACTACTGAAAGGAAGACAAACTCTTGCTACCGATCGAGCCGCAGTTTTCCCAATTGTTTGAAAAATATGGGCACAGATGTCAATTGGAGCACCAGTAATAAGATCACACAAAAACTGGGCTCTTCCAAGATTTATGTAACCAGTATTTGTCAATGGGTAAAGATTTGAGAACATGATCAATTTCAGAGTAGTCAGTTCAGGTGAAAATTTTGTAGTGCCTATAGACAATCCTTTGCTTCTAACTTCATGATTAGACCCAAGAACTTGAAAGATGTCTTGCACCTAAGGAACTCTATCATCATATGGAGTCTTGTCTACATTTTCTGGTCGGGTGATGCGAAGAACTTGTGCAAGGTAAACTGAAGTAATAACAAATTCTTTTCCTCTTACCCAGCATTGTAGTTCAATTCCGATGAATCGTGCATTTGAGTAGAACTCCCTCACTAACTCATCATATGGATCGTCAAAGTTCCCAAAAAGAGTAGCCCAATCTCTTCTTTCAAAAATCCCAGGGATAAATTTAGTTCCCAAGGTATCAAAATGCACTATCCATTCCACAATAATGGTAGCATCAACAAAGATGTCTGAGTATGTTTGTGAATCAATGGGTGTCCTGAATCTCTTACTTTTCGGGACTTGAGATGATTGGGTTGATTAACGAGTTCGCTTAGCAATAGGAGTAGGAACATCACTCACTATCTCCTTTCCTTTAGATGAATGGCGTGACATCTGCAAAAGAAGAGACACACAACAGAGTTCCAAGAACAAACACCAGACACAAACATCAACTTGATTAGAAACTAGGTATTTAGAAAAATGATATAACAGTTAACTCATAGTATGAACCAAGCCCGCACCTAGTAAATAGAAGAAACACAAGTGCATTATGTTAAAAAGGTATGGCATAGATCAAAGTCACAAGTCAAGACTCAAATGTGAATGTCCATAAGCACCATAACAAAGACAAAAACATCACATAGCCACAATAACTCAGGCACATGTCAACTGGACATAGCACAATGAGTGGAGTATGCACAACAAGGGTCAAAACGGCACAAGAACACAATGAGGGTAGACAAGTATGATAAAAGCCATAACATTCGATAGATAAGGGAAATTAACAGAACCTATACAAGCAAAACCAACAAAATGATTCAAACCCATAGTAGAGACCCAAAATAACTCAACCGATCAAAACAACCCAAAATCCAAGGAAAAAGGCTTAAAATCATGAAATAGGTAATGAAAATATAAAAACCCATACCTTTTTCTTGAAGATTGGTGAAGAAATGATGAAGAACAAAAAGATCTTTGAGAGAGAACACGGTGAGTTTGAGAAAGAACACGGTTGAGCTAATGAACAGTCACAAATATTCGAGGGAAAATTGAAAAGTTTTGAAAAAATGACTTTAAAAGTGCAAAACACGCGATTTTCGCGACTGAAGCAAGTCACGTGTAAGTCGCCAGGTCTAGCCGCCAGAACACTTAAAGGAAAAATTTTGAAAAATTTTTCTAAGTGTTTTTCGCGACTGGAGGTTCAAACCGCGAGATAACCGCGAGCTGAGCTACGAAACATTCTGTGTAAATCTCGCGACTGTACCTCCACTTGCGACAAAGTCGCCACATCAAGACGCGAGAAGCATAAAAATCCATATTTTTGAAAAATTTTCTAAGTCTTTTTCACGACTTGGGTATTGACCTGCTAGAGAGACGCGAAAACAATCTGTATAGAGCTTGCGACTGGGGCATGCGACTAGACAGATCCGCGATTAAGTCGCCAAAACAGGACAAAATAGTTTTTGAAATTTTTGACATTTTGCTAAAACAAAAAGACTTTTTCAAAAACACCTAAAAATACTCAAAAATTTTTTTGTGCTTGACCAACAAAAATTGAGCATGTGAAACACATTTTAACAAGTACAATCACACAAATGAATAAGGCATTCATTGATCATAAGCATGTGTGATGTGTGTGGATATCAACAATGAGATAGTCTTTAGTCTAATGTGAAGCTTCAATGATTAATTCAACTAAGGCATACACAATTAGCACTAGATAATGTGATCCATCTCAATTATTGAAATATGCATATATGACCTCCCACAATAACTTGATAACATCACATGGAAGCTTTTCATTTGGCTTCAAATACAACAATTCATTTAATCATTTTGAAACAAAAACATCTCATTTTGGAGATCGATGCCTGAAATTTTTGATACTTCAACTTGATGAATAAGCCTTTGGCTTTTGGGCATCATACATTATATTTTGAGTCGCTTTCCCTTTTTCCTAGTCAAATACTAGTATGTGCGACAGGCTTTTACAGCTCAATATCTCTTTTCATTTGGAGATTTACATTTGAAGAGCTCTTTTTAAGCAAAAACAAAAAATAAAGAGTGGGAAGATATATAGACACAAGTCTATGCATGTCTCAAGATCAACAAAATCATTGACTAATCATTCATGACAAGTTTGAAGATCGATTTACAACAATCACATAGATTTCAAGATTTTTCCCACATTGATATGAGTGCAATGAAAATAAGCTACGCTCATGAATGCACAAAGCCATTAGTACAAAGGTACAAGGCAAAACAAGTTTATGACAAAAACTCAACAACATTGATCAAACCTTTTAGATTTTATACTTTTTATATGCTTTTGAATTTTGACCAAAAAAAATTTATCAAAAACAAACCATGTAAAAACATTTAAAGTAGGAACACAATCAAGCAAGCATAAAAACAAACACCCAAGCATAGTCACATAAGATAGAAAAAATTAATGCATAGACATGTTATAATGCTTATGCATGAGTACCCTTTTTCACCCACACGTCACGTGCGTTTGGGGTGATATCCTTATAAGATTGGGTACAGGAGTTAGAGTTTTCAAACCTTCATGTGAAGCTTTCCAAACAAGTGGTGAAAACACCAATCATATTCATCATGTCCATCACTCCGGAGTCACCATTTCGACCTCTTGATTGCTCAACAGTCCAAATTTTCTTGTCATTTCTTGGTCCTCTCGGCCTTTGATCACTTGCATTCTTCAATGCTCTCAGCTTATGACAGTTTAGTCTGGTGTGGCCTTGAAGTCCATAGTGATGGCAGAAATGGTTCGTTCTTGGACCTCTTTGTGGTCTTTGGAGTGATTTCCTTCTTACTTCAGGTATGACCTCTGAGTGATTACGGGACTTGTTGACCACCCGTTGAACAGCTACATTCTTCTTTTTCTCCGAATTCACCTTTTCAACAGCTGGAGTTTCCATCACAGGCTCCTTTGCCTTCACAAACTTCACGTCCTTGGATATTTTGACAGCATAACTGCTTTCTCCAGTATATCCCAAACCAGATTTGTCCGAGAAGTGTTTTTGCGAAGAGATTACATCATCCAGTTTCTTTGTGGAGACTCTTTCTATTTTGGCATTTGCTTGAACTACCTCAAGCTCAAGAAACCTCACCTTTGCATAGGCTTCCGACAGCTCTCCATTTAACTTCTCTATCTCACACTTGGCTTCCTTGTGACAAATTAGAAGACTTCTATAGTCCTCTTCAGCTTTCTTCATCTTTTTCACAGCTGCCTTGGCCACACGTGACCAGACTTTTCAAGAAGTAAGTTGTAGTTCTCTTGAAGACTTTTGGTACACTCATCCTCTTCATCTTCTGATTCTTCAACAATTCCCATTGATTCCTCATCGCTATTCTCTCCAAGTTCTTGTACAAGCAAATTCAAGTCCTCCGAAGACTCAACATGAGCAATAGTCATAAATGCGGAGTAGTTCCCTTCTTCGACACAGCTTTCCTCAGAATCGGAGTTGGATGAGTCCGAATCACTAAGAGTTGCGACATAAGCCTTGCCTTTCGATTTCAAGTAATTGGGACATTCTTTCTAAATATGTCCATGTCCATTACACTTGAAACATGTGATTCCTTGAGAGAATTGAGACTCCTTACTATCTTTCTTTTTAAAATCCTTTTTCTCTCTTCCAAAACTTGGAAATTTTCCTTTTTTAGCAAACTTTCCTTTCTTCTTGAACTTCAAGAACTTTCGGAAGTTCTTCACAAGATATGCAACATCTTTATCGACAACATCTTCATCAGATGAGTCATAAGCTTCCACCCTTTCATCAATTGTCTTGAGAGCAAGAGATTTGCTCCTCCTTTGCGATGGCAATGATAGCTCATAAGTTTGAAGTGAGCCAACTAATTCTTGGACCTTAATATTGTCCAGGTCTTTGCTCTCCTCAATTGCAGTAACTTTTGCTCGGAAGCCCTCCGACAATGATCAAAGGATCTTCCTCACAATCTTTGAATCCTCCGTTTTCTCACCCAAGTTGAACTTACCGATCATCACTTCATTCAGCTTGCTATAGAAAGAGTCAAAGGACTCATCCTCACTCATCTTGAGCTCCTCAAAGCGAGTGGTCAGCATCTGTAACTTGGTATCTTTCACCTTCTTGGTTCCTTCATACGTGGTCTCCAATATTTGCCACGCCTCCTTAGCCATCGAGACATGGGATATCCTGTGAAACTCATCTAGAGACACACCATAGAAAATAGCATTCAAAGCTTTACTATTAGCATTAGACGCAGCAAGTGCTGCTTTATCCAAAGTGGATTTTTTGGCCTCCGGCTTAACCCATCCAATATCAACAGCATCCCACACACTTTTATCAATAGAACATAAAAATGCCTTCATTCGGACTTTCCAAAAAGCATAGTTGCTACCATCAAAATATGGTGGTGCATTCAAAGATTGAGACCGATCCATCTTAAAATGGGATCAGGGATCGCACAAAGGTAATTAAACCACATCAAGTGCACCCGCTCTGATACCAATTGAAAATTCAAATAGCGAATAAAACACTATGAACGTTTAGACCCCCAATTTACAAATTATCAATTCAAGCTTTAACACAAACGATAAACGTGCAGAAAATGAATTAAAGGCTAAAACAGAATTGATAAATCATCAAAGTCAAATAAAATCACATTCATAACAGAAATTAAATGACAAAGATAAAGGGAAGAGAGATGTAAACACAAGGACAACACAAGACGTGTTATCGAAGAGGAAACCGAAGTCCTCTACGTAAAACCTCTCCGCCGCCCTCCAAGCGGTCAAAATGATCCACTAAAGAATGTAGTTGGGATACAAGGATAGCAATAGACCCTCCAAGCCTAATCTACCCAGGTACCTAAGCCCTCCAAGCTTCTTCCTCCAACGAGGTTACGCCGAACCTATTTCTTTTTTAGCTTCCCAGATCCCACTACTAGTCCATAGCATCTACCAATATAAATTGGCTCCTTCCTAACTGCATCCCAAAGTACCAAAGAGCCTTCTCATAGGTATGGGTGAGGTGAGAAAAGGTTTTGGCTAAAATACCTCTCAAGGATCTACAATGGAGAGGAAGAGAGTAGAGGAATTTGAAGAGTCAGAAGGCCAAGATTGTGGATGAGTCAAACTTGTTTTTTTCTAGGGTTTCTCTCTCAAAATTCTCTCTGGAAGTTCTCTACATTTCGTGGGTATAAGGGGTATATATACCGGTGGGTGTTTGGAATGTGAAGAGACAGATTTTTCATAACAGAGTTGGCTGGCGGCTTCGCCTCACGGCTTGACTGAGTCACGAGTTCAAGCCGCGAACAAACTGAAAGGCCAGTTTGGAATTTTTGTCCTGTAGTGCAATAGCTGGCACGGCGGTTCAAATTCTGGCAGCTTTCCAATCGCGAGCCACCCGCGAGATCTAGTCGCGAGTTCTCCTTTGCAAGCTTCTCTCGTGTGCAACATCTGGCGGCTTGCCAGTCGCGAGACACCAGCAAAGTCCAGTCGCGAGTCCCTATTCTGCAGCACAGTCTTGAGCAATTCTTCACACTCCCTCACACACTACTCTTACATGATTCCCACCTAAATATAGGGCTTCTAAATGCTGAAAATACAAGCAAATTGGCACGGAATAAAACCAACAAAATGGTTGATAAATTTCAACCTTACAGGGTGGTTTGTGGCAAATCGGCGATCTGAGGAAGGAGATCGAAGCTTCGGTTTGTGGGTATGGTGTGTCTGTAGATGTGATGGGATGCTTGATTTGATGTTGGTTGCAAGTTTATGGGTCTGATCGAGGAGGATCTCGTAGAGGACTGAGAAAGAACATGGGGATGGCAGACCACTGTGCTGGTAGAGGATTGGGGAAGAAGATGGGGGGTGGGAGACCATTGTGAAAGGGAAAGGTAGAGCTTACGTTTTTTTTGTTAGTTTTATTTTTGAGTGTCGGGTTTATGACTTTTTTTTTTTTGGTTTTGGTTTTAATTTTTTTTTGTTTAATTATTATTTTTTAATATTGTGCTAACGTGAAAATTTGTGGGAGCTTCAGAGGCTTCGGTTTTATATATATATATATATATATATATATATATATAGATTATTACAAGTTATTTCCTTTCCTTACTTGGTTATGAACTTATTTACTTTCTTTCCTTGGTGTAACTTGGGAACCCTTAAGGCCAAAATGCAGTATTGGTATATTTTGCTGGATAAATAAAATTATTGTTAGAATTTTCTTCCAATGGATTGGTGCCAACTCTAGGCAACTCTAAGTGCCAACTCTTAGGTTTTATCTTTCTTTCCACTACTTAGTGCTAACTCCAAGCAATCCTCAAAATTAATTCCTCAGTTTATGTTTTTTGTACTTTTTGATTAGTCAAAACTTCTATTAAGAATTTTATGTTGCATCACCTTAATTTCAATTTAATTATAATCAACTTTATGGATCCTCGTCATCTATTTGGGATTAACCACAATTATTGTTCTCCGCAATTCTATCCTATCCAAAATCATACTCTTTGTCGCTTCCCTATTCAACATATCCTGTTCACTACTTCTACCTATGTTATTTAAGCCTCCCTCTACCTCTTTTCACTTCATCAACTACTAACATTCTTTTATTTGTAAGTTACACAACTACCTAATAGATTTTGGATCGACCCCCCCTCCACCCATTCTTGTGGGAGGAGGAAGTGCCATTTAAGCTAAAGCCCGTTGGCCACTTCATTGACTTCATATAGGAATAATTTTTAACATTTTGTCACTTTATAATCAAAACTCAATCACACTTTGACATTCAAATGACATGTTAATATCGTCTTATTGATGTTTTATCAGCCTGTAAACTATCCATATTACTCCAACACCAAATAGCAGCAATGTTATCAACATCAAGTGTAATAATGTATTAAATAAGACGATACACTTGCAACAAAATACATTTCTAATACTAACACCTGCTATTTACCTGTACAGTTGTTTTCTTCCCCTTTTTTCCACGATATGACATTCTTCTGCGTTTGTAATCCCTTTCTTCAGCTAGTAACTCCTCTCTAGTCTTTTAGTCTAGTTCATTTCCTGGTGTATACACAAGACTTTGAAGTTATGAGATTTAAAAGTTAAGTTGCCCACCAAAAATATAGAGGTTAAGATTTAAGTTAATCTGCCTGTTATAACCAAAATTGCTGACAAGAGAGGAAATGCAGATCAAGAAATCCAAGAAAGAAGACTGAACTTAGTAATCACCCAATCAAAAAACTGTAAAATGAAGACTTCAGGATGTCGTAGTGATCTCCATCCCATTGAATTTCTGATTATCTCTCTCATGCCAAATGACCATAAAAAGGTTCGAGTATCAGGCACTACCGCACTGAAGTAACCCATGCCATACTCCCAGGAAAAGCTCGAACGACCTTCAACAATAGAGTACCTGTACCTAAAACTGACACAGGTTGGTAGGTAGAGAATACCTAGGGGCACAAGACAACTACGTGTGACATTACCACTCCGCCTACTTTAAAAACTCTATTTCTTTAGGCCTAACTACAAAGATCTTGAGTGACACGTCTCAAAAGGAAGTGTTTCAGAAGTTTTATCTTTAAGTTGTGTTGCCAAGCCTAAGGAAGACTTTTCGTAAATCTGCCGAGTGACCAACACCTTTTATGACTCTTTACAGCCATGTCATTTAAGTGACATGAGCCTCTAATATAAATGTTACAATGGTTCAAGTCAAACTTTTTAGATAGGTAGGTTAAGGGGAAAAAATTGCAAACTAACACCAATTCTCAAACATTTTTATTAGTTAGCAATGTTTTTAAACTATTTAGGAAACTAACATCTTGAGTGTAAGAAACTCGATTTTGCTCTTAGAACTCGAGCCTAAAAGACTTGATTTCCTTGTTCATGATGTAGATGAAGGGAACAACACAAGAGTGAAGAAGAAGGCAACATCACAAGAACATAGTAAAGAACAAATTGAAGAAGGAGTGAAGAAGAAGAAAGAAGAAGGATCTGACTGATGTACTTTAGCAAAGTTGATCTTCCTCTTTGCTTTGACCATGCGTTGTTGGATTTCTTTGCCTTTACTTGTTGGATTTTTTTGTCTTTGCATGCTGGGTTTCTTTGTCTTTGCTTTGGGATTCTTTGCTCTTCTTTCGTTTTTCTTTGGTTGTTCTGAGAAGAGGAAGAGACTAGAAGAAGAGACTTATGTTCTTTCCTTTTGTGGAACTCAAGTCTTTTTTCCATGTAGATTTTTATGGAAATAACTCAAGTCTAAGGAACTCAAGATGTTAGTTTCCTAAATAGTTTGAAATTGATGCTGACTAACAAAATTGTTTGAAAATGAGTGTTATTTTGGAAAAAAAAAATCCGTAGGTTAAGTCAAAAACTAAAATTATTTATATCAACATGGCAGCAATGGGACTAGGTTTAGGTGTTTTAAACTGACTAAAAAAAAGAATGTTGTGGCTGCTTCAACCAAAACAGAGATGTTCATATTTCTAACTGCAGTTCCTCACCTCTACAAGCTACTACCATATTCATACTTTAGTGGAGTAAACCCCCCAACAACAAAAAGGTTATTCCTAAAAAATGATGAGTGAATTAATTTTCCGCAAATGACAAATTCCATCAAAGTTCTAAAAAGGTAAAAACTAGTATGAACCAAACATAATTTGGTTGAATTTCCCAAGACACAATTGTCATGGTGCCCATTTAGTAATGCGGTTTCAAGCTGCACTTTTCCAAACTACAACTATTTTAAACTTCACTTTTTTTTCTGGATATAACGAAGAAGAAAAAAACAAAAAAATAAAATCCAGTTTCAAAAAGTTGAAAAATAAGCTATAATACCAAATAGGCACAAAATTACACATGCACCAATGGGTCTGGAACCCATACTTCACCACCCTCCACCAAGCACTTGCTAGGGGAGGAGGTATCCATTGAGCTAGAGCTCATTGGTATGATGTAATTTCCTGCTGAGATATACGAAGCAATGAAGTCCTTGCCCATTGAGCTCAAGTATGCTTTTCTAGGAACCAATGAGACTTTTCTTGCGGTAATATATTCTAAACTTGACTCTTTGCAAGAAGGTAAGTTATTAAGTGTTTTGAGAAAACATAAGAGTGCCATAGGATGGAACATAGCAAACATTAAGGAATTAGCCAATTGGTTTGTACTCACAGGATTTATTTAGAGGACAATGCTAAACCATCTCGGTAGATGCAACGTAGGTTGAACCCTACAATGAAAGAGATAGTTAGGACTAAAGTGCTTAAATTGTTATATGTGGGTATCATATACCCCATCATAGATAGTAAATGGGTAAGTCCTACTCAAGTGGTGCCTAAGAAATCTGGAATAACTGTAGTAAAAAATGAGAATAATGAGTTAATTCCAACTCGTGTCACCACAGGTTGGTGCATGTGTATTGATTATAGAAAATTGAACGTAGACACTAGGAAAGATCACTTCCCTTTACCTTTCTTGGATCAAGTTTTAGAGAGAATAGCGGGTCATGAGTACTATTGACTTTTAGATGGGTATTTTGGGTACTATCAAATTGAAATTGCACTTGAAGATCAAGAGAAAACCATAATTACTTGTCCTTTTGGTACTTTTTCTTTTAGGAGGATGCCATTTGGTTTATGTAATGCGCTTGCCACTTTTCAAAGATAGATGCTACATTATTTAGAAGTTTTCATGGATGATTTTTCTGTGTTTGGTGACTCTTTTGATGAATGCCTCTCTAATTTGCAAAAAGTATTAACTAGGTGTGAAGAGAAGAATTTACTATTAAATTGGGAAAAGTGTCATTTTATGGTCACAAAAGGGATTGTATTATGCCACATTGTTTCTTCAAAAGGCATAGAGGTGGATAAAGCAAAAATTGAGTTGATTGCTAATTTGCCTACACCTAAGATTTTTAAAGATGTGAGATCATTCCTAGGACATACTGGATTTTATAGGAGGTTCATAAAAGACTTTAGTTTTATATCTAGACCTATGTGTAACCTCCTAACAAATGACACTCCCTTCGAATGGACCCAAGCTTGCCAAGAAGCTTTTGATAAGCTAAAAGGCATGCTTACCACTACACCTATCATGCAACTACCAAATTGGACTTTACCTTTTGAAATTATGTGTGATGCAAGCGATTATGCAATTGGAGCCGTTTTAGGGCAAAGAAAGGATAAAAATCTCATGTAATTTATTATGCAAGTAAGACTTTGAATGAAGCTCAAATGAATTATTCTACAAATAAAAAAGAGTAAATTGCTGTGGTATTTGCCTTAGATAAATTCCGTTCATATATTCTTGGGTCTCTTGTTGTTGTTTTCACTAACCATGCAACTTTTAAATATCTTCTTTCAAAGAAGGATGCAAAGCCAAGGTTGATTAGATGAATTCTTCTACTACAAGAATTTACTATCACCATCAAAGATAGATAAAAAAAATAAAAAATAAATAAAAAAAATAAAAAAAACACAAAGGAGTAGAAAATATCCTCTTTTAAATATCCTTGATAATGACATATTTAGTGTCATCCTCTTTTGTCATAATGAAGCTTGTGGAGGCCATTTTTCTTTAAGGAAAACCATTGCAAAGATTTTGCAATGTGTTTTTTATTGGCCTAATATGTTTAAAGACACTCATCATTTTTGCAAATCTTGTGAGTCTTGTCAAAATTTGGGAGGAATAACTCGTAGAAATATGATGCCTTTAAACCCAATTTTAGTTGTTGAAATTTTTTATTGTTGGGGCATAGATTTCATGGGTCCGTTCCCTCCTTCTTTTGGATATCTTTACATTATAGTGGCTATAGATTATGTTTCAAAATGGGTTGGGGCTATTCCTTGCAAAAATAATGATCACAAAATTGTTTTGAAATTTTTAAAGGAAAATGTTTTGTCAAGGTTTGGAATCCCTAGGGAAATTATTAGTGATGGGGGCTTGCACTTTTGCAACCGACCTCTAAAGGCATTAATGAGAAAATATTGCATAACACATAAGGTTGCCACCCTAAATCACCCACAAACAAGTGGACAAGTTGAGCTTGCCAATAGGGAGATTAAACAAATTTTGGAAAAGATGGTTAACCCAAATCGTAAAGATTGGTCTTTGAGGTTGAATGATGCACTTTGGGCGTATTGCATTGTCTATAAAAATATTCTTGGTATGTCTCCCTATAGACTTGTTTATGATAAAACTTGTCACTTGCCTGTGGAATTGGAACAGAAATCATATTGGGCAATAAAGATGTTTAACTTTAACTTAGAAAAGGCCAGTTCATTGAGAAAATTGCAATTGAATGAGGTGGAAGAAATTCGATGTAATGCATATCAGAATTCTAGTATTTCTAAAGAAAGAATGAAGGCTTTTCATGACAAACAAATTTTAAGGAAATCTTTTGAACAATCTCAAAAAGTTCTTTTGTATAATTTTAAGTTACATTTGTTCCCCCAAAAAATTGAGATCTAGATGGACTGGACCTTTCATTGTAAAAAATGTTTTCCCCCATGGTGCCATAGAAATTGAAAATCCTAAGAATGGTAACATATTTAAGGTGAATGGACAACGTCTTAAGCCATTTCTTGAGAATTTTTCACAAGATGAGGAATCCATTAATTTGGAGGATCCCATTTATCAAGACTTGCCACCCAATTAGCATTAATGTTTGTGTCATAATTTAGATTGTGTTTTTTTTTTCTTTTTATTATTATTTTTTGTTTTGTTTCTAACCCTTTTGCAGGTGTTAAAGTTGTTTTTTGTTCATTTATGTTCATCTCTTCAAGGAACTCTTTGTAATCTTTACTCTTTATTGTTTTTTTCTTGTTATCATTGAGGACAATGTAAGTTTTAGGTTGGGGGGAGGAACTTGCGATGTTTTACATTTGGTTTTATTTTATGTTAATTTTTTTGGGGGGTTATTTTTGGTGATTTTTGTTTGTTTTTAGTCCAATTTTCAAAAAAAAAAAAAAAAATTTGTTGCTTTAGCAAGAGTTTTAAGTCAAAGTTCTTAATGCTACTTCTATTTGAAGAATTCCACTGTTTTTTCATGCTTAACTAGTATGCACTTGCACTTTAGCCAGATGAACATGTTTCTTGCTTGAGAGATAGAGATGACTTTGACAACCTTGAAAATAAAATGTAGAGACTATAACCCAAGTGAGTTCCTGAGCCATTCATTTTTTTAGAGGGTTATTTTCTTTTGATCTCATTTTTCATTTGGAAGCACATAACTTTGTTGTTGCTTAGTCTCATTATTCTTTGATTTGGTCGAATGCTAAGAATTCATCAATTTTCTGCCACACTTGAATATGTTAAAGTCATGGATTTTGAAGAACTATCACAATCCTTAAGAGATAATTTTAGGCCATCTTTTTTAATTTTGAGCCTTTATTATTTTCTTTCTTAATACATTACCACTAGTCACCCGTTTGAGCCTATTATTTTAGCCATTCTTTCTCAAACCCTTTCCTAAAGTGCTCCAAGAATGAATGCAATCAAATTGTCTTATTGTAGCAAATTTGTGGTGAAATAGTTGGAAGAAAACAAAGGAAAGGAAAAAGAAAGAAATAGTTGGAAGAAAACAAGAGAGAGAGAGAGTCATAAACAGCAAAGGAAAAATGTTGAAAAAAAAAAGGAATGTGAAAGAGGAAGAAATAGAGAATGAATTTGTTGATGAAATTTTGAAGAAAAAAGAAAGAAAGAAAGTGAAAGCGCAATATTCAAGAAACTTGAGAGGATAAATCAATTATCATATACTCAAAAGAAGTTGTCTCTCAAATTATTCTTGGGAACACTTTTTATTTTTACCTATACCTTTTGTTCTAAATTCCTCCTCTTTACCCTACATTACGTTCCAATGAAAGTCTTATTTGATCTTAAGGAAGGTATGGTTTGGATCTTGACATAACTAATCAATGTGTGTGGTGTAATATTCTTATTGTTTGGCATCCTTTCATGAAACTATAAATGTCCTTATTTTGCTTCACCAATCTTCATCTTATTTATAAGTGAGATATTAGTTTTTGTTCTACATTATTCTGCTCACATATGTTTGGGAGTGTTACACCCTTTTCAGAGCGATTTTATTTGTTGAGTGTTAACAACTGTAAGATTTGAGTTGAAGCATAACTTTGGATAGAAATTCCAGCCATAATTTATCTTAAGCCTAAGGTTGTGTTTGTGTTGGCTAAACTATTCACACACTGAGTATTGATGGCATGTGGAATATCTTTGGTGGTTGTTAGTGTTTTGACCTTTGATTAACTATTTCTACTAAAGTAATAATTTTTTGTTATTTTTTGTCTTCATCTCGAGTCGCTTAAATTGCTAGGGACTAGCAATGAGCTGGTTGGGGAGTGCGATAATAGCTTAATTTTGCATATTTATATTATTATTAGAAATCATTATCATACATATTTTGAGTCAATTCATGCATTTTATAATTGGTTTTGGAATAATGTTGAATAATCAATTTTGTGCTTAATTGAATTTTAATGCGTGAATTTGTCTTTTGTAAGATAATGAAATTAAATAAGTGGATTTTTGCAAAGAAGAAAGCTAATTGACTTTACTTTTACAAGGGCCATGATGAAATCAAAGAAAGCAAACCCAATTAAATTCAAGTCCAATTGGAGCAAGGAATCAAAAGAAATTTACACTAAATCCAAGTCCAATTTGGATTAGGATTCCAGCCTACGCACCAGTCAGTATTTGAAGCATTATTTAAGTCATAGCATCAATCCATTGTTACATCCCTGGTAGAGTTTGATGATAAGCTAATGCTGCTAATCCTAGCTAAGCTTCAACCTAAAAGCCAGCTCAACCAAAAAGTGGGTGAGATGCCTTTTGTGTTCTAGTCCAATTGCTAAGGTACAAAAATTACAAATAAAAATCATTTTTGATGATCCTCATTTTGAGGGAGTCTGAACTTTTAGTGGACTGATGAGGTATTTTTCCACTACCCAGTTCAAAACAATCCAATAGCTGGAGCAACTCTATTATTTTTCTTTGAGAAAATGAAGTAAAAATATCAGTACTGGAAATCAAGTAAAGTCAAAATAATCTTATGAAAATTTCAATACTATAAGGCTTGCCATTACTTACTTGCAACTAAAACCAAGGTAGTCAAGGGCAAAAGTTGCCCTTAAGGCGCCAATACCTTGTATCGCTCGAGGCAACAAGGCGCCAAAAAGGTGCTAGCCCAAGTGAAGCGAGGTGCCAAATTCTAAACATAGTTATTTTACATATAGGATTCCAATCAAATGTATTTGATGTATAAGAATATTATATAAACAAATCTGACTCTGATCCTAATGGATAGGTGCTGGTCTATAAAACTAGTTTTTGGGTTTGAATCCCAACTAAATAATTAGTCTCCATCCAAATATCAACTAAGTCTAAATATTAAATTGGAAACATATTTCAATTATTAGAAGAATGCTTCCTTGGCCAATTCCACCAACCAAAAAGAAGGGAAGCTATTGTCTTCAGCATCATCGACTAGATCCCAAATATCTGTTTTTTTTTTATAAGTCACCCACTAGATCCCAAATATCAAAAGAACTTCACTCTGTTGGATTAAGATAGTTTGACTCCAGTTAATTAATTCAATTACCCAAGTTGATTAATTAGGTTCAATTGCATGCAAATCATGGAGGCACCAATAAATCACCAAAAATACTAAATGCAGTGGAAAATAAATTTGATACAGTAATTTGTTAACAAATGAGGAAAATGTTGCAAGGCAAAAACCCCACCTGGTGATTTTAAGGTCACCACTCCTAAAAATATGCTAATCAATAATCAAGTGGTTACAAATGTAAGGAATCTTACCAACTATCATGGCCTATCACGAAATGCCAACCTACAGTTGAACCTTCACTCCAATACCCAATTGGACTTGATCTTGTAGAAGCCTTCTTTTCCTTGATGCACAAATCTCCAATCTGTGACTAACCCTTTGCACGGATCTTAGTACATGACTAACTCTAGCAACTTAAACATATGTTGTTGGCTGCAAAGTTCTTCACTTCATCAACAATGAAGATATGGAAGCACTTGGTTACAAAACCCTATGGCATACAAACGCAGTAACTTTTTAGAAAGAAAATAAATCTCTTGTTCTCTATATCTGTGTATTGATGGCATTATAAGCCTTATATATGTCTAGGGTTATGAGAAAAGAAACCCTAAACAAATGCAAAAGTCTAGGCCGAAATTCAAATCTGAAAAACTGAAAATTGTAGTTCTCGATAGATCGAGCTGCTGTCAAGCTATCTATCGAGCTTCACATTAAGTCTCGATAGCAGCTATCTATCGAGCTTCACATTAAGTCTCGATAGCAGCTATCTATCGAGCTATCTGTCAAGAATTAATGAGCAACTTTTCTTCACTTGTTTCTTAGATCAATCTTCATATCTTTAATACTTGACTTGAACAACATGTTTCTTGAAGTACTAAACTCATCTTAGATCTACCCAATTACAAGTAAAGTGCAATTTGTCAAAAGATTTGCCACTTACAAAAAATATGACCCTAACAATCTCCCCTTTTGGCAATCCATGACAAAACCACAAACAAAAATTATGAGAGAAATCTAACACAACTATCCCATAACTTACAAAAGTATAGAAGTCTAACCCTCCTGTGAACTCTTTAAAAGCTTTGCAAGAAGAGAGATCTTGGTATGGTAGACTTGTAACTGGTCTTAACTGAAACACTTAAACAAGATTCATCAAGTCATCAAGTGTGAAACATAGACAAGTTGTATAAAAGAAGTAACATGTGTATAAAGAAAGAAGAGAAGCAACACATGTGAGATGAGGTGAAAAACATACATCATCATATATATAGAAAGAAGAATACATGTATGTAAAAATGGTCACAAGACCGCGATACATGAAGTAATAAAAGATACATCAAAACCTCACTACATCCCTTAAAGCACTCTCCCCCTATCTAGTATATCCTATGCTAGCTCTCCCCCTAACGTAATGACTACTCTCATATACAAAACTACTTTCCCTTTTTGTCACGAGTGACAAAGGGTGCATCACTGAGAGGTTGTCATCTCATCATCACTAAAAAAACTAGAACCATCAGCACCATCATCATTATCTCCACCAGAAGAGGACTCCTCAGTAGGCTTAAGTGAAGATGAAGGAGCAAAACCGCCAAGACGAGATTGTTGGCAAGCTATGCGACCGATCTTGGTGTTCATTTCACACATCTCTTCAGAAATGTGGTTAAGACGACTACCAAAATCAGCACACATGTGCTGAAGCTAGTCCATAATGTCAACAAGAGAGCCATCTACCTTAAAGGAGGAAGAAAAGGCAGATGAAAAAGGGGGTCGAAGGGTAGGGGTTGCATCTGTCGTCTCCACACAAGGCCACTTCGTAGCCTGCTGCGCTGCACTCCTCTGGATAGACTCCTTGTTAATGGCACCCATGACATAAAAGAGAGGAGAGGTAGAAATGGTGACGTACATATGTGTGTGGATGTGTGTGATAGCTGAAGGAAAGATGAGCTTATCACGTGTAGTTGTGTCTTGATAGCAATCTATCATAGATACTATCATGTGTGAAGGAAAATCTATAGAAAGATCTCCCATGAAAGAGAGAAGGAAATGAGCACGAGGATCGGTGATAGTGTTATAGTGTAACCGTGGAATGAGTTCAAAAGTCATCACCATATTAAGGATCCGTGGAAATTAGCAAACTCGGTTGTGGAGAAATTTAGGGTACCTCCTCACAACATGGCCTTCTTACAAAATAGTGAGGCCAACTCGTTTCTAGAGATAGAAGATAGACACGCGTAACTAGGGTATTTTAGATGATCCACCCTTGGGATGTGTAGTACCTCAGAAATGAGCTCCAGGGTAACTACAATACGTGTACCTCTGAATATCGTAGTAAACTTAGGTACAAAGGTATCGATGGCGAGCATGCTGGAGTAAAACTCCTTTATGAACATGCTGGGACATCTCAAGGGTTTCTCACATAGGGAAGCCCATCCCCGAGAACTAAACATACCGGCTAAAGGACTGTCTAGAAAGTCAGATAAAATGACTTGGCATTCCAAATGAATAGCCCGGTCAAAAAAGTTCTCAAAGAAGTCATCTCGTACCTTCTCATCACGGCACCGAAAAGAATTAGGAGGGAAAGAAGCAGAGGAAAAGGAAGAGGAACCACGACATCTTATCGGGTTCTTAGAAGGGACAAACTTTTTAGGTGCCATAAGGAGAGAGAGAGAGAGAGAGAGAGAGAGCGAGAGAAAGAGAGAGAGAACACAGCAGGAATCATGAGGCACAGGAAATAAGAAAAAGACAACGTGCAATGCATGATAATGCATGAACAAGTTACGTGCTAAAGAAATTGCATCATAGGCAAAAATCCAATCCAAATTACAACACTCACAAGATATAAGCAATTACACAATCCTAGAATGCATGAAACATTGTTATAATGAACATAGAATGCAATGCGTGAACATGTGAAACCCAAAAATTTTCATAAAAACTCAAAAACCCCAAATTTTCCTAAAAACTAAAACCTAGGTCACAAAATGCATGAGGAAGAAGAAATGGAAAGATTTAGAGCACTTACCAAGGGATTAAGGCTTGGATTAGGTCGAAATCTTGAGTGGGAGAAGGTTTTTGGTAGAAAGAAAATGTTTGGATCGAGAGAGAAGAGAGAGAGATCGAGATATTTGAGTTTAAGCAAAATTGGGTTAGACCTCATATATATATATATATAGAAAACGCAGCTCGATAGATCGAGAAGGTATCGAGCATCTATCGAGAACAAAATATAGATAGATCGAGAGGTATCGAGGAGGTATAGACAACAAAAAGATCTCGATAGATCGAGGAGGTATCAAGCATCTATCGAGCAGATAATGACTCCAAAAAAAATGGTCGATGGATCAGGCTATCTATCGAGAGGTATCGAGACCAAACCTAGAAATCTCGATAGAAGAGGCATGTATCGAGGAGCTATCAAGTAGCTATCGAGAAGGTTTCGAGCTACTATCGTGAGGCCTGAAAGAGAGATTTCAAGGAGGAGAAGGAGCACAAGCTGAATGCAAACAAGATAGACACCAAAACAAGTAATCAAAGAGTATGTTAAACATAAAAACACATCCTCAACTTTAGATGAAAAGCATTCCTAGATAAAAAACACACGAAACAAGTCTAACCAATTTTATTGCAAAAACATGTTTAAACAGTTTAGAGAGCATGTACTACCACATGTATTCCTTGTGATGGCCAAATCACATTGTACCTGTACAATAGTATCAAAAGTAAAAAATAGTATGTGTGTTGTGTGTGAAACTTTTGCAAGGGAGCATAAGTAAATCATTATATGAAAAGTAATGATATAGGAGGATTAAATATATTCACACACAATCATAACTGTTTGATGGGAACCATCACCTTTGAGGTACATCATATAACTCCCACATCTCCTAGAAACATGCTTGCAACCATATTTAAAACATTTTGATTCTTTTTTCTTTTCATGTTCTTTGCATATTTTTCTTTTAGGCATATCATGCATGGGCATATAAGAGAAAGAAAAGAAAATACCCAATTATTTAAGCTAAACATCTTGAATTTGCTGTGCAAGTGCTACACCTTACCGAGCACGACTTTTATGAATTGCACACAAATGTTTTATGATTGACGAGTTTTAGTGGTGAGATGGTTATTTATGCCTTTCTCTTAGGATTTTCTAGTCCTTCCCATCAAAAAAAGTAATTTAAGATATGAAAGATAAGAGATCAACCAAATCATACAAATCACATAAAAGAGCCACAAAGCTTACATTGTTTAGTTGTGCATGAAAATGCTCATCTAAGCTACAAGTGATACAAAGTTGAGAAAATTTTTTTCAAAGGCCATTTAAGGTACACAAATACCAATATACACAAACATACACTGTTTTTGTATTTTTCTATTTTTTATCGAAAAAAAATTAAAACAAAGCAAAGACAAACAAACAGACAGACATAGCATCAAAAGTAGACTGACTTGGACTACAACACAAATCATGCATGAGATCAGGAAAGTGAAGGAATCACTTGGAATCTTTTTCCTTCCAGATGGGAGACTTGGATGGGGATCATTTCTTTTGCATGAACCTTTGTTCAGATGGATAAGAAGGATAGTTAAAACCATTGAAATTTGAGAGTAACATGACCGCCTTAAGAAGTTCTCCAAGAGGGGCTAAAGAAAGTTGAAGTTGATTTTGGTTCCTAAGAGATGACACACTATTACTTTGTTGAGTGCTTAACCACTTATAGTGATTTTGACAAGTGTGCCCAAATGCTCCACAATAGTGATAGAAGTGAGGTTTCTTTGGTTGAGACTTCTTGTTGGTGGAGCGATGATTATTCTGCTTAGTCTCTTTCTTACCAACTTTAGGGAGTGCTCCTAGAATGGATTTTCCCTTATCACTTTTATCCTCACTCACATTTTCAGTTTTAGGATCAATTACTTTAGAGTTATCATTATTAGCAGAGCAAATAAAAATAACTCTATTTAAAGCATGTGCTGCAAGATGAGGGAGAATAATCATACCCGAGATTTGTTTTTTCAAATGCAAACTTCTGGAAGTTTAGCATTTCATCCAACTTGGCACTTGAAGTCCTTTCCAAATGTGCTCTAACCTAAAACAATTCAGCAACCAGTTTCTTCGTCTTCTCAACAAGAGGATTGTTCTCAAATCTCAGTGCTCCAATGGTCTGATTAGCTTCATCAATCATGGTGGAGAGCTCCTCACGTTCCAACTCCAATTCACTGAGCTTTGTCATAGCCAACCTGTAGAGCTTCTTATGCTTCTCAAAGACTTTGTACAACTTAGTGTAGGCAGTGTGGGTGTCATCCTGTTCATCCATCTTCTCAAACTTTGATTCTATCAACTTTTCTTCCTCATCAGTTAGGCCTACTACTTCCTCAGGAGACTTAACAGTAGCTGTGAAAGCACTCACTATCCCATCTTGGTCACTTTCATCAAAATATGCTTCTGGTTCGGTATCACTCAAGGTGGCAACTAGGGCTTTACTTTTGCCAATGAATTTGAGATATGTGGGACACTTGCTTTATGTGTCCAAATCCTTGACACCCACAGCACTTTGGTCTAGCAGGAACATTGTTGCCTTGACCAGCATCTTTGAATTCTCTCTTGCCTTTGTCTTAGGACTTGAATTGAGAGAATGCAGATGATTTGCGATCCTTATCACTTGCTTTGATATTCGCATTTTTGATAAACTTCTTGAATTTTCTAGTGATATAAGATTTTAATTTGTTATCCTCATCATCAAACAACTCATCGTTATCATCATTCTTAATCTTCAAGGCCATTGTTAGGACATATGTGATTCATGTTAGGAATATATGTCAATATTTATGTAATTGGCTAATCCTTTGACAAAACGCACTTTACTTGTAATTGGGTAGATTTAGGATGTGTTTGATACTTCAAGAAACCTTATTTCAAGATCAAGTGTTAAAGCCATGCAAGTCTGTCCAAGATTCAAGTCAAGAAATTGCCTGTCATTAAACCTCGACAGCTAGCATCTATCAAGCTTAAGAAGCTGTTCCAGCCCCGTGGCTCGACAGCTGCTTTACAGCTTTTCTACAGAAGCTATCTGTCGAGGTTTAAGAAAAATAAATTTTCTGTTTCTGTTTTCTTGGGATCTGTGATTGTATCTTTGGGCTTTCTTTTCTCCTAACCTAAACATATAAAAGGATTTTTTTAAGGGCCATCAAAGTGTTCGCAAGTTGCACAAGTATTGAGCAAAGTCTGTTCAAGCAAATTGTGACCGGACACAAAGTTTTACCCTAGTTCATCTCTTGTGAAGAAGTTGTTGTGTATGTGCACCGTAGGGTTTTGTGACCAAGCATCTTCTTGATCTTCATTGTGTGATGAATTGAAGAACTATGCAGCCAACAAACTTCTCTAGTTGGTGATTGAAGTCGCGTACTGGGATCTGCGTAATTGGTTAGTCATGTACTTGGAAGCCGAGCATCAAAAGGAGAAATTGTCACTACAAAACAAGTCCAATTGTGTATTGAGGTAAGGGTTCAACTGTAGGTTGGTATAAGGTACTGAGATTCTTTTACTTGTAACTGCTTGTTGTGATAATAGATGAATTTTGGGAGTGGTGACCTTAAAATCACCCGGTGCGGTTTTTGCCATGTAGGTTTTCCCTATTCGTAAACAAATCACTGTGCCAATTTATTTTCTGCTACATACTTTAGTTATTTGATGATTTTTTTGTGCTACCATGCGCTTTGCATGTTAATTTACTTAATTAATTCACTTGGCTAAATTAATTGGTTAATTTATCACAAATGGTCAATACATTTTTGGCCTATCAGCCATGTTCTTGCCTTTGCTACCCTTGCCAACCCTTGCTAACCCTAGTTCATAGGTTTGCAAATTCCCAATCAACTCTATCATAGGAATAGAGTTAAGATCCTTTGATTCTTTGATGGCATGGATCTTGGCATGAAATCTTTCTGAAAGAGAATTGAGGATATTCCTAACAATCATGGGCTCTGGAATATGTTCTCCAAAATTGAAGGCTGAATTCATTATGTCCTTGATCTTGGCATAGAATTCATCGAATGACTCGTCCTCATCCATCCTTATTTCCTTAAAACTGGTAGTGACCCTTTTGTGGCCCCATAGGTATTCTGAAGAATATTCCATGCTTCTTTCGCATTGTCAGTGGAAGAGATCTTTTTGAATTCTTCATTAGTCACAGCACTAAATAGAACATTCAATGCTCTACTATTAAAATTTGCAGCTTTGATCTTAGTATCATCCCATGTTGCTAGTGGGTTTCAGGTTTCTTCCAACCTACTTCAACTTCAAGCCATACTTTCACAACTAAAGACTGCAAAATGGCTTTCATGTGTGCTTTCCAGTATGCATAGTTAGTATCATCAAATAAAGGATGTATAATCAAGGATTGCCCACTTTCCATAACAACAGGGGTCAATGGACCACATAGCAAAGATTAAAACCTAATCAGAGTTTGCCTCCTTTGATACCACTTATTGGGTTAAGATAGCTTGATCCCGGTTAATTAATTCAATTACCCAAGTTGATTAATTAGGTTCAATTGCATGCAAATTGTGGAGGCACCAAAAAATCACCAAAAATACTAAATGCAGCGCAAAATAAATTTGACATGGTGATTTGTTGACAAATAGGGAAAACCTTGCAATGCAAAAACCCCATTGGGTGATTTTAAAGTCACCACTCTCAAGAATCTACTAACAATAGTCAAGCGGTTACAAATATAAGGAATCTTACCAACTACCTAGGCCTATCCCAAAATACCAATTTACAGTTGAACCTTCTCTATAATACCCAATTGGACTTGATCTTGTAGTAGCCTTCTTTCCCTGGATGCACAAATCTCCAATCTATGACTAACCTTTTGCACGGATCCTAGTACGTGACTAACTCCAGCAACTTGAACAGATGTTGTTGGCTGCAAGGTTCTTTATTTCATCAACAATGAAGATATGGAAGCATTTGGTTACAAAATCCTATGGCGTACAAACGCAGTAACTTTTCACAGAGAAAATAAATCTCTTAGTCTCTGTATCCGTGTATTGACGGCTTTTAAAATAAACCTTATATATGTCTAGGGTTGTGAGAAAAGAAATCCTAAACAAATACCAAAGCCTGGGCCAAAATTCAAATCTGGAAAACTAAAAATTGTAGTTCTCGATAGATCAAGCTACTGTCGAGCTACTATTAAGCTTCACATTAAGTCTCGATAGCAGCTATCTGTCGAGCTATCTGTCGAGAATTAATGAGCAGCTTTTCTTCACTTGTTTCTTAGATAAATCTTCATGTCTTTAATACTTGACTTCAACAACATGTTTCTTGAAACACTAAACCCACTATTAGCCGTCAATAATTTGTCTTTAGATCTACTCAATTACAAGTAAAGTGCATTTTGTCAAAGGATTAGCTTATTACAAAAAATATGACCTTAACACACTCCACAAAACATAAGCAAACTTACAATGGAGTAGAAGATGATCCCCAGTTTTCTCATCACAATAGCTCATGCAACACCAATTAACTAGAGGTAGACGTCTTTGAACAAGATTATCAATGGTAAGAATACCACCTTTAGCTGCTATCCATAAAAAGAAAGAAACCATTTTAGGTACCTTTATACTCTAAATGCTCTTCCAAGCAAAAGAGGTAAAAGGTGAATCATCCAGAACAATAAAAAATATAATAAGAATGAACATCAAAAACACCAAAACAATTGAACTTCCATGTAACACCCCAAACCCATACCAAGGATTTGGATGCATAACCTGTCCTAGAAATAATCAAACAATAATATAATGGAACAGAGCGTAATAATTATCTTCAAATAAACATCTATCCATCATCACATTTCCTTATAAATTCGTAAAAAAAAACACAAAATCCTCCAATATAAGGTCTATAAATACAATCTCAAAATAGTTCCACAATGTTAAACTCATTGTCCTGAAGAAATTTTATTAAAACAATTCACCAACTAACATAGCTCCAAACGAAGTCATCAATCTAAGGCTCCACTGATCAACCACCAAAAGACACTCCACATCTCTAATCTGAAAGGGTGGAAAAAAGGGGTGAGCTAGTGGCTCAATAAGAGACTACATAACATGAGGATGTCTTCCAAAACAAAACATTAGTATCATTGTCAAAATATAGTCTTCACGATACATTTACAGATAGTTTAAATGGTAATATAATATATTCTATAAAACTATTAAAATAAAATATTTCACTATAACGCTGTAATCATTAATAAAATAATAACCACTTAATATGCCAATATGCACCAAATAGGTAGAAACAATTTATTATAAAAAAATAAATAAACAATTATCCCACTTACACAGATCAGTAGCAATAAAACAGTAGTTCGATATGGATAATATTGGTCAAACACAAACAAAAGCTGCTAAACACTCGGTGGGTGATTCCCATGGGAAACAATACACTAACCTCAAAGAGGTAACACTAGCTCCAAAGAGCAACAGTAACACTGCACCACACCACACTAACACTACTTCGGCCGAAGACCAACACTTAACCCTGTGTTGGCAAAGGTTGCAGACTGTCTAGTTGACCATTTGAAACAATTCTTGACAAATACAATTTCATAATAACATACAATAGATAATAAAATTCGAGTATGTGCAAAGCACTAACAATGGTATAAGTTTTTGGAACTTCACCTTTGCAATTATATACATATATAGATAAATATATTTTTACCACGTGTATATATATATATATATATACGTCCTGAGAGACGTCATGTGCTGAAGTCTACTTACCTCTAGTTGCTAACCCAAGCTTCACTTTAATCGCACGAAACGACGTCAACTAGAACCTAATAAAAATTAAATAACTCAATGAGGGCAGATTTTGAATAATCACAAAGTCCTTTGATAAAACAATTCCTCAGCCACTAAGAAGATTGGCAAAAAAAATTAAAAATTTAACATCTCCTTCTAATAAACCCCCACCTATTCTAGATTCTAAAAGCAAAGTATACCCTAAACTAAAACTTAATATACCTATATATATCCAAGTAGTGCAAGCCTTATATACATTAGCCTTCACATATCCAATCCGCATAAGCAATTAACATTAAAATATCATAGTTTCATAAAGACAATTTATGCATATATATATATTCATGTTCATATATACCGCATCCATATTCACGTGCCGCATCCCTAATCTATGATAAATATACATATATATACATGTTCATATATACCGCATCCATATTCACGTGCCGCATCCCTAACCTATGATAAATATACATCCATATTCACGTGCCGCATCCCTAATCTATGATATTACAATTCTTTCCTCTCTATATAATTCTACAATAATATAATATAAACTCTATTCCTGTGCAACAAGTATTAGATTTCCAAAAGTTTGAATCAGCAAAGAGACAAAAGTCTCCTTTAAACACCAACTGTCCAACGAAAATACAATGGCTTGCAAATTAAAGTTTACCTCTTATGCACTTAGAATTTGCTGGCTGCTAAGTGCCCAACAGAATCAAAGGCTTGCACAAATCAACGTTTACCCCCAAACTGAAAATAAGGTTTGCTGGCTGCCCCCCCCCCCCTGTAGCGCACAGTCCCCAGTCCTTTTTGCTGTAGTTTTTTTTTTTTTTTTTTTTTTTTTTTTTTGTCTAGCGTCTTTCTCTCTACCTATCCCCAGGAAGCCCTAATTTTCTGTCATATCAAAGCTGTTTTTCACTTGGGCTGAAAATTTAGAAGCCCACTAAAAACTAAAATAAGCTTCCAAGACCTACCTTTCCACTAAACTCATTATAAGGTTGTTTACATAGGCTAGGAGGCTATAAATTAATTTTGAATAAACCACAAAATAATTATTCACGTTACCCCTTATTATTATTATTATTATTATTGTAGAAATCATAATATAAAATAATTATCTCCTCCACAAAAAAATTAAGCGATTCATCAAATCCACTCTAGAAGCAGTTAAATTAAATTTTAGGTGAGACGGGTGTTACATTCCAAGTCAATGTATCATTTCCCTTTCCCCTTAGCATATTGGAGTAAAGATGCTCAAACAAAGAACATACTCCTTCTACCTCCCTGTCATGAAAAGCTTGATGGAATTGTAAATTCCAACTCCTATTAGAGCATCCACATTAGTGGATGCAAACTTCTCGTCTATTTTACACGAAAAAAGCTACTTTTTCTATTTTACACACTCATTTTTACAAAACACACACATCAGTTTTGTTAGGATAAATGCCCTTAAATCCTATTGTAATATGCCATGTATGATATTATGTATGACATTATGTGTTAAATGATGTATGACTTAATATTATGATTAATGAAGTTGTTTTGTTATTATCTAAAATAATGGTAACATGAATATTCGGATATTATCAAATAGTCCATGAGATGCATGATATGTGATTTATGTGATTTAGTTACAGAAGATATAGATCACAAGTTCTTTGTAAACTCAGAATTTTGGTTCGTAGTCCGTGATAAAATTGAGCATTTCGTCTGCGAAGACTATAACATATGAACTGCGATGATTTGTCTTGATCATGGAAGTGGTGACTTCTAGTTGATATATTGATATGTTTTAAGAGTTAAGACATATTAAATTGGACCGCAGTGAGATTTATTATTCTCCTAACGACTGTCAATTGAATAATAAATCTCACGACTTGTATTCACATGAACTCTTAATCTTGAGAGAATAATAGACCTAATCATGAAATGTAGGTTGCTTTGATATATCAAGAGTGAGATCTAAAGTAACGGTCAAAACCTCAGTATGTTGGGCAGCCACATTTAGTGTTAATGGAACATATATTCTCAAAATGGAATTCATAGTCTCTTAACGGAGATATAAAATATTCCCTTGAGATAACTTTAATGGGTTCAGTTATTCAGAGAGTTAGGCCTAACCACTTTAGTAAGACTAAAGTATATATTTATGAAATTGAATTTTATAAATATATGGTGAATAACTTAAAAGGATTAAACCGGGTACTCAAGGATTAAGATGTAGTAATTTACAAAGTGGCAGTCTATATTCATGACTTTGTATTACTACGAATATTTTATGAACGGGTTGTATGTATGATAAAGTCTTGGGATATAATTTATTAATAAGGCCTAGAGTGCAATTATATTTATATAGTGGTACTAAATATAATTAATGGTAACTTTGGGCTTGTCAAGAGTTGACAGAAAAGCCCAAAGCCCATTGGAGCTAGTGTCTTATTTGTTCCCTTTTGGTCCCACTTCAAGCCACACACTAAAGCCCAATTGGGAAGGCCCAAAAGGCTAGCCCAATTAGATAATCAGTTATGTGGAGATAAATATACAGAATTTTATATAGAATGAAATGGTTTGTATGTATATAGATATGATATAAGTAAGAGAGACACTCTTTCATATTCTCTCTAGAAACATAGAACTGATTGAGAGACCACACATCTTGGGCACTAAGTGGAATTGGAGTGCAGATTGAAAGTATGCTCAAGAACTTCTTCTCTTTGGTTTTGAATTTCACCGCACCAAGGAACACTCTCTTCTTCATATATTCTGAAACTTACATAGTGCATGTTATCAATTGCGAATGAAGTAGATCTGTTTGTCTATATACATACAAACCATTTCATTCTATATAAAATTCTGTATGTTTCTCTCCACATAACTGATTATCTAATTGGGCTAGCCTTTTGGGCCTTCCCAATTGGGTTTTAGTGTGTGGCTTGGAGTGGGACCAAAAGGGAACAAATAAGACACTAGCTCCAATGGGCCTTGGGCTTTTCTGTCAACTCTTGACAAGTCCAAAGTTATCATTAATTATATTTAATACCACTATATAAATATAATTGCACTCTAAGCCTTATTAATAAATTATATCCCAAGACTTTATTATACATGCAACCCCTTCATAAAATATTCCTAGTAATACAAAGTCATGAATATAAACTGTCACTTTGTAAATTACTACATCTTAATCCTTGAGTACCTGGTTTAATCCTTTTAAGTTATTCATCATATATTTATGAAATCCAATTTCATAAATATATACTTTAGTCTTACTAAAGTGGTTAGGCCTAACTCTCTGAATAACTGAACCCATTAAAGTTATCTCAAGGGAATATTTTATATCTCCGTTAAGAGACTATGAATTCTATCTTGAGAATATATGTTCCATCAACACTAAATGTGGCTGCCCAATATACTGAGGTTTTGACCGTTACTTTAAATCTTACTCCTGATATATCAAAGCAACCTATATTTCATGATCAGGTCCATTATTCTCTCAGGATTAAGAGTTCATGTGAATACAAGTCGTGAGATTTATTATTCAATTGACAGTCGTTAGGAGAATAATAAATCTCACAGCGGTCCAGTTCAATATGTCTTAACTCTTAAAATATATCAACATATCAACTAGAAGTCACCACTTCCATGATCAAGACAAATCATCGTAGTTAATATGTTATAGTCTTTACAGATGAAATGCCCAATTTCATCACCGACTACGAACTATAATTCTGAGTTTACAAAGAACTTCTGATTTATATCTTCTATGGCTTTTCACATAAATCATATACTATGCATCTCATGGACTATATGATAATGTCCGAATATTCATGTTACCATTATTTTAGATAAGGATAAAGCAACTTTATTAAACACAATATTAAGTCATACATCAGTTCTCACATAATGTCATACATAATATCATACATAGCATCATACAATAGGATTTAAGGGCACTTATCCTAACAATAAAAACGTGCTTAGGGTTTCCTTTATATAGTGGGAGAAGTAGATCTAAAACCCTAATCCTTAATGGGCTAGAACTGCTGTTTGGGCCAACTTAAAATTTGGCAGATACGATTCTCGATTGGTCGAGCCTGTTTCTCGATTGGTCGAACCAGGCAAATTCTAAAATCTTCTTTCCGCAGCTTACTTGTTCTTGTGTGTTCACGATTTGCCAATTGTTCTAAACTTTTAGAACCTACCAATCTCCCTTTTTGGCAATTCGTGACAAAACTTTCATACAAAATTAAATGTTAAAATACAAGAACCACCCAATACAATAAAATGCCCAATTACATCACAAATCCCAATCTAAGACTCTTAACCTAGAAGTTGCAAGAAAATGTAGAAGGTCTTGATTAGAATGCACCTGTCTTTCCTGAAACACTCATCAAACACATCACCGCATGTGTAGAAAGAAAGACATATAAACAATAATATAAAATAGAAATATAAAAACAAAAATAAATTCTAACTCTCCCCCTAAGTTAGATACATCAAAAAGTTTTTATATTCTCCCCCTTTCAAAAACAATTTTATCTTCCCCTAAACAAGACAAACAGGATTCTCATATTTCATCTATTTTTCCCCCTTTTTGTCACGTATTGACAAAGATAACTCAAACAAAGAGTAGAGTGACAGTAAATATGAGAGAAAAAAGAAAAACCAAGGGAACATAAAACAGTTTTAACTCTATAGAAAACAGAGAGAACTCCTTCTATGAAGAGCAACAACTCCCCCTATAAAAATAGGAAAAACAAAACATGTTTTGGGAAAAACAGTTTTGGGAAAAATTTAGGAGGTGGGGATAAATAAAAACACACAAACCTAAAAAAATGAGTTGAGGATACACATAAAAAAAATATTCTCTCTGTCAATAAATGCAAACTTAACACTATGTGATCCATAAAAGTTGCATGAGAAGAGAAAATATTTACACATTATTATCCATCATATCTCTTTAAGAAAAAAATTTATGCAGTTCACACATCAAGAAAAATAGCATTTACTAAAATGTATAAATGACTCAAAAATTAATCAATCAATTTTTAATTCAAGTTGAGTACCCAATTTAGCAAAGTGTATGCATGTTATGTGTGAAAACAATGAGAGATATAACTGCAAAACTGCAAGATGGATACAGAAAACAATGCAACTTATGTGAATCCTAACCATAAATGATGCATGAAAAAATGTGGTCAAAAACTCTAAAAACTGATAATTTTTCAGTTTCGATCGATCGAGCATCGATCGAATACCAATCGAGTCAGGCAGAATCAAACCAAAATTTTTATCGCAATTTCGATCAGTCGAGAAACAGCTTCGATCGGTCGAAATTCTGAAAAATTCAAAATTTTCAAAAACAGAGCAATTTAATGCAGTAACTCCTCAAAGCATAGTGATTCATGAATGAAATGCATGAGTATGAGACTGAAAGTTTTTCAAAAACACATGAATTCAACCCAGATCTTTCAAAAACAAGTTTATCAACCAAGTTGTCCTCAAAACTCAAATTTTGCATCAAAATCAAGGAACATATAATCTTAGATGGCCACAACAAAGTCACACACAATAACATGTATAAAGTTTAGTAAGGAATAACTTGTGTAGTGTGTGCAACTAGCAAAAATTTGAGAAACATGTGAGGTGATATGCAAATAGTGATCAATCACAATTTTTACAAAATTCATCACATGAATTTGAAAGAGACTATCACTTAAAGAGTTACATCATATACCTCTCACATCTCCTAGAATAAAAACTTGCAATCATGTAAGTTTCTTGATTTGCCTCATAATGTACACACCAATTTTAATTAATTTGAATTCATTATAGTCCAATAATGTACACACCAATTTTAGCATTTAAACCGAGGTTACACCTTATTTTCTTTTTGTGCATGTGCTACACTTTCTCGAGCACAAAATCTTATGATATGCACTAAAGTGTTCATGATTGGCTAGTAAACAGTGGTGAGATGGTTATTTATACCTTTCTCAAAAAGTTCAAGTCCGATAATCAAAGGCATGTGATTTTAAGATCAAGATCATGTGATCAAAAACTATAAACATCTTCCCACACAACATGCACTACAAAGCTCAAACTAGTAAAGTGCAATAAAAAAAGCTCATTCAAGCTAAACAAGGTACATAAACATGTTATATCAAGATAATATGGTTAACCTTGATTATAAATCCAAGATATATAATACAAAACACAAAAAAAAAAATTTTATGACCAAAACTAAAAGCACACATTTTGCTAAATGATAAAAAAAAAAAATGCAAATGCAATGCATGACAGTGCTTAACTAAGCTTAGAGGGTACACGAACGAGAAATATCAATTTCTTAATTAACCCTTGAGTACATGTACAGACTAGTACATACTCAAACAAAATCAGAAAAAAAAAAAAAAAAAAAAAACTTAGCACTTATATAACACATGCTATTCAAGTTTCTCCATAATGTCAAGCACGTTCTAAATCAAGAGAGATATATTATAATTCATGTAATCCTCAAGAAAAATAAAACTAGACACAAAATAAAATATTTTTGTCTTTTTGAAATTTTTTAATGTTTTTGGATTTTTTTTTTAAAACAACCTAAAAAACAAAACAACCAAAAACAAAAACAAAACATGTCCATAAATAATTGAAAGAATTAAATCAAGGACAAGTAAACAACACTCACCTTAGAGAATCTTTTCTCACCCATATAGCACGAGTCTTCGACTTTGTAGGTGAAAATCCATGTGAAGCAGAGTGTATTTGAGGGATTACACCAATCTTCTGAAAAAGACTAAAATCCTGCAAATTCTATTCACAAACCAACAAGCTCAAATTTTTCAAAAGAATATGAAACAATTTGTATGAACTTATGGCAAAAGAAGTATCATCACATGTCCTAGATTGAAATACAGAATGCTTAAATTTCAATTTATGACAATTATGATGAATGTGACCGGGAACACCACAAAAGTGACAAACAGGAACAAATTTAAGAACATTAGTATTCCTAACTGCAAATCTAGTCTCAGATTTTAGTTTTTGCCTAAAAAAAAAAACAATTTGGTCTAATATGACCAACAACACCACAAAGATGACAGGTAGGCACAAAAACAGATTTTTTATGCTCTCTAATAGTAGGTTTAGACATAGATTTAGAAACTTCAGCGTCTACATCAGAACTTTTACCTTTGTCTAACCTAGCAAAATTAGCCTTTTCTTTATTATTCCTCTTGAAAGGAGGGATATAAACTTTCTCAGTTTTAGGCTTAAGAGAAACAGAAACACTTCTGTTATCAACAGCAGGCTTGGTACTAGTCAAATTTTCAATTTTAGCTTTAGATTCAGCTAACTCTTGTTCCAAAATTTTCATCTTTTCATCTTGAGAGGAAATTTGATTTCTCAAAAATTCATTCTTTTTATTAGATTCATCTAATCTAACAACAAATTCCTCTTTTTCAAGATTAGCCAATTTTAACTCTTTCTTGAATTTCTTAGCAATTCTCATAGTTTTCAATAATTCCTTACGAAGAGTTTCACAGGCATCAAAAAGATCAACAGAAACAACAGTGTCCTTTTTATTCAAATCATCACAAACATGAGCAGAAAGACACTTCAAATTATACATGATAATAGGAATCAAGGATCAACTCTTAGATCAAAAGATCTAAAACAAAAGAGTTACCCGCTCTGATACCACTTGTAAGAAATTTAAACCCCTGTAAACTAGATTGTTTAACCTAATTAATTAACCAAGTGGATACTTAGGTTTATTATTTAGATCTAGGTTAAACACAAATAATCATAAACAATAAAGCAGCGAAAAATAAAGAACACAAAGATCTGATGACCCAGGAAAACCAAACCGGTAAAAAACTTGGGGAGGATTTAACCTAGCTATCCTCAAGGTAAAACAGCAAATCCACTAGAAAGAATTGAAGTTTGTACAATAGCAACTTAGACCACTAACATCCTATTGCTACCTCGAGTAGAAAACTTACTATCACGACCCCATGATAGCTCCGAGTCCACGGACTACTTCTTTCCTTGGCCTTTACAAACACAAACACCCACGTTTGTGACTTTGAGATCCCACTCAAAGGTTTAGCAACACAAATTCTCCTGTTTGTGACTCCAAGACCACCCTTGAAGGTTTAGATCATCAGCACCTTTGATGACTAGAGAAGGCAGCAACTTCAACAATATTGGATCTTAAGATTCTTCAAGGAACAACACCGGTAGAAGTTATATGAGAGCTTTTTAGGAACAAAACCCTAAATACAAAAGAGGCACACTCTTCTCTCTCTAAAAAACCTTATAAAAATGTGTTTAGGGTTTCCTTTATATAGTGGGAGAAGTAGATCTGAAACCCTAATCCTTAATGGGCTAGAACTGCTGTTTGGGCCAATTTAAAATTCTGCAGATACGATTCTCAATCGGTCGAGCCTGTTTCTCGATCAGTCGAACCAAGCAAATTATGAAATCTTCTTTCTGCAGCTTACTTGTTCTTGTGTGTTCACGATTTGCTAATTGTTCTAAACTTTTAGAACCTAACAGAATTTAAGTATGTTAAATTGATCTTTAAGGCTATAGTATCAATAGATTTCAATTTTGATATCAAATTCTGCATATCGTGTTCATATGGTAATTGTTTGTTCATGAAAAGACGTAGAAAATTGTTTGCAACTGTTCTGGAAAAACTGAAAATGCGGGTTTTTCGCGGGTAAGCGTTACTGGCAAAACAGTTGCGAGACAGTAGTGAAAGTCTTTGTCTGATTTTTGTGTTTTCAATTTTTTCCTTAACTTGTTTTTGCGGAAAGCAGTTAGTCGCGGGAAGTGCTTAGTCGCGGTATTCTCGTGAAAATGCTTATAACGAGATTTTTGAAGGTTTTTCAAAATGTTTTCACATGTATAAAGTGCAAGGCTGTGTATAATTAGTTTATGCATGTTTAAAAGATAAAAACCTTTAATTTAAAACATCTAGTGGGAGAGAGATTCAAGGGTTGGATCTCACGGCCTCCATTGTCGGTTTATAGTAGTGTGATTAAGCACCTTGCCTTGGCGTATATGCCTTGCTCCCTTCGGAGGGTGTATAATTCATGGTACTACATGTTAAACTTCTTAATGATAGATGAAGTGTGTTTTTACATTGAGAACGACCACGCTTCTGTGGAGTTACTTGGTGACTCACATTGATTCTAGGCAATGGTATACACTAGACTAAGTATAATGTTAACCTCCCTTCGAAGCTATGTCATTATTACTTAGAGGCTAAAGGTAAAGCGGCAAATTATTTTTGTTTGGTAAGAGTTACCATGATAGCATTAATAATGAGAATAATTCTCGCTTGATCATAGTGATTGATATGATCTCACTTCCGAGGAATATTAATTGCGGGATTGAGTTGTCGTTGCATATATTATATTATGGTTTTATTAAGGTTTCATATTATATGCTTATATGCTAAATTGATAATGTCCAGTTTACTTATTATATTCATGTTTATTATTTTCAGATTTGAACATGGCATCATTTAGCCCACTTGTTACCATTCTTAATCAAAACAAACTGACTAGATCCAATTATGTTGATTGGAAAAGAAACTTGGGCATAGTTCTCATAGTTGAAGAGCACAAATATGTGCTTACTCAACCATGTCCTAACTTTCCTTCATTAGATGCTTCTCCTGAGGAAAAACAACCATATGATCGTTAGTAGAAATCTAATGAAATGGCCAAGTGCTATATCCTAGCGTCCATCTCACATATTTTACAGCATCAAATGCAGGATGTAGAACTAGCTTCAGACATTATGCTAAGTCTGAAGGAGATGTTTGGTGAGCAAGGCCGTTCTGCAAGGCAAGAAACCATGAGACAAATTTATAATACCAAAATGGCTGAAGGTAGTTCATTGAGAGACCATTGTCTTACAATGATCTCTAATCTGAATACATTAGAGGTTTTAGGTGCCGATATTGATGGAGAATTCCAAGTGGATATGATACTCCAGTCACTACCGGAATCATTCAAGGAATTTAGACTTAATTATAACATGAACAAAAAGATTTATTCTTTGTCTGAATTAATGAATGAGTCGGTAGCGGCGGAAGGCATCCTTGGTACTTCTAATGCTAGTCTTGAAGCCAATGTGGGTGAAGCTTCTACTTCTCAACCTAAGTCGAAAGACAAGGGTAAGAAGGAGAAGGAGAAGGACTTCACTAAGCAAGAGGGTAAACAAATTGTCTTAGGGGTTGCAGACAAAGGAAAGAAGCTCAAAGGAAAATGTTTCCATTGTGGTGAGAAAGGGCATTGGAAGAGGAATTGTCCAAAGTTCAAGGCTACCAATAAGGGTATGAATAGCTCATTCCTCCTTGAAATATGTTTGGTACAAAATCCTAAGGATTCCTGGTGTGTGGATTCAAGTTGTACTAATCATATCTGCAATTCTTTGCAGGGGTTCGAGGAGACCAGAAAGCTTAAAGAAGGAGAATTGTTTCTAACCTTGGCTAATGGGAGTAGGATTCCGGTTGTAGCTATTGGAGTGTTTAATTTATGTTTTGAGTCAAGAGTTTTAATATTAGATGACTGTCTATATGTACCTAATGTTCATAAGAATTTAATTTCTACAACTTATTTGCGTAAAAATGGATATTGTGTTATCCTTAAAGACAATGTTGTAATAAAGAAGGGTAAAGTGTTTATTTATTCTGGCAATATTGTGGATGTTCTTTATATTTTAACTCCTGATAAGCATGAATTATATAATTCTGAATTAGATAATGGTTCACATGTAAAATCATTAAAGAGAAAGTTTCCTTCTACCAATGATGCATATCTTTGGCACTTGTGTTTGGGTCATATTAATCCAAACAGAATTCAAGTACTGATCAAAGATGGACTCCCAGAGCTATTGGACTTTGATGAATGTCCAGTTTGTGAATCTTATTTGGAAGGCAAAATGACCAAACGACCTTTTAATGCAAAAGGTAGAAGAGCCCAAGAGTTGCTAAAATTAGTTCATGCGGATGTTTGTGGTCCTATGTCAACCCAAGCAAAAGGAGGTTATGAGTACTTCATCACTTTCACCAATGATTACTCAAGATATGGTTATGTGTACCTAATGAGACGAAAGTCTGAAGCCTTTGAAAAGTTCAAAGAGTTTAGGGTTGATGTTGAGAATCAATTGGGTAAACGCATAAAGGCCATTCGATCTGATCGTGGTGGCGAATACCTTCTTGGGGATTTCAAGGATTACTTAACTCAAAATGGGATTGTATCCCAATTGACTACACCTGGAACTCTCCAACAAAATGGTGTAGCAGAAAGAAGGAATAGGACTCTTTTAGAAATGGTTAGGTCCATGATGAGTTACTCAACTTTACCAATTTCTTTTTGGGGTTATGCCTTAGAAACAACAATACATCTTTTGAATTTAGTTCCATCAAAATCTGTTCCAAAGCTCCCATGGAATTCTGGAGTGGGCGTAAGCCTAGAATGAAATATCTCCACATTTGGGGTTGTCCAACACATGTGTTAAAAGAGAAGCCTGATAAGTTGGAACTAAAATCAGAAGTGTGTTTGCTTGTGGGTTATCCAAAGAAACTAGGGGTTATTTATTCTATAGTCATAAAGATAACAAAGTTTTTGTTAGTACAAATGCTAAATTCTTGGAAAATGACTATATGAATAATTTTACTCCTAGAAATAGAGTTGTCTTGGCTGAAATGAATGAACCTATAATTAAACAACCAATGGTTGAAACTAGGGATGATGTGGATGTATTGGATACACCACAAGATCCTACTCATAAGATGTCTAGTACACAGCTGCCTCGTCGTAGTGGGAAGAATGTTAGGCCACCTATAAGATTCATAGGTCTTGGAGAGACTTATGAGGCTATCTCAGAGGAGACCGAAACTGATCCTTACACTTATGAAGAAGCAATGAATGATATAGATGCACATCATTGGGTCCAAGCTATGAAATCTGAATTAGATTCCATGTATTCCAATCAAGTTTGGGATCTTGTAAAGGCGCCTAACGGCATTAAACATGTTGGTTGCAAATGGGTTTACAAGAGGAAGAGAGGGATGGATGGAAATGTTGAAACCTTTAAAGCAAGGCTAATGGCGAAAGGGTATACTCAAAAGGAAGGTTTGATGATATTCTACTCATTGGAAATGATATAGGTGTAATGTCATCAGTAAAGGTTTGGTTGTCAAGCCAATTTGATATGAAGGACTTGGGTGAGGCTAACTTTATTCTAGGGATCAAGCTTTTGGCGAGATCGCAAGAATAAGATGTTAGGCTTATCACAAGCTGGATATATAGATAAGGTTCTAGAACGGTTTAGTATGCAAAACTCCAAGAAATGATTACTTCCTTTCAGACATGGAGTTCCTCTGTCTGATGACCAAAGGCCTAAGATTCAAGAGGAAAAAAATATGATGAGACAAGTTCCTTATGCTTCTGTAGTAGGAAGTCTCATGTATGCCATGCTTTGTACTAGACCAGATATCTATTTTTCAGTTGGCATGGTCAGCCGATATCAATCAAATCCAAGACCACAACATTGGCAAGCTGTAAAGCATATTCTTAAGTATCTACGGAGAACGAGAGATTATATGCTTGTTTACCATTGTGAAGATTTGATTCCCATTGGCTATACAGATTCAAACTTTCAATCGGATCTAGATTTCAGAAAGTCCACGTCAAGTTATGTATTCATCTTGGGAGGTGGAGCCATAAGTTGAAGGAGTGTTAAGTAATCTTGTATTGCGGACTTCACCATGAAAGCTGAATATGTTGCTACTTGTGAGGCGACAAAGGAAGCTGTTTGGCTCAAGAAATTCCTTTCTGATCTTGGTGTAGTGAGAATAGAGCAAGTTCCTATCACATTGTTTTGCGACAATAGTGGAGCGGTTGCACAATCTAAAGATCCAAGGAATCACAAGAAAGGAAAGCACATTGAGAGAAAGTACCACATCATTCGAGACATTGTTGCTCGTGGAGATGTGGTGGTAGCAAAGATTGAAAGTGCAAATAATCTAGCAGATCCCTTTACCAAAGCCTTACCTCAAAGGACTTTCGAGTCACATTTGGAGGGAATGGGAGTTAGATTAGTGCATAATAGTCTTTGGGGCAAGTGGGAGATTGTTAGGATAAATACCTTTAAATCCTATTGTAATATGCCATGTATGATATTATGTATGACATTATGTGTTAAATGTTGTATGACTTAATATTATGATTAATAAAGTTGTTTTGTTATTATCTAAAACAATGGTAACATGAATATTCGGACATTATCAAATAGTCTATGAGATGCATAGTATGTGATTTATGTGATTTAGTCACAAAAGATAGAGATCACAAGTTCTTTGTAAACTCAGAATTTTGGTTCGTAGTCGGTGATGAAATTGGGCATTTTATCTGCGAAGACTATAACATATGAACTACGATGATTTGTCTTGATCATGGAAATGGTGACTTCTAGTTGATATATTGATATGTTTTAAGAGTTAAGATATATTGAACTGGACCGCTGTGAGATTTATTATTCTCCTAACGACTGTCAATTGAATAATAAATCTCACGACTTGTATTCACATGAACTCTTAATCCTGAGAGAATAATGGACCTGATCATGAAATGTAGGTTGCTTTGATATATTAGGAGTGAGATCTAAAGTAACGGTCAAAACCTCAATATATTGGGCAGCCACATTTAGTGTGATATGGAACATATATTCTCAAGATGGAATTCATAATCTCTTAACGGAGATATAAAATATTCCCTTGAGATAAGTTTAATGGGTTCAGTTATTCAGAGAGTTAGGCCTAACCACTTTAGTAAGACTAAAGTATATATTTATGAAATTGGATTTTATAAATATATGGTGAATAACTTAAAAGGATTAAACCGAGTACTCAAGGATTAAGATGTAGTAATTTACAAAATGGCAGTTTATATTCACGACTTTGTATTACTACGAATATTTTATGAAAGGGTTGCATGTATGATAAAGTCTTGGGATATAATTTATTAATAAGGCCTAGAGTACAATTATATTTATATAGTGGTATTAAATATAATTAATGGTAACTTTGGACTTGTCAAGAGTTGACAGAAAAGCCCAAGGCCCATTGGAGCTAGTGTCTTATTTGTTCCCTTTTGTTCTCACTCCGAGCCACACATTAAAGCCCAATTGGGAAAGCCCAATTGGGAAGGCCCAATAGGCTAGCTCAATTAGATAATCAGTTATGTGGAGAGAAACATTCCGAATTTTATATAGAATGAAATGGTTTGTATGTATATAGATATGATATAAGGAAGAGAGATATTCTTTCATATTCTCTCTAGAAACATGGAATTGATTGAGAGACCATACATTTTGGGCACTAAGTGGAATTGGAGTGAAGATTGAAAGTGTTCTCAAGAACTTCTTCTCTTTGGTTTTGAATTTCACCACACGAAGGTACACTCTCTTATTCATATATTCAGAAACTTACATAGTGCATGTTATCAATTACGAATGAAGTAGATCCGTTTATTTTCCGCTGCGTATGTTTTGTATGCGATACAAACATGTAATTTTCCATCAAGTTTATCTATTTTACACAATTATTCAATAAAAAATTCATTCTTTTACAATTTTTTATTATTCTCTCCCTCACTGCCCCTCTCTCTCACAGACCCATCACTACCAATGATTCCTCCACACCCTGCCACCATCATTACCACCCAACCAGCATCATCAAGAAAAACCAACCCACTCAATCCGAAACCCAGTCAATCCCAAATCCATTCAATCCCAAACCCATTCATCACCCACCCAACTCAAAACCCAGTCAAGCCAAATCATCACCCACCTAACCCGATGATTTGTCTTGATCATGGAAATGGTGACTTCTAGTTGATATATTGATATGTTTTAAGAGTTAAGACATATTGAACTGGACCGCTGTGAGATTTATTATTCTCCTAACGACTGTCAATTGAATAATAAATCTCACGACTTGTATTCACATGAACTCTTAATCCTGAGAGAATAATGGACCTGATCATGAAATGTAGGTTGCTTTGATATATTAGGAGTGAGATCTAAAGTAACGGTCAAAACCTCAATATATTAGGCAGTCACATTTAGTGTGATATGGAACATATATTCCCAAGATGGAATTCATAATCTCTTAACGGAGATATAAAATATTCCCTTGAGATAAGTTTAATGGGTTCAGTTATTCAGAGAGTTAGGCCTAACCACTTTAGTAAGACTAAAGTATATATTTATGAAATTGGATTTTATAAATATATGGTGAATAACTTAAAAGGATTAAACCGGGTACTCAAGGATTAAGATCTAGTAATTTACAAAGTGGCAGTTTATATTCACGACTTTGTATTACTACGAATATTTTATGAAAGGGTTGCATGTATAATAAAGTCTTGGGATATAATTTATTAATAAGGCTTAGAGTGCAATTATATTTATATAGTGGTATTAAATATAATTAATGGTAACTTTGGACTTGTCAAGAGTTGACAAAAAAGCCCAAGGCCCATTGGAGCTAGTGTCTTATTTGTTCCCTTTTGGTCTCACTCCGAGCCACACACTAAAGCCCAATTGGGAAAGCCCAATTGGGAAGGCCCAATATGCTAGCTTAATTAGATAATCAGTTATGTGGAGAGAAACATACAGAATTTTATATAGAATGAAATGGTTTGTATGTATATAGATATGATATAAGGAAGAGAGATATTCTTTCATATTCTCTCTAGAAACATAGAACTGATTGAGAGACCATACATTTTGGGCACTAAGTGGAATTGGAGTGAAGATTGAAAGTGTTCTCAAGAACTTCTTCTCTTTGGTTTTGAATTTCACCGCACCAAAGTACACTCTCTTGTTCATATATTCAGAAACTTACATAGTGCATGTTATCAATTACGAATGAAGTAGATCCGTTTATTTTCCGCTGCGTATGTTTTGTATGCGATACAAACATGTAATTTTCCATCAAGTTTATCTATTTTACACAATTATTCAATGAAAAATTCATTCTTTTACAATTTTTTTATTATTCTCTCCCTCACTGCCCCTCTCTCTCACAGACCCATCACTACCAACGATCCCTCCACACCCTGCCACCATCATCAAGACCCAACCAGTATCATCAAGAAAAACCAACCCACTCAATCCAAAACCCAGTCAATCCCAAATCCATTCAATCCCAAACCCATTCATCACCCACCCAACTCGAAACCCAGTCAAGCCAAATCATCACCCACCTAACTCGAAACCCACTGAGGATTTGATGATTTGATCGGCGTGGTTTGATGATCGGTGGCAATGGATGATCGACGTGGTTTGATGATTAGCGATTGGCATGGCTTGATGATTTATCGGTGGCAAGTAAAAGATGATCAGTGACAATGGAGGATGATTTGATCAAATGAAGAAAGGGAGAGTAAGGACCGAAACCTAGAGACAATTAGAGAGAAGAAATTATTAAAATAGTAAATACAAGGCTACAGTGACCCTGCATATATGCACGGTCACTGTAGCAATTGTATATTTATACACAACTTTACATCCACTGATGTGGGTGTTTTTTTGCCCAAAATGTGTAAAATGAAGAGATTTTTGTATTTTAGAAGACTATGCACCCATTGATGTGGATGCTCTTACCCCCTTCTAAAGTAGAAACAACCAAATCAAAAATCCAAACTTCTTTAGACATAGAGCAAGCAAAAAGATCCGGATAGAGATCCTTTAGAGGGACAGGCCCACTTCAGGGTCATACCAAAAACGAATACGATGGCCTTCCCCCACAACGTTCTCTCTCTCTCTCTCTCTCTCTCTCTCTCTCTCTCTCTCTCTAATTATTTGTTTATTACAATTTTGAGGGCTTGAAGACCTACTGAACTAGAGTAGAAAAATTTCAATTAAAGGTCAGGTGGAAAGAAAATTAACGAGGAGCACATTTGCATGCAAAGCAAAGCGCTGTTGAATAGATTCATTCCCAGCACAGATGAACAATTTTTACTTTTGTTTTGATAAGTAACAAAATAAAACAAATTAATTAATAAAATTTTGTTTTGGAGTAAGTAAATAAAAAGAATCAAAAGAGAATAAATAAACCCTTAAATGTTCATTGCCCCGAGGACCTCCAGAACAAGATGCCAAAACCTTGTCACTGAAAATTTGAGAAGCAGCACCACGAGTAATAGACAGCAGATGGGTTGAAACAAGGTGAACACTATGATAAAAATTGGCAAGATAATAGTGAGTTTCAAGGTGCTGAAAAATTAAATAAGTGAAGGTAAAGCAACTGCAGACTGTAACTTCCAATGACAGTTCTCAAGGGTCAAATTTACCTAGATATCAGTCTTCCAATTTCTGTGGGTAAAATTAGAACCCCACCTCGACTGTTTACCACCACCTATTTATGACAAATTAGTCATAAGAGTCGCACACATCATGGGGAAAAATGAAAATTTAGACAGAATAAATATATAAAATCAATATTTGGATATTTCCCCCGTAATTGATTCCACATTCGATTCAGATAACCTGTTCAGAAGACCTGGAACAATTAGAGGTAAAGATCAGAAATTTGGAAAGTGATAGCCTTATAAACTTAAAAAGCATACCACGTACACGTCAACGTATTTGGATATATATGCATGCTCTTCCTTCTGACTCATTTCCTGCACTGCACGGGCTCTCAAATATATTTCCATCGCCGGCCCGATGCATTAGCAGGAACTTCAATTTTCACCATGTCACCTTCTTGTTCTTGCTCCGACAACTTTCGCTAGCTTCAGCCTCCAGGCTCATAGGGAACTTCATCCAAAATGTCTACGTCACATGTGATCATCTGAAATCGCACTTCCTGGTGCTTGATCCAATGAAATGCTCTTCTTCTTCTTACTTTCAGATCTCTTTCTGAAATACTGTTGGAGTTCTTCTTCCCCAGAAGAAATTTGATTGATACCATCATCCTCTCCCCTTAATTTACCACCATCCTTGAGTTTTTCACAAGTTTCCTTTCCATTTCCAAGTCCTCTTCTGCTAATAAATTGGCCGTACTCCTCAAACTTGATCTCCACTCCCCTTCCCTCTATCCTTAATCTAAACCGGCCCTTAAAGAAAAGAAAGGGAGATCACACTCAGAGAGTGGGAGTACATACATACTGGATTGCAAAGCGAAGCGAGAGTCGTGGACAACACAATTGCTACGGAGCTCTATCTACACTACTATTTAAAGGGCTTGCCCCGTTTGACTAAACTTTTATGTAGTTAAAAAATACCTGTTAAAAAATTTGAGAAAAACCTTGTAAAAGTATATTTCGAAGTCCACTTAAAATGACTATAAAATAGGAAACTCTCCTACTAATCCATATCTTCAAAACAAATTTATCTAAATTAAAAAAAAAAAAAATTATGACACTAGACCAAAAAAAAAACCAAAAAAAGCCTCATCGCACTCTTGTGATGAGGCTAGTTATCTATATTTATCCATCTTCCATCTATACTACAAATAACATAATTCTCTGTTTGGTTTTCACATTTTGCGTACTAAAATACTCTCACACAAATTCTTAAACTTTCTAAAATACTCCTATCTTTTAGTTAATTAATTTTTAATTAAAAAACACAAATGAGTTAAGAGTAACCTTTATCTTCTCCATTCAGCCTAAAACTTAGGATACTAATTCTATTTTATTTTTAAACATTATTACATGTTATCTTACCATTTTTTTTTAAACACAGTTATTTATATATCACTTTTAAACATTATAATACTTAATCAAAAAATAAAAATAAAAAAATATTTAAGAGGCTTGCCCTGTTTGGATTGGACTTTTATGTAGTTCATAAATACCCTTAAACGTGAACAAATTTGAGAACAATCTGGTAAAAGCATATCTCCAACTCTATTTAAAATGCATACAACGTAGGACACTCTCCTATTAATCCATGTTTTCAAGACAAATTTATTTAATTATTTTTTAAAAAGAAAAATTATTACACTGGACCAAAAAAAAAAAAAGCATCGTTGCACGTGTGTGATGAGGCTAGTTATCTATATTTATCTATCTTCTATCTATACTATTAATAATAGGATTTTCTATTTTGTTTTCAACATATTGCACACTAAATTACCCTCATATATATTCTTAAACTTTCTAAAATACCCTTATCTTTTAAATTAAATAATTTTAAATTAAAAAACACAAACGAGTTAAAAGAGTAACTTTTTTCTTCTCCATTCAGCTTAAAACTTAGGACACTATCTCTACCTCATTTTTAAAAATTATTCCATGTTATCGTACTGCTTTCTTTAAAAAAAAAAACACTGTTATTTATATATCACTTTTAAACATTATAACACTATACCGGAAAAACAAATAAATATAAAAGAGTATTATTACACGCGCAAAGTGCGAGTGATGAGTCTAGTATTATTAATAAGAGGATTCTCCCATCTCGTTTTCAATTGTTAGCATACCAAAATATCCTCATACAAATTCTGAAATAATATTTCCTTTAGTTTAATTTTTTTTCCTACAAAAAAACAAAAAATGTTAAAATAGTAACACTATCTCACGTATTAAAAAAAAAAAAAAAAAACTGTTATTCTCACCACCCATTTATATTCAAATGTTTGATTTCTATGGTTTTTTTTTTTTTAATTCTTTAAAACATTCCAAATTTTTTGTTATCCAAATTCTATAGAGTTATCACTTCTAAAATTTATAGCACTAAACCAAAAAAAAAAAAAAAAATTATTGCATGTACAAAGCATGTGTGATGAATCTAGTTTTTATATATTTGCATTTAGGTTTGGGCAAAACTTTTTTTTTCTTTAATTTTTTTTTTGGAGAAACATACACACACACAAAGGGGAGAGGGAAAGGGATTCTAATGGGAGAAAAGAAAAAAAAAAAAAATACAAGCACAAGTGAGTAGTTACATTTTTATCCTAAAAAGTTAGAACTAGATTATTTTTAAAGTTTGGGGGCAATTAGGTCTTTTAATGTAATTTTATGTTTTTATTTATTTACAACTAGTCACTAACCCGTGCTATGCACGGGAACCTACCTATTTGTGAGGTAAACTAAAATAATTTTATAAAATCTTAAATTGATTAAGAAACTACACCATTGCATGATTTGCTCTTGAATGACTTCAATTTGTAACTCAAAAATTCAAATATTAAAACTTCTGAAAGATCAAAAAATATTAGAGAATCAAATGATTCACTACTTAAAAATTATTGAAATAAAACAAAATATATATGGCTAAACAATAGAGAAATATAAGAGAAAGATGGGTTATATGTTAGGTAATATACATGTTTGTATCGCATACAAAACATACGCAGCGGAAAATAAACGGATCTACTTCATTCGCAATTGATAACATGTACTATGTAGGTTTCAGAATATAAGAACAAGAGAGTGTACCTTGATGCGGTGAAATTCAAAACCGAATGAAGTAGTACTCGGGAAGACTTTCAATCTTCACTCCAACTCCACTTGATGCCCAAGATGTGTGGTCTCTCAATCAGTTCTATATTTTCTAGAGAGAATATAAAAAAGTGTCTTTCTTCCTTATTTCATCTTATTCATTAAACATACAAACCATTTTATTCTTTATAAAATTCTATATGTTTCTCTCCACATAATTGATTATCTAATTGGGCAAGCCTTTTGGGCCTTCCCAATTGGGCTTTAGTGTGTGGCTTGGAGTGGGACCAAAAGGGAACAAATAAGACTCTAGCTCCAATGGGCCTTGGGCTTTTCTGTCAACTCTTGACAAGTCCAAAGTTACCATTAATTATATTTAATACCACTATATAAATATAATTGCACTCTAGACCTCATTAATAAATTATATCCCAAGACTTTATTATACATGCAACCCCTTCATAAAATATTCGTAGTAATACAAAGTCATGAATATAGACTTCCACTTTATAAATTACTACATCTTAATCCTTGAGTACCCGGTTTAATCCTTTTGAGTTATTCATCATATATTTATGAAATCCAATTTCATAAATATATACTTTAGTCTTACTAAAGTGGTTAGGCCTAACTCTCTGAATAACTGAACCCATTAAACTTATCTCAAGGGAATATTTTATTTCTACGTTAAGAGAATATGAATTCCATCTTGAGAATATATGTTCCATCAACACTAAATGTGGCTGCCCAACATACTGAGGTTTTGACCGTTACTTTAGATCTCACTCCTGATATATCAAAGCAACCTACATTTCATGATCAGGTCCATTATTCTCTCAAGATTAAGAGTTCATGTGAATACAAGTCGTGAGATTTATTATTCAATTGACAGTCGTTAGGAGAATAATAAATCTCACAGCGGTCCAGTTCAATATGTCTTAACTCTTAAAACATATCAACATATTAACTAGAAGTCACCACTTCCATGATCAAGACAAATCATCGTAGTTAATATGTTTTAGTCTTCGCAGATGAAATGCTTAATTTCATCACCGACTACGAACCAAAATTCTGAGTTTACAAAGGACTTGTGATCTATATCTTCTGTGACTAAATCACATAAATCACATACTATGCATCTCATGGACTATTTGATAATGTTCGAATATTCATGTTACCATTATTTTAGATAAGAATAAAACAACTTTATTAAACACAATATTAAGTCATACATCATTTCTCATATAATGTTATACATAATATCATACATAGCATCATACAATAGGATTTAAGGGCACATATCCTAACATTATAATCAAAAGAATAATTCATGGCTATAACTATTGAAAAGAATCAAAAGATTTAGAGTCTACAAATTATAGATAATTAATATATGTATATATATATATATATATATATATTGTGGAAGCAAATGATCCAAGGACACTCTAAGGCCTATGGGCCCCAACCAAGGATGATCAAAGGCCCACACATGTGTTAACCCAAGTTTGACATGTGGGCTAAGACTGAGGAGGGAAGACGTCAAGACCACGCAGAACCGGGCTAAAACTTAGAGTGAGAGGTTTGAGGAAAGGAGGCTAAATGGACCACATCCAAGGAGCCTAAGGAGCAAATGCACCTCGGGAGTGCCTTATGTTGCTCCTTGCACCAGAAAGTAAAGCACTATGAAAGACATCAGAGTCGTGCAAGCAACGGAAAGGGGAAATATCTAGGAAGGTGGCTACCACTTCCACATTTAATGCTCTGCACCAACTGAACTTACCACATTTATGAGAAAAAGACACCTGAACAGTGACTCAACAGCTCACAAATCTCTCTACCATCTCCAGAAGGGTCCTGATAGGACAAGCATCCAAATTATCCCCTCTGAGACGTACAGATGGAGAGCTGAGATGCAATGGGAAAGGCTATATAAAGAAAGGAACTCCTCTGGGAAAAAGGATGAACATTCTATAGAGAAAGAGAGAGAGAGAAAACTGAAATTTATTGTAAAAGGATTAGCATTGACTTTTAATGAGCAATCCATCCTCGGACCTGCCCGAGGAAGAATTTACATTGAATTTGTATCTCTTTTGTTCATGTTAGTTGCGTTAGTCCTGTTATCCTCAAGCCTTTAATTACTTAGCATTGTAGTTGACCCAAAGAACTCATTCTATTATAAATCTACTGTATTGAGCTTGTTATACTGGGTCCCACTGTTCTAAGTAGGCTTGGGCCATAAACCTAGTCCTTGCAATTGGTGCCATCTATGGGAAGAGGCACCTACAATCTTTGTTATTTAGGCTTTCCTTTTGATAGTAAGAGGAAGAACCGGCAAACTCTAGGCAAAATAGAGAGGAGTTTATGGGATCGCAACGTGTTGACCATTTTGTCAGCCAGGAGAGAAGGAGGGATAGAGAGGCTAATCGAACTCCTAGTGTCCAGGTTGAATTGGACTACATGGACCATACTAGCAGAAGTCAATCGAGGCCTGGAAGTCATATTTCTCATGATGAAGAAAGGCAAAATCTCAGGTTGGAGATTGATCATTTACATAAGAAGTTGCGCCATTCCTCTTAGTGAATCCTTCAACGCATCCTCACGCCTAGACAAGGAGGAAAGGCGTAGTTGGACAAGAACTAAAAGCTCAACCCCTAGGAGTATAGGGAATGACGTGATGAGTAAAGCTCTACGTCAAATTTCCAGGTCACCTTTTACGCGCAGGATTGATAGGGCCAAACTCCCCCACCATTTGGCCCAACCGACTTTAACCATTTATAATGGAAGGATTGTTAGGATTAGTGCCCTTAAATCCTATTGTATGATGCTATGTACGACATTATGTATGACTTTAATGTTGTGATTAAAAAAGTTGTTTTATTATTATAAAAAATAATGATAACATGAATATTTGGACATTATCATATAGTCCATGAGATGCATAGTATGTGATTTGTTTGATTTAGTCACAAAAGATATAAATCACAAGTTCTTTGTAAACTCAAAAATTTAGTTCGTAGTTGGTGATGTAATTGGGCATTTCGTCTATGAAGACTATATAACATATTAACTAAGACGATTTGTCTTGATCATGGAAGTGGAGACTTCTGGTTGATATGTTTTAAGAGTTAAGACATATTGAACTAGACCGCTGTGAGATTTATTTTTCTCCTAACAATTGTCAAATGAATAATAAATCTCACGACTTCTATTTACATCAACTCTTAATCCTGAGAGAATAATGGATCTGATCATGAAGTGTAGGTTGCTTTGATATATCAGGAGTGAGGTCTAAAGTCACGATCAAAATCTCAGATGTTGAGCAGCCACATTTAGTGTTGATGGAACATATATTTTCAAAATAGAATTCATAATCTCTAAATGAAAATATAAAATATTCCTTTGAGATAAGTTTAATGAGTTTGGTTATTCAGAATGTTAAGCCTAACTACTTTAGTAAGGAGTTACTAAAGTATATATTTATGAAATTGGATTTCATAAATATATGATGAATAACTTAAAGGATTAAATTGGGTACTCAAAGATTAAGATGTAATAATCTTCAAAGTGGTGGTCTACTTTTATAACTTTGTTTTACTATAAATATTTTATGAAGGGGTTGCATATATAATAAAGTCTTGCGATATAATTTATTAATAAGGCCTAGAGTGCAATTATATTTATATATTAATATTAAATATAATTAATGGTAATTTTGGGGTTGTCAAGAGTTGATAGAAATGCCCAAGGTCCATTAGAGCTAGTGTCTTATTTGTTCCCTTTTGGTCCCACTCTAAGCCACATACTAAAGCCCAATTGGAATGGCCCAAAAGGCTAGTCCAATTAAATAATCAGTTATAATGAGAGAAACATACATTTTTTGTAAGAACATGAAAACCTACTTTGATAGGTATTGGGAGACTTTTAATGAGATAGATGGAGATTTTGAAGATGTGGTAATTAGAACCTTCAAGGTGGGGCTTCCCTCAAACCACGACTTAAGAAAGTCACTAACCATGAAGCCTGCCCTAAGTATGCACCAGCTCATGAATTGTATCGATGCGAATAAACGGGTCGAAGGGGATCAGGTGCAAGGAAAGGGAAAGGCCAAAATCTTCCCTCCTGAAAGGAAAGATCCTCGGCCTGACAAGTATGGCCACAATCGACCTAGGAGAGACTTCATTAACCAACTCACATGAGCTAACGCTTAGGTAGTCAGCTCAATATTCAAGATTCTGGTATATCAGATCCTTGAAAAGATAAAGAATGAACCTTATTTCAAATGGACAATTAAAATGGGAGGAGACCCATCCAAGTGCAATCAAAGTCTCTATTGTCGATACCACCAAGACCGGGGACATTCCACTAAGGATTGGAGATCCTTACGTGACCATATGGAGCAGTTGGTCAAGGCAGGGAAGTTGAAGCAATTCATGCATCGGCTTTCTAGGAAGGGAAGTCAAGCAATACAGGGATACCAAAGAGTAGTTGTTTCGCAGCCACCGTTGGGAACTATTAACATCATCTTTGCCACCCCGAATCAAGATGTAAGTCCCTCCTCCAGAGTCATGTCCATAGCTTCAAGGCCGGACCTTGAGGAGTGAGTCCGAGAATCCAAGAGGGTCAAAATAGAGATATGGCCGACCTTGGGTTTTTCAGATAAAGATAAAATCGGAACTTTCTAGCCCCATGATGATGCCCTAGTAGTGACCCTCCGCATTGGAGGATATGACGTGAAAAAGGTATTGGTGGATCAAGGAAGTGGGACTAAAATTATGTACCTGGATCTGTACAAGGGGCTGAATCTAAAGCCTAAGGACCTAAGCAAGTACGATTCTCTCCTGGTGGGATTTAACGGAAGAACGGTCACTCCCAAGGGAATGATTAAGTTACCCGTGCAAATGAGGGACGAGGTGGTCGAGGTGGAATGCATTGTGATTGATGTTTACTCTCCCTACACATCCAATCTAGCAAGGCCTTGGCTCTATGCTATGGGAGCAGTATCCTCAACTTTGCATATAAAGGTGAAGTATCCCACTGAAGGGCGAGTCGAGGAATTGGTGGGAAATCAGACAATTGCTAGGCTGTGCTTAGTGTCTACTTTCAAGCACCAGTCAGTAGATGGAGTCCATCTTGGCCTAGAAGAGGTCCCGTAGTAATTAACAGAGTTCAAAGATATGCACGAGACCGAAGAAAGGGGCCTGTTGTACGAAGAGCTGAAGAAAGAGATCATTGGGTTAGATAAAGATAAATATTTTCAAGTTGGGACCTAGTTACTGTTAGGAAATATATATGTTTGCATTGCATACAAAACATACGCAGCGGAAAATAAACGGATCTACTTCATTCGCAATTGATAACATGTACTATGTAGGTTTCAGAATATAAGAACAAGAGAGTGTACCTTGATGCGGTGAAATTCAAAACCGAATGAAGAAGTACTCGGGAAGACTTTCAATCTTCACTCCAATTCCACTTGATGCCCAAGATGTGTGGTCTCTCAATCAGTTCTATATTTTCTAGAGAGAATATGAAAGAGTGTCTCTCTTCTTTATATTATCTTATTATATCTTATTAAACAAAAAAACCATTTCATTCTATATAAAATTCTGTATGTTTCTCTCCACATAACTGATTATCTAATTGGGCTAGCCTTTTGGGCCTTCCCAATTGGGCTTTAGTGTGTGGCTTGGAGTGGGACCAAAAGGGAACAAATAAGACACTAGCTCCAATGGGCCTCGGGCTTTTCTGTCAACTCTTGACAAGTCCAAAGTTACCATTAATTATATTTAATACCACTATATAATTATAATTGCACTTTAGGCCTCATTAATAAATTATATCCCAAGACTTTATTATACATGCAACCCCTTCATAAAATATTCGTAGTAATACAAAGTCATGAATATAGACTGCCACTTTGTAAATTACTACATCTTAATCCTTGAGTACCCGGTTTAATCCTTTTGAATTATTCACCATATATTTATGAAATCCAATTTCATAAATATATACTTTAGTCTTACTAAAGTGGTTAGGCCTAACTCTCTGAATAATTGTACCCATTAAACTTATCTCAAGGAAATATTTTATATCTCCGTTAAGAGACTATGAATTCCATCTTGAGAATATATGTTCCATCAACACTAAATGTGGCTGCCCAACATACTAAGGTTTTGACCGTTACTTTAGGTCTCACTCCTGATATATCAAAGCAACCTACATTTCATGATTAGGTCCATTATTCTCTTAGGATTAAGAGTTCATGTGAATACAAGTCGTGAGATTTATTATTCAATTGACAGTCGTTAGGAGAATAATAAATCTCATAGCGGTCCAGTTCAATATGTCTTAACTCTTAAAACATATCAACATATTAACTAGAAGTCACCACTTCCATGATCAAGACAAATCAACGTAATTAGTATGTTATAATCTTCACAGATGAAATGCCCAATTTCATCACCGACTACGAACCAAAATTCTGAGTTTACAAAGAACTTGTGATCTATATCTTCTGTGACTAAATCACATAAATCACATACTATGCATCTCATGGACTATTTGATAATGTCCGAATATTCATGTTACCATTATTTTAGATAAGAATAAAACAACTTTATTAAATACAATATTAATTCATACATCATTTCTAACATAATGTCATACATAATATCATACATAGCATCATACAATAGGATTTAAGGGCACATATCCTAACAGTTACCCCTTGATGAAAGAAAAAAGAATTGTTAGGGTTCTTAAGGAAGAATATAGATGTCTATGAGTTGAGTGCATATAAGACGCTCGGGGTAGATCCAAATTTTATATGCCATCACCTGAATGTGAATTTGGCAGTTGTACCCAAGAGGCAACCACCTCGACGCTCTTCTAAGGAGCATGCCGAGGTAGTAAGAAGAGGTGAACAAGCTTAAGTGAGCTGGAGCAATTAAAGAAGAATTTTATCTCGAATGGCTTGCCAACATCGTAGAGGTGAAGAAGAAATCAAGAAAATGGAGGGTTTGTGTGGACTTCACTGAATTGCATAAAGCTTGCCCTAAAGACCTTTTTCTAGTTCCTCGGATCGACTAGCTGGTAGATGCGACAGTTGATTATCCTCAAGTGAACTTTTTGGATGTCTTTCAGGGCTATCATCAGATACCATTAGCCCTAGCCGACTAAGAAAAGACAGCTTTCTTAACCCCTACTGGGAATTACCATAATTGAGTAATGCCCTACGGCCTAAAGAATGCTGGATCAACCTATCAAAGGATGGTGACGATGATGTTTGAATCTCAACTAGGGCAGAATTTTGAAGTATATATCGATGACATGGTCGTGAAAAGTAAGTAGGTCTCCGAGCACTTAAATGACCTAAGAAGTGTGTTCTCAATACTTAGAAAATACAAGCTATGCCTCAACGCTTCAAGGTGCTCCTTCGGCGTTAGTTCTGGCAAGTTCTTAGGGTATATGATTACACATCGAGGAATAGAAGTTAACCCCAATCAAATTAGAGTCATAAATGACTTGCACCCACCTCGTAACCCCAAAGAAGTACAGAAGTTGAAAAAAATGACTGCCCCCTTGAACAAGTTTATTTCTTGGTTGGCTAATTGGTGTAGGTCCTTCTTCCAACTCCTTCACAAATGGAAAAAATTTGAGTGGACCTAAGAGTGTAGTGTTGCTGTCACACCTTCCTATTCTCTCCAGGCCTGAGAAGGAAGAGGTCCTGTTCGCATGTGTAGCGGTTACTCACCATGCAGTAAGTCTAGTCTTGGTTAGAATAGATGCTGTGGTGCAGAAACTGGTCTATTATGTTAGTAAATCTCTTCAGGAGGTAAAAACCCATTATCTACCCCTCGAGAAGGCAATTTTGGTAATCATACATGCCACGAGGAAGGTCCCTCATTATTTCCAAGCACACACTATCATAGTCCTTACTCAACATCCTCTACAAGCACTACTTTAGAGATCGAATTATACTAGGAGAATAGCTAAATAGGGGATAATTGGCAGACCTAGTTGCAGAGTTCACTGAAGGCACTAAATAGACTTGGACCTAGGAGAACAAGGCATCAGGATTTGGTAATCAGAGAGGAATTAGTGCTAGGATCATCCTAATGTCTCCTAAGAATATAACCATGGAAAAATCTTTGAGATTAGGCTTTCCAACCACAAATAACGAGGCAGAGTATAAAGCCTTGCTGGCTAGAATGGATATGGTAAAAAGACTTGGAGGTAAAGCTGTGGAGATCTTCTCAGACTCAAGACTAGTAGTAGGATAGATCAATGGTGATTTCGAGGCCAAAGACCAACGAATGCAAGAATATCTTAGCAAGATTAGATGATTGTAGTTTGTCTTTAAAGCTTTTTCCATAAAGCAAGTCCCTATAAGCAAAAACACTCATGTTGACTTATTGGCCACTTTGGCCAACTCTTCAGGGCAAGGCCTCCCTCAAGTCATAATTGTTGAGGATTTAATAACTCTCGGCTATCATGATTAAGCCATGGTTTGAGCTAGATGGACCCATTAGTCTCGTTTTTGAAGGATGGAGCATTGCCCGAGGACAAGAGCGTGGCCGAGAATATCCAAAGAAAGGCACCATGATATTGGCTTTCCGAGGAGCAAAAATTGTACAAACGCTTATTTTTCGGGCCGTACCTGCTCTATATCCATCCCAAGGTAGTGGAAACATTGCTAAAAGAGCTCCATGAGGGAATTTATGGTAGTCATACAAGAGGAAGGTCTTTGTTACACAGAGCTCTCACCCAAGGGTATTGGTGGCCTAGTATGCAAAAAGCTACCCAAAATTACGTCAGAAAGTGTGACTAATGTCAGAAGTATGCCCCAAACATTCATCAATTAGGAAGAACCTTGAATCCCCTTTCCATCCCTTGGCCGTTTACGTAGTAGAACTTAGACATAGTTGGGCCGAACCTGAGGACAACGGGAAACTGAAGATGGCTCCTCATCGGAACTAATTACTTTATGAAGTGGGTTGAGGTAGAACCCCTCTCTAACATCAGGGACCTGGATGCAAAGAGGTTCATATGGGAGAACATCATCGCTAGGTTCAGAGTCCCTTATACGCTAATCTCAAACAACAAACTTCAGTTTGACAGTAAAACATTCAGTAGGTATTGCTGTGAGTTGGGCATTAGGAATAGATACTCCAGCCCAGCCTATCTACAAAGGAATGGGCAGGCTGAAGCTATCAATAAAGTCATAGTTAATGGGCTAAAGAAGAGGCTGGATGAGAAAAAGGGAAAGTGGGTATATAAGCTGCCACACGTGTTGTGGACGTATCACACCACACCCAGAAGATCAATAGGAGAAACTCCATTCTCAATGACATATGGTTCTGAGGCAGTCATCCCTCTTGAGACTAGGTTCCCGATGTTAAGAACAAGCCAATTCAACATTGATGAAAATGATCAACTACTCTTGGCAAGCCTACACCTGGCCGAGGAAAGAAGAAAGGTGGCCATGGTCGAATTAACCCATTATCAACAAAAACTCAAGCAAGGTATGACAAGGGAATCAGAATAAGACCACTCGCACCTGGTGATTTAGTCTTGAGGAAAGTGGTGGGCACTGCTAAAAACCCATCATGGGGAAAATTAGGGCCTAGTTGGGAAGGACCTTATCGTGTCACCTCGATGGCTGGAATAGGGGCATATTATCCGGAGGATTTAGATGAAAATGTTGTACCACACCCGTGAAATGTAAATAATCTTTGAAAATATTACTATTAATGAAAGGCTTTAAAGTCATCCTTTTATCTCTTTGTGATTTTTAGTTTCTTTCCTTAGCTGTTGCCCATGTGAAATTAATGCTTTTTATTTGGTTAATTGTTAAATAAAACCTTAGCCATGTTTGATTCCTCAGATCACATGCCTTAGGTAAATTAATGTTTTTTATTTATATAAGAGTCAAACAAAACCTTGGCCATGTTCGATTTCTAGGATCATATGCCTTGGGTAAATTAAGGCTTCTTTATTGGCTAGATGCAAACCAGACCTCGGCTATGTTTGGTTCTTTGAGTCAAATTCCTAGAAAAAAATTTGATTCTCTTTGAAATAGGTAAGTACTTTATGTGCCCTTGGCCTTTGGAGGCTCCGTGGGTTCGAAGGTAAACTTATAATAGCCCTTATTGGAACAAGCTAAACATCCAAAGGCAATTGCATTATATATATATATATATATATATATAAAAGAAGAAGAAGAAGAAGAAGAAGAAGAAGAAGAAGAAAGAACATAATTAGGTTGGCTAAAGTTAAACTTCATTTGATTGATATTAGAAAATTAAAAAGTACAAGTAAAAAAAAAAAAAAGAAAAAAGAAGAAGAAGAGAAACTAGTCTATTATACTCTTGTTCAAAGGAGGATAACAAAAAGAAAAGAGGGGGAGAAAAAGGGAAGGGAGCCTCCTCTCTAGGAAGTGTTCTTCAAGTTGATATCTCTTTATCCCATTTCACCTCCTCAGCACTTTTCCTTTCCCTCTCAGCCTCAGAAAGCTTGAGAGCAAGGTCTTTTTTTTTTCTTCTCAGCAATTTCCAGGGTCTTCATCACTGAAACCCTGCATGCCTTTTCATCCTTCAACTTAAAGTGAGCATGATTAGCCCAGTCTTCAACAATGTGAGTTGTTTGGACCGCCAGGGCAAACAAAACAAATAAGGAGTAAAATTAATAATAAAAAGGGGGGGGGGGGTTACGAAAGTTTAGAGGAGAGTATAACTTTGTACACCTACCATGGCAAGATCCCTCTTTAAGGTTAGGAAGACCTCATGCTTCTTGAAACTCCTCAAATCCGCCATGTCTTGAGGAAGTAGTAGAGCTTGCTCTAGCGAGTTGGCCATATAGCCAGCTTTCCTCTGTTAGAAATCCCTAATGGAAGAGTCAGTAGGCGATGGGGCTCCATCTAGCTCTAGTGATGGGTTCTATGTTGGAACCTTAGTGCGGCAGTTTGGTGCAACCTCAGTACTGGAACCCTCTACAAAGCTTTTTCTTTTCTACCATTTGGCAACCTTAGCCCCATTGGGAGGTTCCTGGTCCTTAGAAGGTTAAATCTCACCCTCCTTGAATGTCTCTTTCTGAGCCTTCTTATCCTTCTTCATTTTCTTTTCTAAAGGCTCAGTAGGGGAAGCCTGTGATTGAGCAAGAGTAGGGGAACGAGGATTGACTGCCACCTCGGGCATAGCACCCCCTACGTGGGACTCCAGCAGGGCCAGTAAGTTAGCGGTCCTCTTATTCAGTACCATTGCTTTAGGAACTTCAGTGGATTCCTGATTACTACTTACTTGAACAGCAGATTGACGCCTTAAAATGGCACCCGAGGATTCAACAAACTCGGGCCGGTCAAATACGCTGAAATCCTTTTCTTGGTTGGTAGGCTCTGGCTTTCGAGTAGGTTCTTCTTGCTCTTCCTCTGACGGAATGACCTCTTCGTCAGACTGAAGGATCTCGGCTATTTGTTGGTTAATTAGAGCAACGTTATGAGTTCCTTTTTTTGGGGGGGGGGGGGGGGGAAGGGGAGGGACCAGTAAGAAACCCGGGAATGGGAATGTTGTCTGAAGTAACCTAGAATCCTTGGCCTTGATTACGTGCTTAGGATACTGGATGTTAAAGGAAATAGGGGTATACCTGAGGATAACATGGGCAGAACGCAATTGTCCATCCTTGTGGAGCAAGATATTAGATTGCAGTATCCTATTGAGGTCCGCGCGAATCACTAAGTCAAAGTTAGGAGTAGTAAATTGCTTATTTGCAATAAAAGCTAAAAATAGTAAGAGACCTAGAATCAACAGGTGACAAGAGAAATTCGTATAAAAAAAAATAAGGGAAAAAGAAGGTTAAAAAAAAAAAAAATGGGTGAGACAACGCTCTCCTATCTAGGGGGAAAGACAATTTATTCAAGCCTATATGCACCCCAACTGGCTTCCTGTCTTGTGTTGGACAATGTAAATCATCGTAACATTCACCCGCGACGATCAAGAAATCTTGGTCTAGGCCCTTGTTAGATTCAGGAAGACAGGAAATCAACCTGACTGAGGGAACCCTAGTCTTAAAATAGTACCCTGTATCCTTGCTATGCTGACAGTTATACACCCAATTAACGTCATGATGGGTAAGATTAACCCTTATCTTACGGTTTAACACATCTACACTACCTAGTATCCTAAATAAGTTGGGCGAACACGGTCAGGAAAAGTCTATGGGAAATCAAAAAGTCCCTTGTCACTTTACTCATGAGAATTTACATCCCGCCTTCTATGAAGGCAATCATGGGTATGACCACAGCCCCCACTAGCCTCATGGTATGCCATTCTCCTAAGAGACAATGTTTTATTGTTACCCCGACCGAAATGTTATACTTGGCCTTAAAAGCCTCCCTCCCCTCAAGCGTATCAACTAAACTAGAAAACCTACCTATCTCTTTAAAAAATGAAAATAGAATTAAAAACAGTGAGACGAAGAAGGAAAGCACCCTAAAAACTATATGTAAACTAGAAGGTACTTACAGAAATAAGGAATTGGGCACCTTGGACCGCTTCTTTAAAGGTTTAGAAAGATAGGAAAAATTGGCAAGACTATCCCCCCATACCCCTTATATAAGGAGAAAAGCTAAGCGGGAAAATTCCCTGTCGAAACCCCATAAGAAATTGTAGCTGTTGGATCTTTATCAGGCCGTAGAACGTGGGGGACATAGTGTCGTATTGGATATTAAATGGAGTGTTGTGAATGTCGAAGAATCAGGGATGCGTGTAGAGCAAATGAAGAGACACGACCATGTGGGAACACTCCCAACACATGCGAAGCTTACAACGCATTATCGAAACCCCACCTTCCATGGAATGGGAAGGAATCGAGTTTTGAGGGGCTATTGTGGGAGCAAATGATATGAGGACTCTTTAAGGCCCATGGGCCTTGACTGAGGATGATTAAAGGCGCACACATGTGTTAACCCAAGTCTAACACGTGGGCTAAGACCGACGAAGAAAGACGTCAAGACCACACAAAACCGAGCTAAAACTTAGAGTAAGAGGTCTGAGGAAAGGAGGCTAAATGGCCTGTCATTCGAGGAGCCAGAGAAGCAAATGCACCTCTGGAGTTCCTTATGTGGCTCCCTGCACCAGAAAGAAAGGCATTGTGGAAGACATCAGAGTCGTGCATGCAACAGAAAGGGGAAATATCTAAGAAGGTGGCTGCCACCTCCATATTTAATGCTCTGCACCAATTGAATTGGCTGTATTTATGAGGAAAAGACACTTGAATAGTGACTCAACAGCTCACAAATCTCTTTACCACCTCTAGAAAGGTCCTAATAGGACAAGCATCTGAATTATCCCCCTTGAGACATATAGATAGAGGGCTGAGATGCAATGGGAAAGTGTACATAAAGAAAGGAACTACTCTAGAAAAAGGGATGAACATTCTACAAAGAGAGAGAGAGAGAGAGAGAGAGAGAGACAGAGAGAGAGAGAGAGAGACAGAGAGAGACAGAGAGAGACAGAGAGAGAGAGAACTAAAATTTATTGTAAAAGGATCAGCATTGACTTTTAATGAAAAATCCATCCTTAGACCTACTCGAGAAAGAATTTACATTGAATTTGTGTCCCTTTTGTTCATGTTAGTTACGTTAGTCCTGTTATCCTCAAACCTGTAATTACTTATCATTGTGGTTGACCTAGAGAACCCATTCTCTTATAAATCTATTGTGTTGGCTTGTTATACTGGGTCCCACTGTTTTAAGTGGGCTTGGGCCATAAACCTAGTCCTTACATACACACACACACACACAGATATATATATATATATATATATATATATGATTACACAAATTCAAATGTTAAAACTTCTAAAGTGCCAAAAAAGATATATAATTAGAGAATAAGTTATTAAAACAATTCAAAAAATATATGATTATTCAAAATAGAAATATATAAAAAAGAAAAAAGTACATGAACCCATAAAGCAATATGATGTTGCAGAAGCCTGAAGAAAGCACACACGATACTCTTTTGATGGAACAAAAACTAAACTGTTAGTTTCTGGTAGTAAACCTTAAATCCACGAGGGGTTTCCCTGATTCCACAAGGAGATAAAAACTACACTAGAAGAAAATTTGATAGAATGTCTATGTTTATTGATAATAGTCTATTTTGCCTTTGATGGCTACAAAACATATTAATACTGAGAAAAACGTCTAAAACCCTGATTCACACTAATTACGCGATTAGGTGACAAAATATTGAAATTTACCAAAAATGGCAAAAATGAGTTATATGTAGAATAATAAACTACTAACCTTAAGTGTCTTCCCACAATAGACGAGACCTTATTTTGACTCCTAAACTAAAAGTTGTTAAGGAAAAACAAATATTACTATAAATAGCAAAAACATTGTTTTCAGTGTCTTAATGAAGGAATTTTCCTAAATTTTGGAGAAGCTCATCACATATGAGTCTGGATCAAAATATCATTTTCCTTTAACTTGCCAAATTTCATGCAATTCCTACACTGTCGCCTCAATGGCCTTTACTGCACCGCCCTCTGATCTTGCAATGTGACTTCGTGTGCCCCTACTGCTTCAGGAAGGCATGTGTTGTCTGTTCTACATCAGTCTCCCCCTACTTGAAAAGAACTCGACCCCGAGTTCCCACTATCTAATTCATCAGGAGGATGATAATCATACAAGTCAACAACATTGAAGATAGAATAAATGCTCAAGTCTTGAGGAAGAACAACCACATAAGCATTGTTGTTGATCTTTTTAGTAATCTGAAATGGCTCATACTTCTTATCCTTCAAATTGTTGTAGGTACCAAATCTCTCCTTTCTAAGATAGACTAGCACTAAATCCCTAACATTGAAGATCTTCTAATGCCTCTTCTTATTAGCAACTTCCTTGTACTTGGCATTTGTAATTTCCAATTTCTGCCTCACCTCCTTTTCCATGGCCTGAATAGGGTCATTCATATTCTCTGCTGCTTGACTCACTCTTGGAAGCTCAAGTAAAGGTACCAAGTCCAAAGAATGTTTTGGGGGCACGTAGTAGACGATGGCAAATGGAGACTTACCAGTGCTTCTACTGATTGAGCTATTGTAAGCAAACTCTGCTTGGGATAATGCAAGATCCCACTGCTTAGGCTTCTCGCCTGAGATACACCAGATCAGATTTCCCAAAGTGTGATTAACCACTTCTATCCGGCCATTAGTTTGAGGATGACTGGTGTTGCTATAATTCAAGGAAGTGTCAAAATGCTTCCACAAAGTCAGCCAGAAGTGACTAATGAACTTGGTATCCTAGTCAGAGGTGATGGACTTTAGCACTCTATGCAAATGCACAACTTCTTTAAAGAACAGATTGGCCCCTCAAGTAGCATCTAAAGTCTTTATTACATGCTATGAAATAGGACATCTTCGAGTACCTGTCAACTATAACAAAAACAGAATCCACACCTCGCTGGATTCGAGAAAGACCCAGTATAAAGTCTGTAAGTTTGAATTTATTCAATCATTTTGTTGGATTTATTCCGTGCCAATTTGCTTGTAATTCAGCATTTAGAAATCTTGTATTTAGGTGGGAATCATGTAAGGGTAGTGTGTGAGAGAGTGTGAAGAAAAATTCAAGAGTGTGCACTCAAACAGGGCCTCGCGACTGGCTCGCGGCTGGCAAGTTGCCAAAGGAGGCACACGTGTGAAGCATGCAGAAGAGCTGAAGAGTCATGCCAACTAGAGCACTATAGGACAAAACTTCCAGTCTAGCCAGGTAGTTAGCTCGCGACTCAAACTTGCGACTTAGTCAAGTTGCCAAACCACTCTGTTTGGGAAAAACTATCCTTTCGCATTCCAAACACACACCAGTATAAATACCCCTTATACCCACGTATTGTAGAGAGCTTCCAGAGAGAATTTTGAGAGAGAAACCCTAGAGAAAAAAAAAAGATTAACTCATCCACAATCTTCATCCTTTGATTCCCCAAATTCCTCTACTCTCACCCTCTCTATTGTTACATCCTTGAGAGGTACATTTAGCCAAATCCTTTTCTCACCATACCCACATCTATGAGAAGGTTATTTGGTGCTTGGGAAGTAGTTAGGAAGGGACCAATTGATATTAGTTGATGCTATGGGCTATAGTGGAATTCGGTAAGCTAGAGAAGACAAAGGTTCGGCGTAACCTCGTTGGAGCAAGAAACTTGGAGGGCTTAGGTACACTGGATAGATTAGGCTTGGAGGGTCTTCTACTGTTCATGTATCCCAACTTCATTCTCTAATGGATTATTGATTACTTGGAGGGAGGCGGAGAGGTTTTACGCCGAGGACTTTGGTTTCCTCTTCGATAACACATCGTTGTGTTGTCTTTGTGTTTGCATCTCTCTTCCCTTAATCTTTGCCATTTAATTTCTGCTGTGGTTGTGATTTTTTTTTTTTGGTTTAGATTGTTCTATCAATTCTGTTTTAACTTATTTTCATATTCCACACATACATTGTTTGATAATAAGCTTGAATTGGTAATTTGTAATTTGGAGGTTTAAACATTCAAGGTGTTTTACACACTATTTGAACATTCAAAGTCCATAGACAGATCCTCCCATGGTGCTTGTGGAACTGGCAAAGGCATGTATAAACCAGTATTCTGAGATTGACTGTTTGCAGTTTGGCAGATTGGAGACTTCCTCACATGATTGCCAAAATCCCTCTTGAATTGTGGCCAATAATACCTTTCCTCCACCAGTGCTATAGTCTTATCTCTGCCCATATGTCCAACCAAACCTCCACCATACAGCTCCCTAAGAATCTGCTCCTTCAGTGAACTTTTAGGGATGCGTAATTGATTACCCCAAAAGAGGAAACCATCCTGGATGTACACACTATTGACAGTAGTATGAGTTTGTTGACACTTACCCTAAATATCACCAAAATCCTCATCATTCTCAAACAGCTTGAGGCAATCAAACCCTACAACTTCCGTACGTAGGGTGTGATGGAAATATGCATGTACGCAGCGGAAAAATAACAGATCTATTTCATTCGCAATTGATAATATGTACTATGTAAATTTCAGAATTCAAGAACAATAGAGTGTACCTTGGTATGGTGAATTTCAAAACAAAGATTAGAAGTACTTGGGAATACTTTTAATCTTCACTCCAATTCCACTAACGCCCAAGAAGTGTGGTCTCTCAATCAGTTATATGTGTATGTTCTAGAGAGAATGAGAGTGTCCTACACTCACATACATATCATTTCATATCCTTACGAAATTCTGTTTGCTTCTCTCCTAAGAACTGATTATCTAATTGGGCTAGCCTTTTAGGCTTTTTCAATTGGGCTTTAGTATGTGGCTTGGAGTGGGATCAAAAGGGAACAAATAAGACACTAGCTCCAATGGGCCTTGGGCTTTTCTGTTAAGTCTTGACAAGTCCAAAGTTACCATTAATTATATTTAATACCACTATATAAATATAATTGCACTCTAGGCCTTATTAATAAATTATATCCCAAGACTTCATTGTACATGCAACCCCTTTATAAAATATTCGTAGTAATACAAAGTCATTAATGTATACTGCCACTTTGTAAATTACTACATCTTAATCCTTGAGTACCCAGTTTAATCCTTTAAGTTATTCATCATATATTTATGAAATCCAATTTCATAAATATATACTTTAGTAACTATTTACTAAAGTAGTTAGGCTTAACATTCTGAATAACAAACCCATTAAACTTATCTCAAGTGATTATTTTGTATCTCTACTAAGAGACTATAAATTCCATCTTAAGAATATAAATTCCATTAACAGTAAAAGTGGCTGCCCAACATACTGAGGTTTTGACCATTAATTTAGATCTCACTCCTGATATATCAAAGCAACCTACAATTCATGATCAAGTCCATTATTCTCTCAAGATTTAGAGTTCATGTTGAAAGTTTGTTTAGACCCCTTAAACCCAAACAAATTAACCTAGATAATTAGCCAAGTGATTAACTTAGGTAAATTAAACAAAAACTAGGTTAACACAAATATATCAAATCATGCAAAAGTGCGGAATAATAAAGAACACATGATATGATGACCCAGGAAAACCAAACCGGTAAAAAACTTGGGAAGGATTTAACCTAGCTATCCTCAAGGTAAAACGAATTCACTATGAAAGAATCGAAGTTTACACAATAGAGACTTAGACCACTAACATCCTATTGCTACCTGCCTGTAGGAAACTTACTACCACGACCACGTGACAGCTCTGAGACCACGAACTCCTTCTTTCCTTGAATTCTTCAGCAAAGCACAAGCAACACCTGCTTGTATATATTGAAACTCTTTTGTTGTTATGCAACTATATGATTTACCAATCTCTTGACATGAATCTTGAGTTTGGAAATCCTAAGTGTATGTGAAGGTAAACACCTCTAGATCTAACAATTAGATTTACAAACACAGCATTCAGAACTTTAAAAACGTGGCTAGGGTTTTCCCTTATATACTCAGGGCAAAACATAAAACCCTACACATTAAATGGGCTAGGGCTGAGTTGGAAAATTCAGCAGAAAAACGTTCTGCACGACTTTCGATCGGTCGAGTCTAATTCTCGATCGATCGAGTCAGGCAGAAGTGCACAGTAAATTCTGCAATTAACTCGATTCCAACTTTACATAAAAAGCCGTACTTTGAGCAAGTCTAACACAAGACTAAAGATTGCTTTGATCATGGTTTGCCAACATTACAAATTGAAGTTCTAATACATTAGTTCCTAATTCCTTAGAACCTAACACATGTAAATATAAGTTGTGAGATTTACTATTCATTTGACAGTCGTTAGGAGAATAATAAATCTCGTAACGGTCCAGTTCAATATGTCTTAACTCTTAAAAAAATCAACATATCAACTAGAAGTCTCCATTTCCATGATCAAGACAAATCATCGTAGTTGATATGTTATAGTCTTCGTAGATGAAATGCCCAATTTCATCATCGACTACAAACTAAAATTCTGAGTTTACAAAGAACTTGTGATTTATATCTTCTATGACTTTTCACATAAATCACATACTATGCATCTCATGGACTATATGATCATGTCTGAATATTCATGTTACCATTATTTTAGATAATAATAAAACAACTTTATTAATTACAATATTAAGTCATACATCATGTCATACATAATGTCATACATAATATCACACATAGCATCATACAATAGGATTTAAGGGCACTAATCCCAACAGGGTGGTCCATAAAGATGCTTACCTGCTAAATGCATCTGCCACCTTATTAGTGATGCCAAACTTGTTCTTCAATGTAAAATGGAAACACTGTATATAAGCTACCCACCGAGCATACATCCTGTTAATGCTAACTTGATTGTTGATGTGCTTCAATGCCTGATGATCTGTATATAATACAAACTCCCTCTGAATCAAGTAGTACTCCCAATGCTTAAGAGTCTATACTATAGCAAAGAACTCCAGCTCATAGGCCGACCATTTGTTGGGTAATATACATGTTTGCATCGAATACAAAACATACGCAGCAGAAAATAAACGGATCTACTTCATTCGCAATCGATAACATGCACTATGTAAGTTTCAGAATATAAGAATGCGGTGAAATTCAAAACCGAATGAAAAAGTACTCGGGAAGACTTTCAATCTTCACTCCAATTCCACTTGATGCCCAAGATGTGTGGTCTCTCAATCAGTTCTATGTTTCTAGAGAGAATATGAAAGAGTGTCTCTCTTCCTTATGTCATATATGATTTCTCTTATTAAACATACAAACCATTTTATTCTATATAAAATTCTGTATGTTTCTCTCCACAAAACTGATTATCTAATTAGGCTAGCCTTTTGAGCTTTCCCAATTGGGCTTTAGTGTGTGGCTTGGAGTGGGACCAAAAGGGAACAAATAAGACACTAGCTACAATGGGCCTTGGGCTTTTCTGTCAACTCTTGACAAGTCCAAAGTTACCATTAATTATATTTAATACCACTATATAAATATAATTGCACTCTAGACCTCATTAATAAATTATATCCCAAGACTTTATTATACATGCAACCCCTTCATAAAATATTCGTAGTAATACAAAGTCATGAATATAGACTTCCACTTTGTAAATTACTACATCTTAATCCTTGAGTACCCGGTTTAATCCTTTTGAGTTATTCATCATATATTTATGAAATCCAATTTCATAAATATATACTTTAGTCTTACTAAAGTGGTTAGGCCTAACTCTCTGAATAACTGAACCCATTAAACTTATCTTAAGGGAATATTTTATATCTACGTTAAGAGACTATGAATTCCATCTTGAGAATATATGTTCCATCAACACTAAATGTGGCTGCCCAACATACTGAGGTTTTGACCGTTACTTTAGATCTCACTCCTGATATATCAAAGCAACCTACATTTCATGATCAGGTCCATTATTCTCTCAAGATTAAGAGTTCATGTGAATACAAGTCGTGAGATTTATTATTCAATTGACAGTCGTTAGGAGAATAATAAATCTCACAGCGGTTCAGTTCAATATGTCTTAACTCTTAAAACATATCAACATATTAACTAGAAGTCACCACTTCCATGATCAAGACAAATCATCGTAGTTAACATGTTTTAGTCTTCGCAGATGAAATGCTCAATTTCATCACCGACTACGAACCAAAATTCTGAGTTTACAAAGGACTTGTGATCTATATCTTCTGTGACTAAATCACATAAATCACATACTATGCATCTCATGGACTATTTGATAATGTCCGAATATTCATGTTACCATTATTTTAGATAAGAATAAAACAACTTTATTAAACACAATATTAAATCATACATAATTTCTCACATAATGTCATACATAATATCATACATAGCATCATACAATAGGATTTAAGGGCACATATCCTAACAATCTCCCACTTGCCCTAAAGACTATTGTGCACTAATCTAACTCCTATCACCTCCAAATGTGACTCGAAGGTCCTTTGAGGCAAGACTTTGGTAAAGGGATCTGCTAGATTATTTGCACTTTCAATCTTTGCCACCACCACATCTCCACGAGCAACAATGTCTCGAATGATGTGGGACTTTCTCTCGATGTGCTTTCCTTTCTTGTGATTCCTTGGATCTTTGGATTGTGCAACTGCTCCACTATTGTCACAAAACAATGTGATAGGAACTTGCTCCATTCTCACTACACCAAGATCAGAAAGGAATTTCTTGAGCCAAACAGCTTCCTTTGCCGCCTCACAAGCAGCAACATATTCAGCTTCCATGGTGGAGTCCGCAATACAAGATTGCTTAACACTCCTCCAACTTATGAAACCGAATGAAGAAATAAGACACTAGCTCGGGAATACTTTCAAAACCGAATGAAGAAGAACTCGGGAATACTTTCAATCTTCACTCCAATTCCACTTGATGCCCAAGATGTGTGGTCTCTCAATCAGTTCTATGTTTTCTAGAGAGAATATGAAAGAGTGTCTCTCTTCCTTATATGTATTTTCATACTAAACATACAAACCATTTTATTCTATATAAAATTCTGTATGTTTCTCTCCACATAACTGATTATCTAATTGGGCTAGCCTTTTGGGCCTTCCCAATTGGGCTTTAGTGTGTGGCTTGGAGTGGGACCAAAAGGGAACAAATAAGACACTAGCTCCAATGGGCCTTGGGCTTTTCTGTCACCGCTTGACAAGTCCAAAGTTACCATTAATTATATTTAATACCACTATATAAATATAATTGCACTCTAGGCCTCATTAATAAATTATATCCCAAGACTTTATTATACATGCAACCCCTTCATAAAATATTCGTAGTAACACAAAGTCATGAATATAGACTGCCACTTTGTAAATTACTACATCTTAATCCTTGAGTACCCGGTTTAATCCTTTTAAGTTATTCACCATATATTTATGAAATCCAATTTCATAAATATATACTTTAGTCTTACTAAAGTGGTTAGGCCTAACTCTCTGAATAACTGTATCCATTAAACTTATCTCAAGGGAATATTTTATATATCTGTTAAGAGACTATGAATTCCATCTTGAGAATATATGTTCCATCAACACTAAATGTGGCTGCCCAATATACTGAGGTTTTGACCGTTACTTTAGATCTCACTCCTGATATATCAAAGCAACCTACATTTCATGATCAGGTCCATTATTCTCTCAGGATTAAGAGTTCATGTGAATACAAGTCGTGAGATTTATTATTCAATTGACAGTCGTTAGGAGAATAATAAATCTCACAGCGGTCCAGTTCAATATGTCTTAACTCTTAAAACATATCAACATATTAACTAGAAATCACCATTTCCATGATCAAGACAAATCATCGTAGTTAATATGTTATAGTCTTCGCAGATGAAATGCCCAATTTCATCACCGACTACGAACCAAAATTCTGAGTTTACAAAGAACTTGTGATCTATATCTTCTGTGACTTTTCACATAAATCACATACTATGCATCTCATGGACTATTTGATAATGTCCGAATATTCATGTTACCATTATTTTAGATAAGACAACTTTATTAAACACAATATTAAGTCATACATCATTTCTCACATAATGTCATGCATAATATCATACATAGCGTCATACAATAGGATTTAAGGGCACATATCCTAACAATCACCCACTTGCCCTAAAGACTATTGTGCACTAATCTAACTTTCATTCCCTCCAAATGTGACTCGAAGGTCCTTTGAGGCAAGGCTTTGGTAAAGGGATCTGCTAGATTATTTGCACTTTCAATCTTTGCTACCACCACATCTCCACGAGCAACAATGTCTCGAATGATGTGGTACTTTCTCTCAATGTGCTTTCCTTTCTTGTGATTCCTTGGATCTTTGGATTGTGCAACCGCTCCAGTATTGTCACAAAACAATGTAATAGGAACTTGCTCCATTCTCACTACACCAAGATCAGAAAGGAATTTCTTGAGCCAAACAGCTTCCTTTGCCGCCTCACAAGCAGCAACATATTCAGCCTCCATGGTGGAGTCCGCAATACAAGATTGCTTAACACTCCTCCAACTTATGGCTCCACCTCCCAAGGTGAATACACATCATGACGTGGACTTTCTGAAATCTAGATCCGATTGAAAGTCTGAATCTGTATAGCCAATGGGAATCAAATCCTCACAACGATAAACAAGCATATAATCTCTTGTTCTCCGTAGATACTTGAGAATATGCTTTACAGCTTGCCAATGTTGTGGTCCTGGATTTGATTGATATCGGCTGACCAGGCCTACTGAAAAACAGATATCCGGTCTAGTACAAAGCATGGCATACATGAGACTTCCTACGGCAGAAGCATAAGGAACTTGTCTCATCATATCTACTTCCTCTTGAGTCTTAGGCCTTTGGTCATCAGACAGAGGAACTCCATGTCTGAAAGGAAGTAATCCTTTCTTGGACTTTTGCATGCTAAACCGTTCTAGAACCTTATCTATATATCCAGCTTGTGATAAGCCTAACATCTTATTCTTACGATCTCGCCAAAGCTTGATCCCTAGAATAAAGTTAGCCTCACCCAAGTCCTTCATATCAAATTGGCTTGACAACCAAACCTTTACTGATGACATTACACCTACATCATTTCCAATGAGTAAAATATCATCAACATAAAGCACTAGGAACATTACTACTTTGTCTTGATGTCTTTTGTACACACATGGTTCATCAAGATTTTGTTTAAAATCAAATGATTTGATTGCTTGATCAAATCTGATGTTCCATGACCTAGATGCTTGCTTAAGTTCATAAATGGACTTATTCAACTTGCATACCATATGCTCTTGGTTCTTTGCTATGAAACCTTCTGGTTGCATCATATAGATTTCCTCTTCAAGATTGCCATTGAGAAATGCAGTCTTGACATCCATTTGTCAAATCTCATAATCATAATGAGCAGCAATAGATAAAAGAATTCTGATAGATTTAAGCATTGCTACTGGTGAAAAGGTTTTCTCATAATCAATACCTTCTTTTTGAGTATACCCTTTTGCCACTAGCCTTGCTTTAAAGGTTTCAACCTTTCCATCTATCCCTCTCTTCCTCTTGTAAACTCATTTGCAACCAACAGGTTTAATGCCGTTAGGCGCCTTTACAAGATCCCAAACTTGATTGGAATACATGGAATCTAATTCTGATTTCATAGCTTGGACCCAATGATGTGCATCTATATCATTCATTGCTTCTTCATAAGTGTAAGGATCAGTTTCGGCCTCCTCTGAGATAGCCTCATAAGTCTCTCCAAGACCTATGAATCTTATAGGTGGCCTAACATTCCTCCCACTATGACGAGGCAACTGTGTACTAGACATCTCATGAGTAGTATCTTGTGGTGTATCCAATACAGCCACATCATCCCTAGTTTCAACCATTGGTTGTTCAATTACAGGTTCATTCATTTCAGCCAAGACAACTCTACTTCTAGGGTTAAAATTATTCACATAATCATCTTCCAAAAATTTGGCATGAGTGCTAACAAACATTTTGTTATCCTTATGATTATAGAATAAATAACCCTTGGTTTCCTTTGAATACCCTAAAAACATGCATACTTCCGTTTTAGCTTCCAACTTATCAGACTTCCCTTTCAACACATGTGTTGGACATCCCCAAATGTGGAGATATTTCATACTAGGCTTGCGCCCACTCCACAATTCCATAGGTGTGTTGGGAACAGATTTTGATGGAACTAAATTCAAAATATGCATTGCAGTTTTAAGTGCATATCCCCAAAAGGAAACTGGTAAAGTTGAGTAACTCATCATGGACCTAACCATTTCTAAAAGAGTCCTATTCCTTCTTTCTGCTACACCATTTTGTTGGGGAGTACCAGGTGCAGTCAATTGGGATACAATCCCATTTTGAGTTAAGTAATCCTTGAAATCCCCAAGAAGGTATTCGCCACCACGATCAGATCAAATGGCCTTTATGTGTTTACCCAATTGATTCTCAACTTCAGCCCTAAACTCTTTGAATTTTTCAAAGGCTTCAGACTTCCGGTCTCATTAGGTACACATAACCAAATCTAGAGTAATCATCGGTGAAAGTGATGAAGTACTCATAACCTCCTTTTGCTTGGGTTGACATAGGACGACAAACATCCGTATGAACTAATTCTAGCAATTCTTGGGCTCTTCTACCTTTTGCATTAAAAGGTCGTTTGGTCATTTTGCCTTCCAAACAAGATTCACAAACTAGAAATTCATCAAAGTCCAATGGCTCTAAGAGACCATCTTTGATCAGTCTTTAAATTCTGTTAGGATTAATATGACCCAAACGCAAGTGCCAAAGATATGCATCATTAGTAGAAGGAAACTTTCTCTTTAATGATTTTACATGAGAGTTATTATCTAATTCAGAATTGTATAATTCATGCTTATCAGGAGTTAAAATATAAAGACCATCCACAATATTGCCAGAACAGATAAATGTTTTACCTTTCTTTATTACAACATTGTCTTTAAGGATAACACAGTATCCACTTTTACCTAAATAAGTTGCAGAAATTAAATTCCTACGAACATTAGGTACAAATAAAAAGTCTTCCAATATTAAAACCCTAGTTTCAAAGCATAAATTAAACACTCCAATAGCTACAACTGGAATCCTACTCCTATCAGCTAAGGTCAGAAACAACTCTCCTTCTTTAAGTCTTTTGGTCTCCTGGAACCCCTGCAAAGAATTGCAGAAATGATTAGTACAACCTGAATCCACACACCAGGAATCCGTGGGATTTTGTACCAAACATATTTCAAGAAGGAATGAAATTTTCATACCCTTATTGGCAGCCTTGAACTTTGGACAATTTCTCTTCCAATGTCCTTTCTCACCACAATGGAAACATTTTCCTTTCAGCTTCTTTCCTTTGTCGGCAACCCCTAAGACAATTTGTTTACCCTCTTGCTTAGTGAAGTCCTTCTTCTTCTTCTTCTTACCCTTGCCTTTCGACTTAGGTTGAGAAGTAGAAGCTTCACCCACATTGGCTTCAACATTAGAAGTACCTAGGATGCCTTCCGCCGCTACCAACTCATTCATTAATTCAGATAATGAATAAATCTTTTTGTTCATGTTATAATTAAGTCTGAATTCCTTGAATGATTCCGGTAGTAACTGGAGTATCATATCCACTTGGGATTCTCCATCAATGTCGACACCCAAAACTTCTAAAGTATTCAGATTAGAGATCATTGTAAGACAATGCTCTCTCACTGAACTACCTTTAGCCATTTTGGTATTATAAATTTGCCTCATGGTTTCTTGCCTTGCAGAACGGCCTTGCTCACCAAACATCTCCTTCAGACTTAGCATAATGTCCGAAGCTAGTTCTACATCCTGCATTTGATGCTGTAGAACATTTGAGATGGATGCTAGGATGTAGCACTTGGCCATTTCATTAGATTTCTGCCAACGATCATATCGTTGTTTTTCCTCAGGAGGAGCATCTAATGAAGGAAAGCTAGGACATGGTTGAGTAAGCACATATTTGTGCTCTTCAGCTGTGAGAACTATGTCCAAGTTTCTTTTCCAGTCAACATAATTGGTTCCAGTCAGTTTGTTTTGATTAAGAATGCTAACAAGTGGGCTTAATGATGCCATGTTCAAATCTGAAATAATAAACATGAATATAATAAGTAAACTGGACATTATCAATTTAGCATATAAACATATAGTATGGAATCTTAATAAAACCACAATATAATATATGCAACGACAACCCAATCCCATACTCAATATCCCTCAGCATAGAGTGAACATTAAATACTATAATTGATTGAGAACTATTTTCATTATTAGTGTTATCATGATAACTCTTATCAAACACTTAATAATATGCCGTTACACATTTGGCCTCTAAATGATTATAGCAAGAACTCAGCATAGAGGATACTATAATATTTAGTCTAGTGTATACCATTGTCTAGAATCATGTGTAGTCACATTTCATCCCCTTAACAAGCTTATCATGTAATACCATGATACAAAACACCCTCCGCACGGAATGCAAAGCTCGAAGCTAAGACAAGGTGTTTGATCAAACCACTATAAACCAAGAAATTCAATCTTGTAGGACCATGAAATACATATTCTCCGCATGGAATGCAAAGCTCGAAACTAAGACAAAATATATATTTCGTACTACTATGAACCAACAATGAAGGCCGTGAGATGCAACCCTTGTATCTCTCTCCCACTAGATATTTTAAATTAAAGGTTTTTATCTTTTAAACATGCATAAACTAATTATACACAACCTTGCACTTTTTCTTACGAAAACACAAAATTTAAGTTTGAAAACACTTAGAAAAATTTCATATTTTCTTTCTTTCGATCGATCGAATGTGCCACTCGATCGATCGAAAAAATTAAATAATTCGAACTTAACCTTCTGTCCTTTTCGATTGATACTCGATCGCCTCTCGATCGATCGAAAATAAAATTCGATCGATCGACTAGCAATCGAATATTAATCGATTCAAAAGGATTTGTCTCTGTTTTACTTGATCGATCGAAAGTAAATTTCGATCGATCGAAAATCGTAAAATTTGAATTTCTAAAAATTCTTCTAAGGCAGTTTTCAACCGTTTTGCATGAACAAACAACCATCATACAAAAATGATTGACAAAAATTGATACCAAAACTGAAATCTATTGATGCTATAGCCTTAAAGATCAATTTAACATTCCTAAATTCATATTTAAACAACATCATAACATCAATATCAGTTTTTATCAAATCATAGTTTCAACAACCATGCAGAAATCTATCAACTTGAAACTATAATCTCTAATTCCAAAACGCATAAAACATGTTATACAGATTCGAAATGAAGACCGCTCTGATACCAATGTTGGGTAATATACATGTTTGCATCGAATACAAAACATACGCAGTGGAAAATAAACGGATCTACTTCATTCGCAATCGATAACATGCACTATGTAAGTTTCAGAATATAAGAACCAGAGAGTGTACCTTGATGCGGTGAAATTCAAAACCGAATGAAGAAGAACTCGGGAATACTTTCAATCTTCACTCCAATTCCACTTGATGCCCAAGATGTGTGGTCTCTCAATCAGTTCTATGTTTTCTAGAGAGAATATGAAAGAGTGTCTCTCTTCCTTATATGTATTTTCATACTAAAATACAAACCATTTTATTCTATATAAAATTCTGTATGTTTCTCTCCACATAACTGATTATCTAATTGGGCTAGCCTTTTGGGGCTTCCCAATTGGGCTTTAGTGTGTGGCTTGGAGTGGGACCAAAAGGGAACAAATAAGACACTAGCTCCAATGGGCCTTGGGCTTTTCTGTCAACTCTTGACAAGTCAAAAATTACCATTAATTATATTTAATACCACTATATAAATATAATTTCACTCTAGGCCTCATTAATAAATTATATCTCAAGACTTTATTATACATGCAACCCCTTCATAAAATATTCGTAGTAACACAAAGTCATGAATATAGACTGCCACTTTGTAAATTACTACATCTTAATCCTTGAGTACCCGGTTTAATCCTTTTAAGTTATTCACCATATATTTATGAAATCCAATTTCATAAATATATACTTTAGTCTTACTAAAGTGGTTAGGCCTAACTCTCTGAATAACTGTACCCATTAAACTTATCTCAAGGGAATATTTTATATCTCCCTTAAGAGACTATGAATTCCATCTTGAGAATATATGTTCCATCAACACTAAATGTGGCTGCCCAACATACTGGGGTTTTGACCGTTACTTTAGATCTCACTCCTGATATATCAAAGCAACCTACATTTCATGATCAGGTCCATTATTCTCTCAAGATTAAGAGTTCATGTGAATACAAGTCGTGAGATTTATTATTCAATTGACAGTCGTTAGGAGAATAATAAATCTCACAGCGGTCCAGTTCAATATGTCTTAACTCTTAAAACATATCAACATATTAACTAGAAATCACCATTTCCATGATCAAGACAAATCATCGTAGTTAATATGTTATAGTCTTCGCAGATGAAATGCCCAATTTCATCACCGACTACGAATCAAAATTCTGAGTTTACAAAGAACTTGTGATCTATAGCTTCTGTGACTTTTCACATAAATCACATACTATGCATCTCATGGACTATTTGATAATGTCCGAATATTCATGTTACCATTATTTTAGATAAGACAACTTTATTAAACACAATATTAAGTCATACATCATTTCTCACATAATGTCATACATAATATCATACATAGCGTCATACAATAGGATTTAAGGGCACATATCCTAACACCATTTACTTCGAGCTTCACAAAATTTCTCACTAAAGAATGTTACTGGTTTGTTGTCTTGTGAAAGAACAGCGTCTATCCTAACCACAGATGCATCACACTCCTCCTGAAACACCTTATTGAAGTTGGGTAATGCCAAAATCGGGGCTATGCTCAATTTCTCCTTGATCAAGGCAAAGCTCTGTTCTGCCTCCTTTCCCCATAAGAACCTCCCCTTCTTCAGACACCAGTGATAGTAGCTACTATTCTACTGAAATCTTGAATAAACCTTCCATATGAGGTTGCTAGCCCATGGAAGATTTGCACATCACTCACTGTCTTTGGGGTTGGCCATTCGCTGACTTCACGAAATTTGTCCTTATCAACATGAATATCATCAACACTGACCATATACCCTAAGAGCAGCAACTTACCAGTCAAGAAGTTGCACTTCTTCAAGTTGATATATAACTCATTGACCTGCAACATCACCAATACTTCTCGTACATGATTATAATGAGCTACTTCTGTCTTATTGTAAATCAAGATATCGTCAAAATAAACTACTACAAATTTTCCAATAAATGGTTTCAATACCTGTTTCGTAAACCCCATGAAAGTGCTTTGAGCATTGGACAATCTGAAAGGCATCATCATCCACTCATACATCCCCTCAATTGTCTTGAAAGTTGTCTTCCACTCATCTCGAGGTCAAATCCGAACCTGGTGATACCCACTCTTGAGATCTAGCTTGGTGTAACACTTGGACCCACTCAGCTTATCAAACATGTCATATATTCAAGGAATAGGAATTCGATACCTGACTATGATCTTGTTGATGGCTCGACTATCCACACACATACTCCAACTCCCATTCTTCTTTGGTGTTAACAATGCCAGTACTCCACATGGACTCATACTCTCCTTAATCTGCCCCTTGCTCAGAAGCTCATCCACCTGCCCCAATAAAATCTGACCCTCCTAAGAATTTATCTTGTAATGTGGCAAATTTGGTAGACTAGCTCCAGGAGCTAAATGAAAGCAATGTTGGATGTTGCACATTGGTGGTAAACCTACAAAGAGCTCTTTTGGAAAAAGCTCTTCAAACTCCTTGATCAATGCTTGAATTGCCTTAGTTATCTCAGCAACCTTCTTCAACTCTCCATCCGTCACTTTACACTCCTTATCAAACTCATCCTCATTGTTGAGTATGAGAAGTGATGGCTTCCCCTCCACTTTAGAAGCTTTGGGTACACTACCTTCCTTAATAGGACCAAGGAAAATTTTTCTACCATTCTTAAAGAGCATATACACATTATCCTTACACCTATGAGTAGTATCTACATCATACTGCCAAGGTCTACTCAATATTAAATGGCATGCATCCATTTCAACAGCATCACAAACTACTTCATCTACATAACATTTACCCATAGAAAAAGTAACACGACATTGTTGAGTAACAAGAGTTTCCGTACCTTTCTTGGTCCAACCTATCTTATACTGAGAGGGATGCTTTTCTGTTTTCAGTCCCAGCTTAGTAACCAAACTCTTTGTCGCAATGTTTTCTATACTATGCCACTATCAATGATTAAATCACAGACCCTCTTACTGATGGTGCATCGTGCTCGAAAGATCTCATTCCACTTATCATTGTATTCCACCCTTGGTGTGAGCAATAGCCTTTGAATCACCTAAGACCTCCCTAATGGCACACCTTTCTCATCTTCTTAGACCTCATTGGGATCATAGGCATATGGATCAACATCATTATACACCTCTTCACTCTCCTGTTCACCTATTACCTCGCCCTTTTCTACCACCAGATTCACTACGGCTTGCTTAGGGCAAGTACTAGTTCGATGTTTTCATTCTCCACACCTGTAGCAGTTATTCCCGGTTGGCCTAGAATAGGGGTTGGCGTTTGCTATTGGCTGAGCTGTGGAACCTGCTACTACCACTGTGGATTGGTGGACACCACTATTCTCCCTAACCATGAGTTATGATCGTGGCGTAAACATAAGCTGTTTACCTTTGTTGGAAATGGAATTGGAGGACTCTGAATTGTGCTTGGAAAACTTCGAACCTACCCTAAGATGATGATATTCTATTTTCTTGGACAGGGTTATAGCCTCATTTAAAGTATATAGGGTTTGTAAGGATACCTGATCTCAGATGGAAACTCGCAACCCGTGTACAAATTTGGATATCCGTTGATCTTCAGTTTCCTCCAAATCATTGCAATTCACTGACCTGTCAAACTCCTTCATGTACTCATTAACTATCCAAGTATCCTACCTGTAGTCCTGGTACTGTCTAAACAACTCCTGCTGGTAATTTGGTGGTAAGAATCGATCTGCCATTAATCTCCTCATCCTCCTCGATAATCATATTGGAAGCTTTCATTCATGGGTACGATGTAATTAAGCATGATCCCATCAGGCAAATGCTCCTCCCTTCAATTTATAAGCCACCAAACACGCATGTTTGTCATTTGCAGTACCCATATAATCGAAAAACTTTTCCACCTCACTAACCCAATCCAAATACTTTTCAATGGAGACATTACCATTAAAGGATGGTAACTCTACTTTCATCTGGTAGTCCCTCTGCTCCTAATTATCTTGGCCATTATCCCTCGCAGGACACGATGATTCCCAAGGACTCTCTTTGCATACTCCTCATCCTCACTGTTCTATTCATTGTAGTCTTGCCTGTTCCGATTTGGTCCACGATGGGGAGGGCCATGCACTTAGTTATCACATCGCTCTTCATTATCATGATTAGGGTTTTGGTTAAGCAAGGTGGCAAGCGCTTCTTGAATTAAGTCCAAAGTTTGTTGGGTTGAATCATGAAACTGTTGATTTTTATCACAAAAATCAAGGAACTTAGTCCTAGTGAGGACTGGGTTGTTGACATTGTCACCGCCATCATTGTTGCGGTGGTCACCGTCTCGCCGATTAGCCATCAGACAAAAGTAAGTTAAGGCTCTGGTACCAGCTGGTGTCGCAGAAGCCTGAAGAACGTACACATGATGCTCTCTTGATGGAACAGAAACTAAACTATTAGTTTCTGGTAGTAAACCTTGAATCCACGAGGGATTTCCCAAAATCCACAAGGAGAGAAAAACTGGAATCCACCAAAAGAAAATTTGATAGAATGTCTGTGTTTATTGATAATAGTCTGCTTTGCCTCTGACGGCTACAAAACATATAAGTACTGAGAAAAACGTCTAAAACCCTAATTCACACTAATTACGTGATTAGGTGACAAAATACCGAAATTTACCAAAAATGGCAAAATTAAGTTAAATGCAGAATCATAAACTACTAACCTTATGGGTTGTTCCAAAACAAACAGAATCTTATTCTGACTTTTAAACTAAAAGTTATTAAGGAAAAACAAATATTACTATAAATAACAAAAACACTATTTTCAGCGCCTTAATGAAGGAATTCGCTTAAGTTTTGGTGACGCTTATGGAGCATGAGTCTGGATCAAAATGCCTTTTCCCTACAATCTGCCAAATTTCATGCAATTCTGACATTGTCGCCTCGATGACCTCTATTGGCACCCCCCTCTGATCTTGCATTGTGACTTTGTGCGCCCCTTCTGCTCTAGGAAGGCATGTGCTATTTGTTCTACATCACAATAAGTTTTAAATTTTAACTGGTCTAAACTTTAAAAAAAAATTATCAGCATGCGGCCCACGCTAAAAAATACTGAGCAGGAGCCCACGTTGAAATAATGAAAGTCATATCTTCTCTTAATATATCATTTATAAGCTTTCTGCCCAAGAAATTAACATACTTTCATATCATGAGGTGAAGCAAAGACATAGAACTTTGTTTTCTCATTGGGATATAGAATTTGGTAATGTATCCACCAAAACCACATGATAGGGAATCAATAGTGATTAGAAGGCCACAATCTTTCATGTCAGAGCTCTCTTTTTTTCTTCTTTTTTCTTTTTCTTTTTTACCTAGCAAAACTGAGAAGAATGGAGTTGCTTAAAAATTGATATGCTCATTCTGCTGTCACACTACATAGGATTGGAATGACCCCAATTAATTAATACCTAAATGTGTCTTTTATCCTTTAAATATATAGCTTGTTCAATATTTTTTTTAGGAAAAAATATAAAGGGGCCTAAAATGTTTTTTCATTTGGGTGATTTCCACTGTTGGAATGACTGAGATCACAAGAAATTGGCTAATATCCTATTAGTCTAGACAGAGATCTCTTTTAATGATTTAAGCTTAAAATATTGCCCCATGTACTGAATTGGTGACATAGAGATGTAAACTTGTAAAGGCTACAAAGTTAACTAATTGTTGGACAATCAACATTTTCTTAAAAATAACAAAATAATAATAATAATAATAATAAACTAATTTGTTAGACCAATCTTACTTGTCTATAATTCTAAATCTTCTACGGATTGCCAATTCCATAAATATTAAATGAGCTGAGATATCATAATTCCACCAAAATAAAATGTGATACTTAATTTTCAAATTAAATTAAGTCGTAGGTAAAGAGTTAATATTTATCTTTTAAACTTTTGTTACTATTGGAAAGGCCTCTCTCACCACATCGTCATTATTTGAAATCCAATGCTTATTATATTGAAATTTATCTTCTTTCACCGCAAGTAGGCTGATGACTTATCATGAAGGTTGCCATCATAGTTTACCAAGTTTATGTTATGTAATATTGGTGCAAATAATTTGTACCTCCCTAGTTTGAGTTTAAGTTGGACTTGTTAGAGAGATAGAGTTTCACTACTTGTTAAATTCGGACTAAACAAAAATAGTTTTGTTTAAAAAAAATGAATGATGAGTTTGAGTTTAAGTTGGACTTGTTTAGAGAGATAGAGTTTTACTTTTTGTTAAGTTTAGACTAAACAAAAATAATTTTATTTAAAAAAAATGATAATGATGTGGCAAGTTCTAGAGAGAGGTCAATAAAAAGTCAAGGTTTCGGTTTTATATATATATATATATATATATATATATATAGATTACTGCAACAGTTCACTTTGTAGACAACAGAATGAATGAGAAGAGACGAGTGAGGCAAAAATTCAGGCATTTCTTATTCTCCTTACCCAACATTGTAGATTTGATTTGCATATTGTGTGTTTGTTAAAATGTTCAAATGGGCTTTTTTATTTATTTGTATGTGCTTTCTCTTGCTCAGGCTGCAATGCATACACTTGAAGATTCGGAGAGTAGGAAATAGAGGATAAAGGGTTCTTATATATCTCTGATTTGGCTTTCCACACACCACAGGTATTCCTCACTCTAAATTTCTCTACAGTTTTTTCATACTGATGCTATTCTTTTACATGTTTGATGAAATGCTTGTGTTATCTCTTATATATATATATATATATATATATATATATATATATTCATCTTTCTCAGGCCGGTAAGGAAATAATGATCAAGGTAGTGGTTCAATCTATCCCTACTTATTCTATGAGTGTCTTTCGTCCCCCTATTGGCTTGCTTAAGGATATTGAAGCTATGATTAGAAAATTTTGGTGGGGTTGCTATGAGAACTCTAAGAAATTTCAATGGGTTCAGTGGGAGACTCTTTGTTCTTCTAAATCAGTTGGAGGTATGGGATTTAGGAATCTTCGGATGTTTGATGATGCTATGTTGGGGAAGCAGGTTTGACGTTTGTTTCATGACAGAAATTCCTTGGTAAATAAGGTGTTCCAAGCTAAATATTTTCAGTCTAGTAATATCTTTGATGCTAAGGAATCCCCGAGGTGTTTCTTTGCTTGGCGTAGCATTTTGCAAGCTCGTAAGGGAGTTTTGAAGGGAGCTAGGTTGAGGGTGGGTGAAGGAAAGAATATTTCGATTTGGCAGCATTGTTGGCTGCCTTCAGTAGGGGGTGGTCGTGTTCTAACTCCCCAAAAGGATCATTCTCTTCAGGTGGTTAGTGATCTGTTTCTGCTCGGGTCTAGGAGATGGAACGAGGAGTTAATTGACTTAAACTTTTGTCATTGGGAGGCCAAGGTTATTAAAGGTATTCCAGTGAGTCAATGTGTGAATTTGGATACACTTGTCTGGCCTTTATCCTCTAATGGTGTTTATTCGGTGCGAAGTGCATACATATTGTTCGTGGAGCTTAATAGACAGCATTTGCCTAGTCCATTGTCTTTGGAGTTGGGTAAAGGACGGTGGAAGGGCATTTGGAAACTCAGGGTACCTCAGAAAGACATTTTTTGTGGAGAGCAGTCCGAGAGGCACTGCCTACCAAGATCAATTTGTGCAAGCGGCAAGTGATGGCTGATGGTATGTTCGAGCAGTGCCGTGATTCAGTTGCAGATAGTATTCATGCGCTGTGGTTTTGTGATTCAGTTAAGTCCATTTGGATGTCGGATCAGCGTTTCTCCTTTTTGCATTCTAAAAGGTTCTCCAAGTTTGAAGATATGTTTTGTTTTCTGTATGGGGAAGTTTCATCAAAGCTGGTGGAGTTTTTTGCCATGGTCGTATGGAGTATTTGGGAGCGTCGGAATTGGATTAGGGAGAGACAGAAGGTGTGGGGTGTTGATGAGGTGTGTACTCGGGCCTCTGAGTTGCTAAAGGAGTTCCATGATGTGCATAGAAAGATTCCTAGGTTGGTTGTTCGTAGTGGGGATATTTTGTGGAAACCTCCTGCATTTGGTTTGTTCAAAGTCAATTTCAATGGAGCATTCTTTGAAGAGCAGTCGTGTGCAGGTCTTGGAGTGGTCATTAGGGATTCAGCGGGGTTAGTTATTGGTGTGTTGAGCCAGAAAATTAGGCATCCGGGGTCTGTGGATATGGTGGAAGCTTTGGCTGCCCAAAGAGCTGTTGTATTTGCCAGGAGCTGTGTCTTCAGCCGTGGAGGTGGAGGGTGATTCCTTAAAGGTTATCCAAGCTCTTGTTGCTACCAAGCCTTCAAGGACTTTGTTTGGAAATGTCATTGCTGATATTCATTGTTTAGTAGCTAATTTTAATTGCATTTTTTGTCATGTCAAGAGGGAGGGCAATAAGCTTGCTCATGCCCTTGCCCGTAGAGCAGTTGTATCTGCAGAATTGGATGTGTGGTTAGAAGATCTACCACGTGACTTGGAGGATGTTTTTCAGTTTGATTTGCCTTAAATAAAGTTTCTTACCTGATTCTCAAAAAAAAAAATATATATATATATATATATATATTCATATGCATGTTTCCTCTCTAACCCATTTGATCTTATTGTTGCTGAAGCAGTGTTGTAGTATCACTGTCACTCACAGCTTGAAAGTTATTATATTGCCATGCTCTCATTTGAAATACGAAATTCTATATTTTTCTTTTAGCATTTAAATAATAAAATTGTTCTTTGCTAATATATTTTTGTTTCTCATTTTAAATGATAAAAAAAAGATAAAGAAAGTAAGTTATTAATTAAAGCAAGTCATCTAGTGGAAGAACTTGGTGAGCACACCGAAGTAGAGTCTATGGAAATTAGAGAAGAATCTAATGAGGAAGATGAAGAAGCGAAGGGACTGCAAGAATCCTATAATGCTTTACTTGAGAAGACTAAAGAGTATGCTAGAGTGGCTAAAGTAGCCATCAGAAAAATGGAGCTGAACAAGACTACAAGAGCATACTCATAAGGTATAAAGAAATGAAGTGTGAAGTTGAGGTGCTGAACGGAGAACTCACCGAAGCCTACTCTAAGATCAAGTTTCTTGAGCTTGAAGTGATTCAAGCTAATGCTAAAGTGGAGCGAGTGGCCTCCAAGAAGCTTGACGAAGTACTTGCACATCAAAAGCCATTTTCTGACAAAAGTGGCTTAGGATATGTCGGAGAGAGTAGTTCAAGCGCCAATGTATCCAAGGAGATGAAATTTGTTAAAGCTAAAAAACCAATGGTAGCGACTCCAAGTGTTGAGAAAGTAAAAATGGAGAAGAAGCTAAATGGAACTGCTCAAAAAGTTTTGACAAAACCTCAAAATCCATTCGTGGCCAAATCCAAAGCTAAAGGGAAGTCTTTCCCAAAGTCTCAAAGAGGTCCTCAAGTTCAACACTATTGCCACCAGTGTGGAATTTGAGGACACACAAGACCTAACTGCTACAAACTTCACGCATTGAAGAAAGTGGATTTTTAAAGGCTAAGAGGACAAGGAAAATGGAATTGGAACGCCAAGCAATCAAAAGGGTGAGAAAGTGATTCAGATTTTGGTGATGTGATGCAGATAACAGACATTATCACTTCTTGTTTGGCAAGCTTCAGTCAAAGGTTTGAGAATCACAGCTCTAGTACCCAATCCTCTAGGGATATCACCCCAAACACACGTGCATTGTGGGTGAAGAAAGGTACACATGCATAAGCATTAAACCTTGGGCATGCATCAATTCTTCCTATGTGTTGTGACTTTGTATTGGTTGTTTGCTTATATGCTTCGTTCTAGAATGTTTCTTTTCAAGTTTGTTTGTTCTTGCTATTTTTGTTGATCTTACTTTACATGTTCTATTTTTGAGTGTGTTGAAAAATTCAAAAACTAATAAAAATTAAAAAATCTGTGAAAAGTTTGATCACTTGTGTTGTATATATCACATGTGAGTTTGGCCTAGTACTTTCGTACTAATGGCGTAGTGCAGTTACGAACTTAACTTGTTATGTATGCACATTTATCTTTGTAGGAAAAATCTTAAAATCTATGTGTGACCGTTGTAAATCGATCTTAAAGCTTGTCATGAATGATTGGTCAATAGTCTTGATGGTTTTGATACTTGCATAAACTTGAGCCTATATATCTTCTGTTGCAGAGCCTCAAGAGTCAAGGCAGCCCCCAAATGTTGAAAACTGCATGGGTAGCATTGTCTCTTAGCATTAAAAACATCATCTGAAAGCTCAAATTTGTGTGAAAACACAAGAGCTATTTAGACCCCCCAAATTAAATATTACGGCTCGGTTGATTTTACTCTAACTTAAACTAAGTGCGGAATAAAGTAAATGCAAGCGGATAACACAACAGTAGAATGAAAGCTAAAATAGTAAGGAAGAGGAATGCAAACACAAGATAACACGCCGATGTGTTATCGAAGAGGAAACCGAAGACCTCGGCAAAAAACCTCTCTGCCACCCTCTAAGCGGAAATCGATCCACTAAAGAATAAGTTGGGATATACGAATAACAAAAGATCTTCCAAGCCTAGTCTACCCCATGTACTCGAGCCCTCCAAGCTCTTGCTACCAACTAACTTCACCAAGTTTTGTCTTCTCTAGCTCTTCATATCATGCAATCCAGCCCAATTGCATCCACCAAACAAATGACTTCTTTCAATGCTTCCTAGCAGCACCAAAACCTTACTTTTCACTCAAGATGAGTATGGCAAGTGTTTGGGCTATCAACCTCTCAAGGATTTGGAAATGGAGAGGTAGGAGTTGATGAAAACCACAAATGATTGTGTAGAGGATCGTGGCTATAACAATCTCTAACTCTCAAGGGTTTTGTGACTAGGGTTTTCTCTCTGAAAAGCACTCCTTTCAGTATGTTCGTAATGTGGGTATATATAGTGTAGGTAGAGAAAGGGTGTATCAGATATGACAAATTGGCAAAACAGAATGTTTCGCAGGTATCTTGCAAGAAAGCTTTACCCGTGAGACACTCGCGAAAACCAACTGTCATCATCTATCATAACTCTTCGCATTCCAGTCATGTGCTGGACACATGCTTCACTTTGCGGAAGGCTTCTCCCGAGCTACCCACAAAAACTTCTTTAGTCTTCAATTGCCTTGAGTCTTCACACTCTCTCTCACACACAATCCTTACAATAAAATCCTACGTAAAATACAGGGTACATAAGATTGAGAATAATTACAATCAAATTTGGCACCAAATTAAAGCCAACACAAAATAGTTGTAAATCACAACTTTACAAGTACCTTCATTTTTGACTATCTAAGCCAATCATTTTTTGTTTTCTTTGTTGTGTGGATATTTCAATTGTTACAAGATGTGGGAGAGGGGATATTTGAATCCGGAGTCTGTGAATACATGGTTAATTATAAATAGGATAATGGAACAACAAAGAGGTGAAAGGTGCAAACCTCCATGCCAAGACAATAAGTTTGAGAATGAGATCACATAGTTGTCCGTGATTATTTTTTGTGGTTTATTGTCTTACTTTTGGTCTTTTATTGAGTTTCTGTACAAAACGTGTCAAAGGCTACCAGTGATCATAAAAATTTTCAAAATCCCCAACTTGCAAGCAAAAAATACATCAAGCAGCAAAAATCAACATAACATCATTTAGAACAAAATAATCAACCATCAACCAACTCCAAGCCTCCACAAACGCATTAGTGTCATAAATACACACCTAGCTTCATGGAATATATAGAAAAGAGCATTTAGGAGAAAACTTATGTGTGGATGACTGAACGGTTGAAAGTGGAGATGGATGGGGTTGACAGGGACAGAAAGGTGGCCAGTAGTGAGTGGACAGAGAACATTAAGTTGCGACGTGGCTGTAGGGGAGAAAGATGTCATGGAAAGAGGGCTGAGGATGCTCAAGGCTTCGATCCAGTGCTCTTCTTGCTTAGTATGTGCGCCTAAAGCAAGCACAAGATGCTGCCAGCAGGCAGTGTGGAGTTGCACTCGCAGGTGGTGCTTGGCTACTTGCTGTGTGGGTTTCCTCCACCACTGTACACTCCTCCAATGGCCAGAAGCCCAAAACACAGTGAGAAATCATGTTCTTTAAAATTGACGATCATGTGTCATTGTGTCAAATTCTAATGGATATATTTTTCCACGTCATACTTCCACTAAAACCCCAATCAGTTTCCCACAATAAGCTCAAATATCATGTCTTTTGGTGTTTTAAGGGGGGTATGAAAAAGCACTTAAAGATGTTTTTGCTTTGAAGCTTTTGTAAAGCGTGCATTTATGCACTTACGATATATATATATATATATATATATATATATATATATATATATATATATTTCCAAATGCACAGTATTTGTGCAGGAAGTGCTTTTGGTGCTCAAAAGGAAATTTTCACTTCAAACACACAAAATTGGCTCCTTATACCCTTGTAGGAAGTTATTTGTCCATTTGGATCCACTTATATGAAATTCGGAAGAAGTATTATAAAATCCTAATAAAAAATTTGCCACGTTTTACTTATCAAAATGTGGCACAAATGTTGGAGGCCAAAAAATTAAAGTACTCAGTATTATTCTTGTTCTCTATTAGGACATTCTCTATAAGATTACCTGCTTGCAATGTCCCCAAGCCTCCCCTAAGTATCTTCTACATTTGTCACCTCTGCTTAAGTGTTTCTATATGTTTCTTTATACAATGTGTCACTTTTTCTCTCTCATCATTTCTAAATTTATACTCTCTTTTTCTGACTTCATTCCATCTCTCTTCCACATCAAACTCCATTCAAGTGGAGCTCTTAATAGCCAAGTTTGTGCTCAACATCATGTATGAGGACTGGTAATTACTACACTACACTGTCTCGTGTTTTAATTGTTTGCAGTTTTTAGGACTTATTTGGATACTATAATCGTGTAATTTTGTCCATACGATTTTTTTCTATAAATTCTTTCGAACAAATTACCGATCTACTAAAGAGAGAAATATATTGTTGATGTATGTGACTCATATTCCATTCGCACATGGCAGGAATATTTAACATCTTAGTAATATGCCAGAAATGTGGTAATTCTACTAGACTAAGGGTCCGTTCGGTTGGAGGAGTGGAAAAGTGGAAGGATGAAAAATATTTAGTTTTCCCTCTTGTGTGTTCGGTTGGAGGAGTGGAAAAGTGGAAGGATGGAAAACTCTTGTGTTCGGTTGGAGAGAAAAAGAGAAGGATGGAAAATGTAATTTACATAAATTGACTATTATACCCTTGTTACATAATATGTAAAAAATAGATTTATTTCTAATCATTAAATAATATAAAATTTATCACATCATATATATAAATTTATATTATTATAATGTAAAATTTAGATTAGGTCACGTTGAAAAAAAAAAACAACATTTGAAAAGAAAAAAAAAAACAACAACAACAACGTTACTGAACTGTTCAGTAACGTTGAAAAGAAAAAAAAAAAAAAAACAACATTAGTGAACTGTTTAGTAACGTTGTTCAATAACGTTGAAAAGAAAAGAAAAAAAAAAAACAACAACAACAACAACAACGACAACGTTGTTAATGTTGAGAAGAAAAAATAAAATAAAATAAAGTTCAGGTCAACGTTGAAAGAAAAAGAAAAAAAAAAAAAAAAAACGTTGAAAAAAATAGGTGGAAGAGGGTATTTTTGTAAAAGTGCTACTATAGAACTTTTCCCTCCAGATTTTCCTTCTGATTTGAAAGGAAAAAAAATGTAGGCCCGGAAAGAAAACTTTCTCTCAAGTTTTCCATCCTCCCTATTTTCCTTCCCCAAACGAACAGTGGAAAACAACATTTTCCACCCTATTTTCCATCCTTTATTTTTCATCCTCCCTATTTTCCTTCCAAACGAACGCACCCTAAGGTATACAGGACATCAATGAAGCTCTGTTCTACTAAAAATCTTGAGTACTTTCCAAGTAAATCATTAATATTTGCTATTAAGTGATACTGTGATACTACTTCCCTCTTAGTGGGAAAAAGATATGAAATTGACCAATGGTTGAATCTAGTAGATAAAAGTTGGGTTATGAGATAATATAGGGCCAAAAGCGAGAAAGTACAAATACAAGGTGTAGAAGGGATTATCTTTAGTAGGCTGGTATTTCTTGAGTCGATGTAGTGGGGAAATGGTGAATCACTTATTGGCTTATTGCTTCATTGTGATGTTACATTGTGTTATGGTGTGATGTTTTTTCCTATGCCCTATTACTTTGGTGGAGGAATTGGTTTAGGAAGCACTCTTCGGTAGTTTGGAATTTAGTGCCATCATGTTTGATGTGATTCGTGTGGAAGGAATGCAGTTCTCACACATAAGGATATTAAGAGATCCCTTGATCAATCGAAATCCTTATTGCTGTGTACCTTGTACTTTTGTTTTTGAGTTTCACACTTCTCTTAACTTTGCTTTGTAATATTTTAAACTCTATTTACCATTGTGAACGTGAGCGCATTTTTTTTTAATAAAACAATAATATATATATATATATATATATATATATAGAAAGGTGCAAAGGACATGTCAGATCTGTTTTTTTTTTTTTTTTCTTTGGTTAGAGTCTGTCTTGTTTGGTAGAGCATACAGTTGTGCATTAGCAAACTTGCTCTTTTTTTCCTTCTCTCTCTTTCTCTCTCTGTTTCTCTCTCTATCAACTCGGCATCTTAATTTTTCTAATCCATCATATTTGAGTGCCAGGAATATCACATGAATATATACTTCTGTGAACTAGTGATTGCAATGTATTACAATAGCTTTCTCAATTCATTAAGCCTTATGTAAGGTTCCCCCCCCCCCTCCCCCCCGCGCCAAAAGGAAAAGGGTTTGTTTGGTAGGTATTCAAATTGTAAAATTGTGATTTACAACTATATATATGTTGGCTTTAATTTTATGTCAAATTTTATTGTAATTCTATTCAAACATTTTCCTGTATTTTTGTGGGATTATATGTAAGGGTTGTGTGTGAGAGTTTGGTGAAGAATCTGTGAAGAAATGGATTTTGTGACTTGCTCGCGACTGACTTGCAACTGCTGACCCACAAAACAAGCCACGTGAGAAGCACATGCGGGAATTTGAAGAGCCTATGACAGGCTGGATTTCGTGAGTGACTCGTGACTTAGGCCAAGTCGTGAGTCACCCACGAAACTCACCGCCTATTGCTTTTTGAGTGTGACTTTTCCCATTCTTTACCAACACTATATAAACCCTCATTACTTATGAAATGTAAGAAGAAGAAGGAGTATTTTCAGAAGAAAATTTGAGAGAGAAACCCTTGCCAAACACTTGAGAGTTAGAGAATGTTTTACTTATAATGCTCTACACCGTTTCTCTAAAGTTTCCGTATACTCCCACCTCTCCATCTATACATCTTTGAGAGGTTCTTAGCCCAAACACTTACCTCACCCATTCTGATGTTGGGAGAAGTTTTGGTGGCTTTGGGAAGTATTGGAAGAAGCCATTGAGTGGCGGCTACAATTGAGTGGAATTGTGCGATCCAGATAACCAGTGAAGACAAGACTCCGAGATGTCTGTTAGTAGCAGGAGTTTGGAAGGCTCAAGTACATTGGGTAAATTAGACTTGGAGGGTCTTTTTGATATTCGTGTACTCCAACTTATTTACTAGTGGATCGATTTTGGCTTAGAGGGCCGAGAAGAGGTTTTTTGCCAAGTACTTCGATTTCCTCTTCGATGGCACATCTCAGTGTTATCTTTGTGTTTGCATCTCTCTTCTTTACTCTTTAAGCTTTACATTTATTGCTTATTGTACTTGCTTATAGCTTAAAGTAATGTTCCAGTTTATTGCGCTTTTTTTACTTTTGTTCCACACGATAAGTTAGAGTAAAAGCAATTAAGCCGTAATTTACAATTGGGGGTCTAAACAAATATTAGTGTTTTCACTCTAATTAAGTTTTCAATTGGTATAAGAGTGGGTACACTTTTTGGATTTTGTTATCCTCGTGTGATTTTAAACCCTTTTGAGATGGATAGATCTCAATCCCTCAACACACATCCTTTCTTTGATGGGAGTAACTATGAGTTTTGGAAAGTATGTATGCGTTTTTTTCTATGTGCTATTGATGAGACCGTTTGGGATTCCGTTGAGAATGGTTGGGTAAGACCAACAACACCTAAGGCTGAGTGGGACAAGGCTGCACTTGCTTTGGAAAATTCCAATAGCAAAGCTATTAATGCAATTTTTGTGGTGTTTTTATTGAAGAATTTCACAGGATCTCTCATGTGAAGACCATTAAAGAGGCATGGACTATCCTTGAGACTACCTACGAGGGAACCAAGAAGGTCAAGGACACCAAATTGCAAATGCTCACTACCCTATTTGAAGAAGTGAAGATGAGTCATTTGACTAGTTCTATAGGAGACTCAATGAGATTGTTATTAACAAGCTCAATCTTGGAGAAAAGATTGAGGGTGCCAAAGTTGTAAGGAAAGTCTTAAGATCCTTACCTGAAAGCTTCCAAGCCAAAGCCACCGCCATTGAGCAGAGTAAAGATTTGGATGAGATCAAGATCTAAGAGCTTGTTGGCTCTCTTCAAACTTATGAGCTCAGATTGCCTTCTTACAAGTCTAGCAAATCACTAGCTCTCAAAACCATAAATAAGAGAACCTGTGATTTCTTGGATGCGGATGATGTTGAGAAAGATGTGGCATATCTTAAAAAGAACTTCTAAAGGTTTCTTAAGGTGAAGAACAATGGGAAGCCGTTTGGCAAAGGAAAATTCTCATCCTCCAAGAATGACAAAAGAGACTTCAAGAAGAAGGATGTAAAAGAGTCATCACCACCCCAAAGAATAGTTTGCTATGAATGTAATGGACATAGGCACTTGAAGAAGGAATGTCCAAACAATTTAAGAGGAAAGGCTAATATGCTAACAATCCCTTAGTGACTCGCAGAGCTCAAATTCAAATTTAGAAGAGGAGTGCGATGGTGATGGTAATTATTCAGCATTTATGGCAATTACCTCGGTTGATTCCAAAGATGAATTGAGTGTTTTGGTTAAAGAACTTGGTGTTCACTTCGAGGATGAAGATGATGAAGTTTCGGATGATGATGATGTGTACCTCAATGAAGGTGATAAGAAACTTCAAGATGTTTACGAGGCATTGCTTGAGGACTGTGGCAAGTATGCTAAAGTTGCTAAGAGTGTAGTTAAGAAGACAAAGAAATTGAGGAAGACCACAAATCCACTCTTGCACAACTTAAAGATGCCAAGTGTGAAGTTCAAGAGTTGAAAGAGGAGCTGATGAATGCTTACTAAAATATGAAGCTTCTTGAACTTGAAGTGATTCAAGCTAATTTCAAAATGGAGCGCATCATAACCAAGAAGCTTGATAGTGTACTTTCATCTCAAAAGCCTTCCACAGGCAAAACTGGATTGGGCTACACCGGTGAAGGAAGTTCGAGTGGCGAACTAAGAAGGGAGATGAATTTCGTATTGGCAAAGGATGTAGAGAAGCCCAAGATTGAGATCCCTATTGTTGAGAAGAAGGACATTGGGCCAAAATCAAATAAAAAAGGAAAGTCATTGCCTAAAAGTCAAAGGGGACCTCAAGTGAAGCATTTTTGTCACCATTGTGACATTCGAAACCACACAAGACCAAATTGCTTCAAGCTTCATGCTCTCAAAAGGGCTGATTCTCTGCATACTCAAGAAAATTCAAGAAGAATGCCAAGAAGAAAGCAAGCTAAGGGAGAAAATGATGGTCAACTCATAGGAGATGTCATGGAAATGCTTAAGAACATCTCATCTTACCTAGCTAGCTTCACCCTAAGGTTTGAGAGTTGTGTTGGTTGTACCATTCCGTCTAATTATCTCACCCAAAGCACCTGTATGTTGTAGGTGAAGAAGGGTACTCATGCATGATTATTCACTATGTCCATGCATTAATACTTCTAATGTATTAGGGTCATAGTTTCATACATCATGTCATAAGTATTCTTCTTGCTTCAATGCTTCCGTCCTAGCATGTTTCTTTTAATGTTTTTTGCTTTGTTTGCTTTGTTTGTTGATCTTACTTTATTTTTTATGCTTTAAGTGAGTAAAAATCCAAAAACTCATAAAAAGTATAAAATCTCAAAAAGGTTGATCGCTTGTGCTGTGTTATATCACATGTTGAGTTTGGCCTAGTACCTTCATACTAATGGCGTAGTGCATTTACGAGCATAGCTTGTTACGTATGTACGTTATAAGTGTGAGTGAAATCTAGAAATCTATGTCTAATTGTTGTAAATAGATCTTCAAGCTTGTTATGAATGTCTAGCCAATAGTCTTGATTGATCTTAATACATGCGTAGACTTACTCCTATATATTGTTGGGAAAATACATATTTGTATCACATACAAAACATACGCAGCGGAAAATTAACGAATCTACTTCATTCGCAATTGATAACATGCACTATGAAAGTTTCAGAATTTAAGAATAAGAAAGCGTACCATGGTGTGGTAAAATTCAAAAACAAAGATCAGAAGTTCTTGGGAAGACTTTTAATCTTTACTCCAATTCCATTTAATGCCCAAAATGTGTGGTCTCTCAATCAGTTTCCAATGAGAGAACAAGGGAGTGTCCAACAATCACATACAAACCATTTCATTCCTTGTGTAATCTTGATGAAAAACACTTATTAAAAGACTTTTTTTTTTTTTTTGAACAACTGAAATTATGTATGTTTCTCTCCTTATATACAACTGATTATCTAATTGGATTAGCCTTTTAGGCCATTCCAATTGGGCTCTAGTATGTGGCTTGGAGTGAGACCAAAAGGGAACAAATAAGACTCTAGCTTCAATAGGCCTTGGGCTTTTTGTCAACTCTTGACAAGTCCAAAGTTACCACTAATTATATTCAATACCACTATATGAATATAATTGCACTCTAGGCCTTATTAATAAATTATATCCCAAGACTTTATTATACATGCAACCCCTTCATTAAAATATTCGTAGTAATACAAAGTCATGAACATAGACTGCCACTTTGAAGATTACTACATCTTAATCCTTAAGTACTCGGTTTAATACTTAATGTTATTCGTCATATATTAATGAAATCCAATTCCATAAATATATATTTTAGTAACTCCTTAATAAAGTGGTTGGGCCCAACTCTCTGAATAACCAAACCCATTAAACTTATCTCAAGGGAATATTTTATATCTCCGTTAAGAGATTATGAATTCCATCTTGAGAATATATGTTCCATCAACACTAAATGCGGCTGCCCAACATACTGAGGTTTTGACCGTAACTTATAGATCTCACTCCTGATATAGCAAAGCAACCTACATCTCATGATCAAGTCAATTATTCTCTCAGGATTTAGAGTTGAAGTAAATAGATGTCGTGAGATTTATTATTGATTTGACAGTCGTTAGGAGAATAATTAATCTCACAGCAGTCCAGTTCAATATGTCTTAACTCTTAAAACATATCAACATACCAACTAGAAATCTCCATTTCCATGATCAAGACAAATCATCTTAGTTGATATGTTATAATCTTTGCAGATGAAACGCCCAATTTCATCACCGACTATGAACTACATTCTGAGTTTACAAAGAACTTGCAATTTATATCTTCTATGACTTTTCGCATAAATCGCATATTATGCATCTCATGGACTAAAATAATGTCCCATTAGTTCATTTACAGATAGTCTCATATAATTAAGCAATTTAATTATTTATGGCATGCCAATGAATTGGATTTTAGGGCATAAACCCTAACAATCTCCCACTTGCCCTCAAAGATAATTTACCATATATCCGGCACTTATCTCCCTTTAGAGTAATTCAATGTCACTCTAAGGCAAGGTTTGGAAACAAGTTTCAGTCAGATTTATTGCGTAAATTATCTGTTCTACTACTACTCAAGTACTCATATCTCTCTAGTGAGATAATACTTATGCTTAATGTGTATCTTCACCACTAGGATGAACACATATTTTGAAGTCCAACTTCATGAATCACAATTCAACTACAAGTCAGCATTTGTACATCCAGTAACAACCAAAATCTCACTTTTGTGGACAAGCATTTAATCCCTCATTCTCCTAAGATATTTGAGTATATGCTTTACTCCCACTAAATTAAATGATCTTTGATTCAATTGATATTTGCTTACTATGCCCACCGTAAAATAGACATTTAGCCTAGTATATAGCATAGCATAAAGACTTTCTATTGATATGATATTAGGAACCATCTTAATATGCTCCTCCTTTTATATGTGTTAGGACTATAGTCCTATATAAAGGAACTTCAAACTTAAAAGGAAAGAATCATTTCTTGAAGTATTACATGCTATACTTGGTTAGAATCTAATCTATTTAAGCAGTTTGAGATAGACTCAATATCCTCATTTCTAAATTGTAACAAAGTTTAAATTCTTAGGATAAAACTAGTCTTTCCCAAGTACTTTATATCAAACTGGATTAGACAACAAAAACTCTATTGATGAAAATATCTTTACATCATTCTAAATGATTAGAATGTCATCAACATACATTAAGAAATTTATTATTCTATATAGCTTTCACACACATAAGGCCTTTTAATACTTGATCAAAATCAAACATTTTAATTACTTGATCAAAGATGATATTTTATGTTTCAGATGCTTGCTTTAATCCTTAAATGGAATTTAAGCAACTTGCATACTAAGCACTGCTGTTTCTTTGCTATGTACAAGTCTAGTTTCATCTTATAGATGTCTTCCTAAAGATTGCTACTAAAAGAAGCTTTCTTGATATCTATTGCCATATTTCATCCAAATGAAATATGATGGATAAGAGAATCTAGATAGAGTCAATCTTGACTATTGGTGAAAAAATCTTTTCATAATCAAACCATTTCTTTCTGAATAAATCTTTTCGCCACTAGTCTTGACTTTGAAGGTTTGCACCTTCAAATCTATCAATCTCATTTACTTGTAGACCTATTTGAAAACAATAGGCCTAATGCCATTAGGTGCCTTTACAAGTTCTAGACTTTAAATAGAATCCAATTCTATTTACATAACCTTGATCCAGTAATCCATATTCATATCATTTATTGCCTTTACGTAGGACCGAGGATCAAATTCATATCCTTGTGGAATGACTTCAAAAGTTTATCCCAAAAGTATGAATTTATAAGGTAATTAATAATCCTCCCACTACGATATTGTACCAATGTATTAGCTATATATCTAAAATAATACCCTGTCGTGTATATAATACAACCATCTCATTTCTAAATGTTTTTTATAGTTTTCTTTCAACAAATTCTGACATCTTTCTTCTAGAACAACTATACATTTTGCTTTAAGATTATTCACATAGTCATCATCAAGAATTTTGTATTTGTACTTTACAAACATCTTGTCTCCTTTATGACTACCAAAAAAATCTTTTGCAATTCCTTTTCGATACCCATCATAAACACACATTTTTCTATCCTTTTGATTTCAATTTGTTAGACTTCCTTTCTAGCACAAGTGTTGGACATTTCCAAAAGTGGAAGTATCATATACAAGGTTTTCACCTAATCCACAATTTGACAAATGACTTAGGAATAAACTTTTGAAATCAACTTTAGAAAATGTATAGTAATTATTAGAGTATACCTCCAACAGAAATAAGCAAATGGAAATACTTATCATGTACTTTACTATTTCTAAAAGAGTCTTATTCCTCCTTCATGTATGCACTGACTTAAAGAAGTCAGTGAAACTTTATTCCTTTACAATAAAGGAGCCCTACATCTTATTATCCTCTAAATAGAATTCTTAGATTGGGAATATTTCAAAATAATGGTTCTAAAAGCCCATCTTTCACCAATCTAGAATATCATTTAGATTAATAAGATCTAGGCATAAGTGCCAAATACATACAATAACAAAGGATGAAAACTTTCTCTTTAAAAAGTAAAACATGTAAATTTCCATCTAGAAAATAATCATGGACAATGCTTAGCTTTACCAAAACAGAGACACTTTCCTTTTGGTCATGCTTTTGAATCTAATTTCCTTTTGGCAACTACTACGACAACTTGCTTGTCCAACTGTTTGGCATTATAATTCCTCTTTTTTTCACCTTTACCTTTCAGTTCAGGCTAAGAATTTGAATTAAATCATATTGATCCTAGCTTTAGCTTCTAGGACGTCTTCCGTTACGTAGAACTCACTCATCAATTCAGATAACATAAATAATTTATTTTGAAAACAATCTGAATTGATCAAATGATTCTAACAAGAATTCCAATTCATTTTAAAATAAAATATTTTCATAAAATGATATAGTATTGGAACTCTTCAAGCCTTTCTTAGCATTCAATATGATTCATACTAAACATCTCGTTTAGACTTAATATAAAGTCTAAGTGTAGTACTAACTCTTGCATCCCATGCTGTAGCACACTTGAGATAAAAGCCAATGTAACATTTTAGCATTTCAATGGAGTCTATGATTACATCATAAGCTATCTTTCATTAATGCATCATGTATAGGAAATTATGACAATGCTGAATTGAAACATATTTATGTACTTCAGTTCCTTTAAGCATCATGTCCAAAATTATTTCTTAGTTAATGTGATTCACTTAAAATAGTAGCTAGAGAACAAAATTATGACAACTTTTTTTGAGACTATGAACATAATTACAGGGACGTTATATTTTGCATCTATAACCATATAGTATGAAACCCAAAAAATACTTTACTAGGTGCAACGACAACCTAATCCCGCAATTAATATTCCTCGGAAGCGAGGTCATACCAATCACTATGATTAGGCGAGAATTATTCTCATTATTAATGCTATCATGGTAACTCTTACCAAACAAAAATAATTTGCCGCTTTTTCTTTAGCCTCTAAGTAATAATGACATAGCTCTGAAGGGAGGTTAACATTACACTTAGGGTACGTTTGGTACACTGAATGAGGATTACAATAGGAATTGTAATCTTTATTACTAGTAATAAAATGTGTTGTAATGTAATAATTAAACCTATTCATTAGTTTGGTTGTGAGTTATAATATTATAATGAAACTTAACAGTTATTTTAAGAAATATTTTACTCATACAATTATATTTCCTTAAAAATTGTTATTTTTAAATTTAAGAAAGATATGTGTTATTTTTTATGATTTTTTATTCTTATAATTATTAGATGTATATGGAAAGTTTGTTTATTTGAAAATACATTAAGTTTTGAAATTAATGCACTTACTAAGGAATAGCTAATACAACCTTTTAAAGAGGAATAGTTATTCCTCATTTTAAAGAATAGTTATTCATAAGGAATGACTATTCCTTGTAATAAAAACATAATCAAACTAAAGAATAACTAAACCATATGAATAACTATTACATTACAACGCCTATTACAGTCTACCAAACATGCCCTTAGTCTAGTGTACACCATTGCCTAGAATCAATGTGAGTCACCAAGTAACTCCATGGAAACATGGTCGTTCTTGATGTAAAAACACACTTCATCCATCATTAAGAAGTTTAACCAGTAGTACCATGAATTAAACACCCTCCGAAGGGAGCAAGGCATATAATAAAAACATAACCAAACTAAAGAATAACTAAACCCATATGAATAACTATTACATTACAACGCCTATTACAGTCTACCAAACAAGCCCTTAGTCTAGTGTACACTATTGCCTAGAATCAATGTGAGTCACCAAGTAACTCCATGGAAGCATGGTCGTTCTTGATGTAAAAACACGCTTCATCCATCATTAAGAAGTTTAACCTGTAGTACCATGAATTAAACACCCTCTGAAGGGAGCAAGGCATATACGCCAAGGCGAGGTGCCTAATCACATTACTATAAACTGACAATGGAGGCCGTGAGAATCAACCCTTGAATCTCTCTCCCACTAGAAATTTTAAAACAAGTGGTTTGTCCTGAAATTATTGTGATCTCATCACAATTTTAACCCTACACATCAAATGTGTTTAATTGTTTAAATTCAATGTGATGTTACTAAGTCACGTCACAATAGCATAACGAACATTCGCGCAATCACAAAGAAATTTAACCTTGTAATCTGTGAAGTAAATACCTTCCGTATGGAACGCAAGACTCGAAGTCAAGACAAGGTATCTATTCACATTACAATAAACTTAACAAAAGGGTTATTTCAGCACTCCCACTAATTATTTGGGATTTTCTTAAATAATTGTGATCCCATCACAACTAATAACCTTGCACTTATTGAAGACTCTAATCTTATTAGAATCATTAACTAAAATGGAAGTCCTAAACTACTTAGGATTCTTTAAACACTAATGAATCAAAAAATAGTTATATAGAACTCTATCCTTAACTTGTTTGATTAAGAATTCTAATCTCATTAGAAACTATATACCTTTTAAATTAAGCTTTAATCTCATTAAAACTTCTAATTAAAATAAATTAAGGACTTTTAATCATACAACAATTCTAATATCATTAGAATGTTTCCTAAAAGACAAGTCCTAAACTATTTAGGATTAAGAGTTCTATTTAACTAATATCTTTGATCTCATTAGGTCTTTTAGTTAGAAACATGTGTAATCTCATCACACATTTCCTTACACTTTATGCATTTGAAAATATTTAGAAAATATTCAAAATTCCCTTCAGATGCATTTTCAGGAGAATCTCGCGACTAAGCTCTTCTCGCAAAAAAGGCGTATCTTGCGAAAACACAAAATTCAGACAGAAACTTTCGCTACTGTCTAGCGGGTATCTCGTGACTAAGCACTTCCTGCGAAAATGATTTAAGCAAAAAAATTGAAAACACAAAAAATCGGACTAAACTTTCGCTACAATCTCGCGACTGTTTCGTGAGTAAAGCTTACCCGCGAAAAGTTTTTGTCTTCAGAATCATTTTTCGCGAGTAACTTCGCGGGAAGCTAACCCAGGAAAAACGTGTTTTCAGTTTTTTCAGAGCAGTGGCAAATAGTTTTCAACGATTTTTCATGAACAAACAACCATCATATGAACATGATATGCAGAATTTGATTTCAAAACTGAATTCCATTGATGCGATAGGCTTAAAGATGAATTTAACATACTTAAATTCAGATTTAAACAACATCATAATATCAATATCAGTTTTTATCAAAACATAGTTTCAACTACCATGCAGAAAATTAAATGCATATATAACTTTCTAACAACATGAACCTATTATCTCTAATTCTAAAACTCACAAAACCTGTTATTCAGATTCGAATTGAAGACCGCTCTGATACCAATTGTTGGGAAAATACATGTTTGTATCACATACAAAACATACGCAGCGAAAAATTAACGGATCTACTTCATTCGCAATTGATAACATGCACTATGAAAGTTTCAGAATTTAAGAACAAGAAAGCATACCTTGGTGCAGTGAAATTCAAAAACAAAGATCAGAAGTTCTTGGGAAGACTTTTAATCTTCACTCCAATTCCACTTAATGCCCAAGATGTGTGGTCTCTCAATCAGTTTTCAAAGAGAGAACAAGGGAGTGTCCAATACCCACATACAAACCATTTCATTCCTTGTGTAATCTTGATGAAAAACACTTATGACAAGACTTTTTTTTTTTTTTTGAACAATTGAAATTCTATATGTTTCTCTCCTTATATACAACTGATTATCTAATTGGGCTAGCTTTTTGGGTCATTCCAATTGGGCTTTAGTGTGTGGCTTAGAGTGGGACCAAAAGGGAACAAATAAGACTCTAGCTCCAATGGGCCTTGGGCTTTTCTGTCAACTCTTGACAAGTCCAAAGTTACCATTAATTATATTCAATACTACTATATGAATATAATTGCACTCTAGGCCTTATTAATAAATTATATCCCAAGACTTTATTATACATGCAACCCCTTCATTAAAATATTCGTAGTAATACAAAGTCATGAATATAGACTGCCACTTTGAAGATTACTACATCTTAATCCTTGAGTACCCGGTTTAATCCTTAATCTTATTCATCATATATTAATGAAATCCAATTCCATAAATATATACTTTAGTAACTCCTTACTAAAGTGGTTGGGCCCAACTCTCTGAATAACTAAACCCATTAAACTTATTTCAAGGGAGTATTTTATATCTCCGTTAAGAGATTATGAATTCCATCTTGAGAATATATGTTCCATCAACACTAAATGCGACTGCCCAACATACTAAGGTTTTGACCATAACTTATAGATCTTACTCCTGATATATCAAAGTAACCTATATCTCATGATTAGGTCCATTATTCTCTCAGGATTTAGAGTTGATGTAAATAGAAGTCGTGAGATTTATTATTCATTTGATAGTCGTTAGGAGAATAATAAATCTCACAGCGATCTAGTTCAATATGTCTTAACTCTTAAAACATATCAACATACCAACTAGAAATCTCCATTTCCATGATTAAGACAAATCATCTTAGTTGATATGTTATAGTCTTCGCAGATGAAACGCCCAATTTCATCACCGACTACGAACTACATTCTGAGTTTACAAGGAACTTGCAATTTATATCTTCTGTGACTTTTCACATAAATCGCATACTATGCATCTCATGGACTAAGATAATGTCCCATTAGTTCATTTATATATAGTCTCATATAATTAAACAATTTAATTATTTATGACATGCCAATGAATTGGATTTTAGGGCATAAACCCTAACATATATCTCTTCACATTTACTTTTTATGTCAAAAAGCTCTTCGAACGTCAATCTCTAAAAAGATAAAGGGTTTAAAAAGCCTTGCTTCAAAAACTAGTTTAACTAGGAAAAGGTGGAGCAAAATGTATTCAAAATGTATGATGTCAAAGCCAAAGGCTTATTCCTCAAAGAAACATAAAAAATTTCATGGCATCGCTACTCAAAATTGAGTTGTATTGATCAAAAAGTATGAAAAATGGAAGCCAAATGTAGACACTTTGGTGAGGAGTCATATTTGTTCATTTCTACTAGTGAGATAGGTCACTTGACTTCGTGCTATTTGTGTATGACTTGATTGAAATGATTATTAAAGTTTCATACTAGACTATAGACTTATTCATTCTTGATTCCTACACACAACACACAAGTCTAATGTTCCATGAATGTCTATTTCATTTGTATGATTGTATGTGTTCAAATGTGATTTGTGTATGCTCAATTGCTTGATGATCAAACCTAAAAAGATTTTTGAGTATTTCATGTGTTTTTGGAAGTGATTTTTGTCACTTTGGTCCTTAAATTTTTCCCAAAATATCAATTTTTTAGTGTTGAAATACTTTGTGTTTGGCCATTTCGTGACTGCCTTCGCAAATGGCCTCTAGTCGCCAAATTCTTAAGAAATTATAATTTCTTAAAAATTTCATGCAAAGAGATTCGCGAGTGCTTCGCAACTCAGACTTGACCTGCGAAAATCTACCTTATGCATATGCATATTTCGTGAGTAGGCTCGCAACTGGCTTGCTAGTCACTTACTCGCAAAATGTAGAAAAAGACAGTTTTTAAAGGACTCAAAATGTCAATTTTCAAAACCATTTGTCTTTTTTGCACTCCATGACTCCCATCCTCCAAAAAAAAAAATTTTGTTTCAAAAATCATTAAAACCCTCTTAGATTTCATCTCTAAGACTCATTCAAGGTATTTCTAATCTCTCTTAATCTTTCAATTCCTTAATTTTGTCTTAGATTTCTTAAAACCTAGGGTTAAGGTTATATTTGTGTTTAGGTTGGGAAAACTAAATTTGTGCAATTTTTTTCAATTTTGTTGATTGGGCTTAGTCCCATTTTGTTTCTTGTTGATTGTGTTGGCCCCATTTGGCATTTTATCATGCATTTAGGCAACATTTTCACATGTTCTTGCATTGCATACCAGGTTTTTGATAAAATACTTCTATGGTATTTTTTCACTCTTCTGGACTCCAATGAGTACCAAATTTTAGGATTTACCATATTTATTCATGTTTAACATGTTGTGATCATTGGTTGTGTGTTTTACACACTTTTCCCCATGAGTGCTTGTTCATGCATTGATCATGCATTGCACATGCACACTTGATGCAAACACCCAACCACTTAACATGTTTTGCATACATTCATGCTAGTTAAGTCTATCTAGACCTAATAGCACATATAACATGTTCATGTATCTTTGTTATGATCGTTTGATCTTATTTTAGAGCATTTTCTTCTATTTTTTGCTTGTTTTTGAACTAACTTGTCTCTAATCAATTTTGTTACCATTTTTATGCATGGTTGTGCTTGTGTGGCTATTTTGTAGATGCCTTATCAATCTTCACGTGGTAAAGAACCTTTGATTGATCTCACGTCATCTCCAATATCAAAGAGGACTTGTCAATCATCGACAAACTTTGATAACAAGAAATTCAAGACTCTTCTAAACTTTCAATCCTTCAACAACAATTTCAATAATGCCCCAATTGCGGTAGAAAGAATTATGAGGTTTGATACATTGGGATCAACTTTCATCCCTAAAATTTTTGCTGACAAAGATTGGGCTAGCTAGTTTGGTGGTTTTGAAGATCCTATTAAAGAGTTGGTCAATGAATTCTACTCTAGTGCATGGTTCACTGGAGCTGAACTAAAGTGTTGGGTTTGTGGAAAAGACTTCGTCATCACTTCGAACTATCCAGCAAAGATCCTTCACATAAATCATTCGATAAATGTGGATACCTCTTCTTATGATGATAGATTGGCTCCCATTGTCAAAATTATTGAAACACTAGGGGCACACCATGAAGTCTCCTCCATAGGTACATCAATTGGCACTTCAAGATTCGAGCCAGAAATGAAGACTCTTACCTTGAATATGCTTTCAAAGTTGTACCCTCTAACCAACACGGGTTTCATTAACCTTGGAAAAGCCCAATTCCTTTGTGATCTCATTAATGGAGCTCACATAGACATGTGTGCTCACATTTTTCAGATTTTGGAAAGGATTGTAGGACGATCAACTACAAGAACTCGTCTACCTTTCTGTAGCCTCATCATAATGTTTATGACTCTCAACAGCAATTATCCTCCAAGGGTATTGCCTCGACAAGGTCTGATTTCCATGTATTCTCTCCAAAGCAGCAAGGTTCACTCCTTTGTTGAAAGGGCAAAGAAGAGCCCCTCCAAGCCTCCGAAGAATGGATCCTTCTCTCATGCCTCTCCCATTGGGAAAAGCTCAACTGCTCCTAGTGTCTCTAAACTTCTTGAGACATCTCCTCCTCACACTCTGGAGCGTCAACCTTTTAGCACTCACTTTCAGCTTGGCTTATCTATCCCTCATATGGATAGGATGATGACTTTGATAGAGGGTTTACATGAACGTATTTCTGGACTTGCAAATATCATGTATTCTCGCAATAATCATGTTCAGCTTCACTTGGCTACTATTGAGACAAAATTGGATGAGATTCAACGCAAGCTTAAGGAGAACCTTTAGCTATTCGTGCCGAAAAGGGGGAGAAAGCCTTATTGTGAATTATGAATACATCATAAAGTAATGGGGAGAGCATCATAGAGTAAAAGGGAGTGCATATAGAAAGGAGGAGCACATTGGGTTCAAAAGGAAGAAGCTAACCTACAGCCACATGACTTTGAAGTCCTAACATATGTTTTGCCTAATATGTTCATTTACAGTGCTTTTCTTTAAATCTTTCAATACTTTAGTTTAAAACTTAGTTTACTTTAGTACTATGTGTACCTTGGTTTTTATAGCCGTTTCTTGATGTTTTTAGTTATCTATTACTTCTTGCTTTAGTTTCTTTAATGCATCATGTGCTTGTTGGACATGCAATTAATTTTTGCATTGCTCTAAATTGCTTACGTGTCGCATTGCTCTAAATTGCTTTCGTGTCGCATTGCTCTAAATTGCTTTCGTGTCCGGATGATCATTTACTAGTTAAATGTTCATTATAGTCATTTCCTAATGACTGTTCATGTTTAATCAAGTTATTTTGTATGTTCATATATCTTTTATTTATCTTATTCGCATTTTACTTACTCTTTATACATGCCTTGTATTCTACTTGTCTCATATTTAATGAAGTTATTTGTTATGTGCAAGTGTTTCAAGATACAGGTGTATATGGTGCAAGTGCTTCACAGATTTTAGATTTAGGTGTAAGTGAGTTTTGTCTTTGTTCCAATGCTCACATTTTAAGTCTAGAGTCTGTTTAGAGGTTTTGTCATGGAATAGCCAAAGGGGGAGATTGTAAAGTTTTGATTTACAACTATGTTATGCTGGCTTTAATTCCGTGTCAAATTTGACTACAATTCTATTCAATCATTTCCCTGTATTTTTGTGGGATTTTATGTAAGGGCTATGTGTGAGAGTTTGGTAAAGAATTTGTAAAGAAGAGGATTTTGAGACTTGCTCGCGATTGACTCGCAACTACTGACACGCAAAACAAGCCACATGAGAAGCACATGCTGGAATTTGAAAAGTCCATGATAGGCTAGATTTCACGAGTGACTCGCGACTCAAGTCAAGTCGCGAGTGACCCGCAAGACTCACTGTTTGTTGCTTTTTGAATGTGACATTTCCCATTCTTTACCAACATTGTATAAATCCTCATTACCCACGAAATGTAAGAAGAAGAAGAAATATTTTCAGAATAAACTTTTGAGAGAGAAACCCTAGCCAAACACTTGAAAGTTAGAGATTGTTTAACCCATAATCCTCTACACCATTTCTCCAAAGTTTCCAACGACTCCCACCTCCCCATCTATACATCTTTGTGAGGTTCTTAGCCCAAACATTTACCTCACCCATTCTGAGTGTTGAGAGAAGTTTTGGTGCCTTTCGGAAGCATTGTACAAAGCCATTGAATGGCGGATGCAATCGGGCGAAATCGTGGGATCCGGATAACTAGTGAAGACAAGATTCCGCAAAGTCCATTGATAGCTGGAGCATGGAGGGCTTAAGTACATTGGATAGATTAGGCTGGGTGGATCTTTTTTATATTCGTGTACTCCAACTTATTCACTGGTGGATCGATTTCCGCTTAGAGGGCCGTGGAGAGGTTTTTCGCCGAGTACTTTGATTTCCTCTTTAATAACATGTCTCGGTGTTATCTTTGTGTTTGTGTCTCTATTCCATACTCTTTAAGCTTTACATTCGTAAAGTTGTGATTTACAACTATGTTTTATGTTGGCTTTATTCCATGATGAAAAGTGTTGTAAGTGCATTAAATTATTTCTTTGTACTTTGTGGGATTTTATTGTATTGGGTTTTGTATTAAGTTGGTGAAGAATCGAGCATGAAATGAAAAATCAGTGCAATTTCGCAACTAGCTCGTAAGAATTTTGTGAGTGCTTTGCAAGACAAGCCATCTAGTGATGTACCTGCGAAACTCTCTACTTAGAGGATTTTAAGTGTGACTTTCTTACCTTTCACCCATACTATATCTCCCCATATTTTTTTTATTTTTCAAAAATTTCTACAAATCTCTATCTCTAAAAAGAGAAAAGAGCTAAAAAAGCCTAGCTTTGAAAACTAGTTTGACTAGGAAAAGTTGGAGTAAATATGTATTAAAATGTATGGTGCCAAAGCTAAAGGCTTATTTGTCAATAATATATCAAAAAGTTCATGACATTGTTTCTTAAAAATTTGAGATGTATTTGATCAAAGAATGAAAAATGGAAGTCAAATGAAAAGCTTTCAATCAATATGTAAACACAATGGTGAAGGGTCATATATGTTCACTTCCACAAGTGAGATAGGTCACTTGACTTCATACTAGTTGTGTATGACTTGATTGAACTGATCATTGAAGCTTCATACTAGACTATGGACTAGTTCATACTTGATCCAAACACACAACACATAAGTTTAATGTTCAATGAATGCCTATTTTATTTGTGTGATTGTACGTGTTCGAAAGTGATATATGTATACTCAATTGCTTGATGGTCAAACCCAAAAATATTTTTGAGTATTTTATATTTTTTTTGAAAGTGTTTTTGCATAACATTTTTGTGTTAAGAGTTTTCCAAAAGCCAAATATGTTTTCTATTGAAAAACTGCTTTAGAGGCATTTTCGTGAGTAAGATCTTACTTGCAAAAATGAGGAAGCCATTTTCAATTTCTTCTAAAAATTGCACAGAGAGTTTCGCGACTCCCTCGCAACTCTTTCACGAGAAGAAGCTTCTTGTGAAATATGTCTTGTGCTTAGAGGTCATTTCACGAGTAACTTCACGAGTAGCTTTCCTACGAAATGAGCGGATTTTCAGTTTTAAAAGCCAAACAGTGATAGTTTTTCAAAACACTTTCTTTTGCCTCCTCCGTGCCTCTCTCAACCCAAAACACATTTTCACTCGAAATCTCACCCAAATCTCTAAAACTTTCATCCCTTAGACTCATCTGGGATTTCTAGGGTTGGGTTATTTTGAATGGGATTGGGAAAAACATATTTTCTTGCAAAATTTTTTAATCTTCTTGATTAGGCTATGTCCAACTGTGTTTGTTTGTGTTTGTGTTGGCCCAAGTGGCATTTTAACATGTATTTAGCCAAGATTTATACATGTTCATGCATTGTTTTACATGTTAGTGGTTTGTATGCACTCTAAGTGTTTGATAAAATGCCCAAATGGCATTGTCTCATTGTTTTGGACTCTGATGAGTACCAATTTTTGGGGATTACCATGTTTTTACATGCTTAACATGTTTTGAACATTGGTTGTATGTTTCACTTACTTTTCCCCATGAGTGTCTTGTCATGCATTGCTCATGCAGCTCACATGCACACCACAAGCACATTTGATGCATACACTCGATCACTTGACATGTTTTGCATTTCGCTCATGCTATGTAAGTCTTGTTAGACCTTTGTTAGCACTCAAAACATGACATTGTGACTTTGTTTTCTTGTTTTTATGCTTTTTAGGACTATTTTGTTCGTTTTTAAACTAACTTGTGTCTAATCAAGTTTGTTTCTATGTTTGTATTTGTTTTTGTTTCTTTGTGTTGGTGTTTGTCTTTCCAATGTCTCCTATTATGAAATAGGCCACAAAGAAGTCTTCAAAGTGTCCCTGCACCTCCTCGGATTCATTCGAAATGACGAAGCTGACATGGCCTTTCTTGATCACTACAAACAGGCCCCAATTTTCCTAAAAAGGGTTACAGACTTAGAGTCCCTAAAGGGAACTTTCATTCTGGATGTGTTCCAAGAAAGGACGTGGATGAAGTTGCTTAATCCGTTGGGGGATGTGTTTGAAGATATCGTTCGAGAATTCTTTGCTAATGCCATTGTGGAAGGAGATCACATCAACTGTTGGCTAAGGGGGAGAGAGTTCTAAATCTTGAGGGAATCAAATCAAGAGGATTTGGAGATTCTTCTGACAACTCTAGAAACATCTCTTCAATATGATGAAAGAAGAGAGAAGCTTGAGCCTCTTGTGGAAATTCTTGGAGGACCACTCAAGAAAAAGGCATTGCACACCATTGAGTTCACTCCGGAAATGCATGCCTTGACATACATCATAATCTTCAACCTCTACCCGGTGAAGAACATGATGACTTTTTTAGCACCAAGGACCATATTCTTATTTGATCTCTTCATTCACAAGGAGATTGACATTTGTGGTCAGATTTATCACCTCTTCATCAAAAGCATCACAAAGAGGAATTCAAGGCTAACTCTACCGTTCCAAAGCCTTGTCATATCTTTTATTTTAAGGGCAAAGGTGAATATTCCAAGTGGGCTTCTGGTCATGCAAAGGGTGGACCCTATTAGTGAGTAGACCATCATCCGAAGCAAAGCTTATATGCCCGAACCAAGCGTCGGTGTATCTCAAATTCCAAGAGATGATGCTACAGAAGAAGGAGGAGACACTAATGAGGAAATTGAGCATTTCACTTTAGTCCTAGAGGATACTACACAACCTTCTTCCCAAGTGCAAGCAGGAGCACTCGATCACCTTGATCATCTAATTGGAAGGGTTGAAGAGTTGCATATGATGCTAGCTTCACATATCAACTACTCCATGACTCAATTCACATACCTTCAAGGCCAGATCACTACCATTTTGTCTCAAGTTGATGACTTGATGCACAAATTGGAGGCGGAGTTGGATTCAGAGTCCAATGCATTCTAGTACCTTTGGCCATTCCGGACAAAAAGGAGGAGTAGATCATAGTTTGAGTGGGAGTACAGCTTGAGAGGGAGTAGTAACATTGGTTTATTTTGGTGGTTTCTAGTTTATTTTATGCTTTTATAACTGTTTGATGTTTATAGTGCTTTCGTTTAAAGCTTTCAAGTACTTTAGTTTAAAACTTTGTTTTCTTTAGTATTGTTATGTATCTTGGCTTTTATAGCCATTTCTTGATGCTTATTGTTTTCTATTGCTTATAGCCTTAGTTTCTTTAGTGCATCATGTGTGTTGGACATGCATACATCTTTATGCCATTGTGCTTTACTGGTTGCATGTTCGGATGATCATTTGCTTTGCTATGTGATCATTGTGATCATTTCCATATAACTGTTTAGTGTTTGATCAAGTTGCTCATATGTTTCACAACTTGTCTACTTAATCGCTTTTTACTTGTTACATTATACTTGTCCTTTTATTACTTGCTTTACCATGAGGGTCTAATATGTTTTAGATTTAGGTGTGAGTGAGTTTTTCCATTATTCCCAAACTCACATTTAAGTCTAGAGTTTGTTGTAAGGTGTTTTGTCACGGAATAGCCAAAGGCGGAGATTGTAAAGTTGTGATTTATAACTACGTTTTATGTTGACTTTATTCCATGAAAAAAAGTGTTGCAAGTGCATTAAATTATTTCCCTGTATTTTGTTGGATTTTATTGTATTGGGTTTAGAATTAAGTTGGTGAATAATTGAGCATGAAATGAAGAGTCAGTGTAGTTTCACAACTAGCTTGCAAGAAGTTCGAGAGAAGAGTAACCTGCAAAAAGGGCTAGTGAGAAGCACATGCTGGAAGCTGAAGAGTCAAGTGCCAAGCTGCATTTTGCGAGTGCTTCGCGAGACAGGCCATCTCGCGAGGTACCCGCGAAACTCTCTGCTTGGAGGATTTTAAGTGTGACTTGGAAGGAGCCATTCAGTGGTGGATACAATCGGGCTGAATCACAGGATCGGAAAAGCTAGAGAAGACAAGGCTCTGAAAAGTCAGTTGGTAGCAAGAGCATGGAGGGCTCAAGTACATGGGGTAGACTAGGCTTGGAGGGTCTTTTTTTATTCGTGTACTTTATTATCTAGTGGATCAATTTTGACTTGGAGGGTCGTGGAGAGGTTTTTTGCCTAGTTCTTTGGTTTCCTCTTCGATAACATGTCTCGGTGATATCTTATGCTTGCATCTCTCTTCCCTACTCTTAAGCTTTTCTTTTATTGTTGATAATGAATGAATATGGCTTAAGATAGTGATATCTCTTATTTGCGCTCATTTACTAGCCGTATTTTTTATGTGGGGGTTAGAAAAAGCCCTTGTATTTTTACACAAATCCAAGCTTTCAATTGATATCAGAGCGGGTACACTTATCGGACTTCATCATCCTAGTGTGATCCTAGACCCTAAGTGAGATGGATAGATCTCAGTCTCTCAATGCTCCTCCATACTTTAATAGGAGTAGCTATGCTTTTTGGAAAGTACATATGCATGCCTTTCTTTGTGCCATTGATGAGACGGTGTGGGATTTTGTTGAAAATGGGTATGTAAGACCCACCACTGCCAAATCGAATGGGATAAGGCTGCTCCTGCTTTGGCAAACGCCAATAGCAAAGCAATTAATGCGATTTTTTGTGGTGTTTCTACTGATGAGTTTCACAAGATTTCACATATAAAGACTGTTGAGGTTTATGCCATAAAATCCAATTTATTGGCATGTCATAAATAATTAAATTGTTTAATTATATGAGACTATTTATAGATGAACAAATGGGACATTATCTTAGTCCATGAGATGCATAGTATGCGATTTATGTGAAAAGTCACAGAAGATATAAATTGCAAGTTCTTTGTAAACCCAAAATGTAGTTCTTAGTCGGTGATGAAATTGGGCATTTCATCTGCCAAGACTATAACATATCAAATAAAATGATTTGTCTTAATCATGGAAATAGAGATTTCTAGTTGGTATGTTGATATGTTTTAAGAGTTAAGACATATTGAACTGGACCGCTGTGAGATTTATTATTCTTCTAATGACTGTCAATTGAATAATAAATCTCACGACTTCTATTTACATCAACTCTAAATCTTGAGAGAATAATGGACCTAATCATGAGATGTAGGTTGCTTTGATATATCAGGAGTGAGATCTATAAGTCACGGTCAAAACCTCAGTACGTTGGGCAGCCACATTTAGTGTTGATGGAACATATATTCTCAAGATGGAATTCATAATCTCTTAACGGAGATATAAAATATTCCCTTGAGATAAGTTTAATGGGTTTGGTTATTCAGAGTGTTGGGCCCAACCATTTTAGTAAGGAATTACTAAACTATATATCTATGGAATTGGATTTCATAAATATATGATGAATAATATTAAGGATTAAACTGGGTACTCAAGGATTAAGATGTAGTAATCTTCAAAGTGACAGTCTATATTCATGACTTTGTATTACTACGAATATTTTAATGAAGGGGTTGCATATATAATAAAGTCTTGGGATATAATTTATTAATAAGGCCTAGAGTGTAATTATATTCATATAGTGGTATTGAATATAATTAATGGTAACTTTGGACTTGTCAAGAGTTGACAGAAAAGCCAAAGGCCCATTGGAGCTAGAGTCTTATTTGTCCCCTTTTGGTCCCACTCCAAGCCACACACTAGAGCTCAATTGAAATGGCCCAAAAGGCTAGCCCAATTAGATAATTAGTTGTATATAAGGAGAGAAACATACAGAGTTTCAGATGTTCTTTAAAAAAAAAGGTTCTTTTGGATGAGTCTTTTCATAAGTTTTTTTCATCAAGATTACACAAGGAATGAAATGGTTTGTATGTGAGTGTTGGACACTCCCTTGTTCTCTCTTTGGAAATTGATTGAGAGACCACACATCCTGGGCATTAAGTGGATTTGGAGTGAAGATTAAAAGTCTTCCCAAGAACTTCTGATCTTTAGTTTTGAATTTCACCGCACCAAGGTACGCTTTCTTGTTCTTAAATTCTGAAACTTTCATAGTGCATGTTATCAATTGCGAATGAAGTAGATCCGTTAATTTTTCACTGTGTATGTTTTGTATAAGAACAAACATGTATTTTTCCCAACAAAGACCGCCAAAGAGGCCTGGACTATTCTTGAGACAACCTATGAATATACCAAGAAGGTCAAGGACATCAAGCTTCAAATACTCACTACTCGGTTTGAAGAAGTAAAGATGAGTGACGATGAGTCGTATGATTCCTTCTATGGGAGACTCAATGAGATAGTGATTGCTAAGCTCAATCTTGGGGAGGAGATTGAAGATGCTAAGGTGGTGAGGAAGATTTTGAGATCCTTACCTAAAAGCTTCCGGGCTAAGGTCACAGCCATAGAGAAGAGTAAAGATTTGGATGAGATAAAGATTCAAGAACTGCTTTCTCACAAATCTAGCAAATCCCTTGCTCTCAAAACTATAAATGAACAATTGGGTGATTCCTTTGATGAAGACAATGTAGAGAATGATGTGGCATTTCTTGCAAAGAACTTCTGGAAATTTCTTAAGATGAAGAATAATGGGAAGTCGTTTGGCAAAGGAAAGTTCTCATCCTTAAAGAATGACAAGAGGGAGTTCAAGAAGAAGGATGGGAAAGATTCTGCATCCACTCAAGGAACTGTGTGCTATGAATACAACGGCCATGGACATCTCAAGAAAGAATGTCCAAAATATTTGAGAGGAAAGGGTAAAGTGTTTGCCACTACCCTTAGTAGTTCAAAAAGCTCAAATTCCAATGCAAAAAGAGAGTGTGATAGTGAGGGAAACTATTCAACCTTCTTGGCAATCATTGCAATTAACTCCAGAGATGATTTCAGCAACTTGGCTGATGAGCTTGCTGTACATTCCGAAGGTGAAGAAGTTGAAAAGTCGGAAGATAAGGATGTGTGTCCTTGAACTTGAAATAATCCAAGCAAATGTCAAAGTGCAGTGCATTTCTACCAAGAAGCTTGACAGTGTGCTTTCTTCTCAAAAATCTTTAAATGACAAGATCGATTTAGGCTATACCGCTGAAGGAAGCTCAAGCAGCAAACCTAAGAAGGAAATGAGGTTCATATCAGCCAAAAATGTAGAGAAATCTAAAGTGGAGAAGCCCAAGATTGAGACCCTTGTTGTTGCAAAAAGAACCATTGGTGCAAAACCAAAGGAAAAAGGGAAGTCAATACCCAAAAGTCCCAGAGGATCTCAAGTAAAGCATTTTTGTCATCATTATGGCATGCAAAGGCACACAAGACCAAATTGCTTCAAGTTTCAAGCACTAAAGAAGGCTAATTCTTTGCATGGCCAAGACAACTGAAGAAGAATGCCAAAGGGAATTCAAGCTAAAGGAGAAAATGAAGGACAACTCATTGTAGATGTTATGGACATGTTGAAGAACATTTCATTATGCCTTGCTAGTTCACCCAGAGATTTGAGAGTTATGACAGTCGTACCCCTCCATCTAGGGATCTCACCCAAAACACTCGTACAGTGTGGGTGAAGAAGGGTACTCATGCATGATCACTCACTATGCCCATGCATTAATACTTCCAACGTATTAGGGTTATAGTTTCATGCATCATGACATATGCAATCTTCTTACGTCATTGCTTCCATTTTAAGCATGTTTCTTTTAAAAGGTTTTGTTGTTTACCTTGTTTTTGTTGATCTTACTTTGATTGTTTTGTTTTTAAGTGTTGAAACATTCAAAAATCCATAAAAAAGTGAATAATCTCAAAATTTTTGATCGCTTATGTTGTGTATATCACATGTAACTTTGGCCTAGTACCTCCATACTAATGGCGTAGTACATTTACGAGCTTAGCTTGTTATGTATGCACATTTTCTAAGTGTGAGTGTCATCTAGAAATCTACGTTTGATTGTTGTAAATAGATTTTCAAGCTTATCATGAATGATTGATCAATGGTCTTGCTTGATCTTGATACATGAGTGGACTTATGCCTATATATCTCCTCACATTTTTTTTTCTTTTTCAAAGTGCTCTACAATTGTCTATCTCTAAAAAGAGAAAAGAGCTAAAAAAGTCTTTCTTCGAAATCTAGTTTGACTAGGAAAAGGTGGAGCAAATTTGTATTAAAATGTATGATGCCAAAGCCAAAGGCTTATTTGTCAAAAAATTCATCAAAAAGTTCATGGCATCGTTTCTCAAAAATTTGAGATGTATTTGATCATAGTATGAAAAATGGAAGTCAAATGAAAAGATTTCAATCAATATGTAAACACATTGGTGAGGGGTCATATATGTTCACTTCTACAAGTAAGATAGGTCACTTGACTTCGTACTAGTTGTATACGACTTGATTGAATTGATCATTGAAGCTTCATACTAAACTATGGACTAGTTCATACTTGATCCATACACACAACACACAAGTTTAATGTTCAATGAATGCTTATTTCATTTGTGTGATTGTACGTGTTTAAATGTGATATATGTATACTCAATTGCTTGATTATCAAACCCAAAACGATTTTTGAGTATTTTATATGTTTTTGAAAGTGTTTTTATGCATTTTGTGTGTTTAGAGTTTTGTTTTCCTTTTAGTCCATTTCATTTTAGTTGAAAAAACTCTTTTGGAGGCTTTTTCGCGTGTAAGTCGTGAGTAAGAAACCTACCCGCGAAAATGAGGAAGGCAATTTCAAAAAGTTTTGAAATTCAGACAGAGACTTTCGGGACTGGCTTGCTAGTAAGGGCTACCCGCGAAATCTGTCAATGTGCTTTAGTGGCCATTTTGTGAGTAACTTTGCGAGAAGCTTACTCGCGAAATGAGCGGTTTTGTAGTTTTTATAGCCAAACAGTGATTGTTTTTCAAACATTCTCATTTTCCCTCCTTTGTGCCTCTCTCAACTCGAAACACACTTTCACTCAAATCTCACCCAAAACTCAAGATCAATCCCTCCTAAGACTCATCTAAGGTATGTTTCAACACTTTTCACTATTGATTCCTTAGATTAAGTCTTAGATTCTAGGATTTCTAGGGTTGGGTTATTTTTTCAAAGGGTTGGGAAAAACTTATTTTTTTTACAAAATCTTTTTATTTTCTTGATTAGGTTGTGTCCCATTGTGTTTGTTTTTGTTTGTGTTGGCCTTGAGTGACATTTTAACATGTACCTAGGCAAGTTTTTAACATGTTCATGCATTGTTTTACATGTTAGTGGTTTGCACGCACTTTAAGCATTTGATGAAATGTCCAAACAACACTTTCTCGTTGTTTTGGACTTCAATGAGTACTGAATTTTGGAGATTACTATGTTTTTACATTCATAACATGTTTTGAACATTAGTTGTGTGTTTTACACACTTTGCCCCATGAGTGTCTTGTCATGCCTTGTTTATGCATCTCTCATGCACACCACATGCATACTTGACGCACACACTTGATCACTTGACATGTTTTACATTTCACCCATGCTAGATGAGTCTTGTTACATGTTTGGCATCTAAAACATGATCTTGTGACTTTTTTTTTTACTTTTTTTTATGTTCTTTTTAGGACTTTTGTTCCTTTTTTTTTTTTTAGGACTAACTTGTATCTAATCAAGTTTGTTTCCTTACTTGTGTTTATCGTTGTTTTTGTGTGGCTGTTCTTTTTGCAAATGTATCATTGTTCATCTCATGGTAAAGAACAAGTGATTGACCTCACGTCATCCCCTGTATCAAAGAGGACCCGTCATTTGTCTGAGTTTAACAACAAGAGATTCAAAACTCTCTTGAATTTTCAGTCCTTCTCTAACAACTTTGAGAGTGCATCTAATTTGGTGGAAAGAATTGTTCGGTTTGATACCTTGGGATCCACTTCCATCCTTAAGATATATATGGATAAAGATTAGGAAAATCTTTTCAGAAACTTTGAGGATCCCGTTGACGAATTAGTCAAAGAGTTCTACTTGAACGCTTGGTTCACCGGAGCTAAACTAAAGTTCTAGGTTCGAGGAAAGGATTTTATCATCACCCCAGATTATCTTGTGAAGATTCTTCACATCAATCGTCCAGCAAATGTGGACATCTCACCATATGATGATAGACTAGCTCCAATGACAGAGATTCTTGACATTCTAAGAGTTGATCATGAGGTCTCCTCTAAAGGCACTTCTGTTGGTATTGCAAAGTTTGAACCAGAATTGAAGACTCTCACATTGATCATGTTTTCCAATCTATATCCTCTATCCAACACTGGTTTCATCAATCTTGGAAGAGCTTAGTTTTTGTGTGATCTGATTAAAGGAGCTCAAATTGACAATTGTGCTCACATATTTCAGACCATGGGAAAAACGGCAGGCCGATCAGCTACACTAATGTGTCTTCCTTTTTGCAGTCTTGTCATGAATATCATGGTTCTTAAAGGTGTCCATCCACCAAAAGAAGGAACTATCATGCCTCGCCAATGTCCAATTTTAATGATGTCACTCCAAATGAGCAAGAGTCATTCCTTTACTAAAAGGACAAAGCAAAGTCCCTCCAAAACTCCAAAGAGCGACTCCTCCCATCATGCCACTCCTTCCTAACAACGATTAGCCGCTCCCGCTATCCCTAGGCATCCTGAGACTGCATTTCCTCACTCTCCTGAGCCGCAGCCTACTAGCACTCAACCAGAACCATCTAGTTCTCATTCTGATAGGTTGCCAATCTTGGTTGAGGGTTTACATGAGCATATTGTAGGTCTTGTTAATGTAATATACTCTACCAACAACTAGATTCAGATTCGTCTAACAACCATTGAGACTCATTTGGATGAGATTCAACGTAAGCTAGAGGAAAGTCTTTAGCTATTCGAGCCAAAAAGGGGGAAAGCATCTCATTGTTTATTTCTGACTATAGCATATAGTGAGGGGGAGAGCATCACATGAAAGGAGGTGTGCATTTTGAAAGGAGGGAATTTGTGGGCTCAAAAGGAGGAAGATTACCTACAGTCACACACTTTTGGATGGTCTAACCATTTTTTGGCTGGTTTAGTTCTTTAAGTTTTTATAGCTTTTGGATATTTACAATGCTTTCGTTTAAAGCTCTTAAGTACTTTAGTTTAAAACTTAGTTTTCTTTAGTACTGTTTTGTATCTTGGTTTTTATAGCCGTTTTGATTCTTATTGCTTTCTAATGCTTTTAGCTTTAGTTTCTTTAATGCATCATGCTTGTTGGACATGCAATTGATTCTTATTGCTTTTAATTGCATTGCATGTCCAGATGATCATTTACTGGATAAATGTTCATTGTGGTCATTTCTTAATGACTGTTCATGTTTGATCAAATTATGCTTTATAGCTTAAAATTCTTTTCGTATCCTAATCGCATTTTACTTGTTCCTATATGTACCTTGTGTTCTACTTGTTGTGAGCTTAATGAAAGTTTGTTGTATGTGCAAGTGTTTCAGGATACAAATGTATACGATGCAAGTGTTTCACAGCTTCCAGAGTTAGGTGTGAGTGAGTTTTGCCTATGTTCCTAAACTCACGTTTTAAGTCTAGAGTCTGTTTAGGGGTTTTGTCACAAAATAGCCAAAGGGGGAGATTATAAAGTTGTGATTTACAACTATTTTGTGTTGGCTTTAATTCCATGCCAAATTTGATTGTAATTTCTTCAATCATTTTTCCCTATATGTATGTGGGTTTCTAATTGTAAGGGTTGAGTGTGAAAGAGTGTGAAGACTCAAGCTTCAAAGAATGAACAAGTGGTTTTCGCGAGTGTCTCGCGAGAAGCTGACTTGTGTAAGAGCCATGTATAGAGCACATGATTGGAAGATGAAGAGTCATGATAGGCTGGAGGTTTTCGCGAATGTCTCGCCGGTAAGGCCAACCCGCAAAGGACTCGTGAAACTCTCTATTTGGAAAAAAGTGAAGTTTTGCTTTACCAAGTCTTTATCCACACTACATATACATTCATTGCCCACAAATTGTAAGGAGTGCTTTTTAGAGAGAAATCCCTAAAAAATACACTTGAGAGTTAGAGATTGTTATACCCAAAATCATCTACACATTTCCTTGTAGTTTTTCTTAACTCCTACCTCTCCATCTCTATATCCTTGAGCGGTTGCTAGCCCAAACACTTACTGTTAAGATATATATATATATATATATATATATATATATACCCTTAAATCCTATTGTATGATGCTATGTATGACATTATGTATGACTTAATGTTAGTTGTTTTATTATTATCTAAAATAATGGTAACATGAATATTTGGACATTATCATATAGTCCATGGGATGCATAGTATGTGATTTATGTGATTTAGTCACGGAAGATATAAATCACAAGTTCTTTGTAAACTTAGAATTATAGTTTGTAGTCGGTGATGAAATTGGGCATTTCATCTGCGAAGACTATAACATATTAACTAAGATGATTTTTCTTGATTATGAAAGTGGAGACTTCTAATTGATATGTTGATGTGTTTTAAGAGTTAAGGCATATTGAATTGGACCACTGTGAGATTTGTTATTCTTCTAACGACTGTCAAATGAATAATAAATTTCACGACTTCTATTTGCATGAACTCTTAATCCTGAGAGAATAATGGACCTGATCATGAGATGTAGGTTACTTTGATATATCAGGAGTGAGATCTAAAGTTACGATCAAATCCTCAATATGTTGGGCAACCACATTTAGTGTTGATGAAACATATATTCTCAAGATGGAATTCATAATCTCTTAACGGAGATATAAAATATTCCCTTGAGATAAGTTTAATAGGTTTGGTTATTCAGAGTGTTAGGCCTAACGACTTTAGTAAGAATATACTAAAGTATATATTTATGGAATTGGATTTCATAAATATATGATGAATAACTTAAAAGGATTAAACCGGGTACTCAAGGATTAAGATGTAATAACTAACAAAGTGGCAGTCTACATTCATGACTTTGTATTACTACGAATATTTTATGAAGGGGTTGCATGTATAATAAAGTCTTGGGATATAATTTATTAATAAGGCCTAGAGTGTAATTATATTTATAAAGTGGTATTAAATATAATTAATGGTAACTTTGAGCTTGTCAAGAGTTGATAGAAAAGCTCAAGGCCCATTGGAGCTAGTGTCTTATTGGTCCCTTTTGGTCCCACTCCAATCCACACACTAAAACCCAATTGGAAAGACCCAATAGGCCGGCCCAATTAGATAATTAGTTGGTTATAAAAGGAAAAACATACATAATTTTTTCATAAGAAAAAAGAGACATTATTGTGAAGTGGTGTGTATGTGAGAATGAAGCCACTCAATTATTCTCCCTTAGAAACTGATTGAGAGACCGCACTTCTTGGGCGTAAAGTGGAATTGGAGTGAATATTAAAAGTGTTCCTAAGTATATCTAATCTTTTGTTTTAAATTTCACCGCACCAAGGTACGCTATCTCGTTCTTAAATTCTGAAATTTACATAGTGCATATTATCAATCATGAATGAAATAGATCCATGTTTGTTGCTTCCGCTGTGTGTTTTGTATGAGATACAAAACCAGATTTTCCTACAATTGGTATCAGAGCCAGGTTTTCATCTCATGATTGTATAACATATGATTGATTTTTGGAATTTAAGAAAACCGTTATCTTTGTGTTTTAATTTTCTGCATTATTGTGTCCTTGAATGTGTTCTTTTGTGAAGACACGGCGAGATTGGCAGTTAATGAAAATTATAGTAACCGTCATGTGCATTGCTTGGTGCCATGCTTGTGTTTTTCAATATCATGAATGCCGTGTGCATGTGTTTGTTGCATTGGTTGCAATGCTTGGATATATGGATATATAAATTCGGCATTACAAGAAACGGTTATATGGATACATAAATTACAGCATTACAAGACACGGTTATATGGATATATAAATTCGGCATTACAGCATTACAAGAATATATATTAATATGTTAACTGCCATGAGCGAAGTTTTGCACCGCTTGGCATGTTTACTTTGTTATACATATTATATATATATATATATATATATATATATATATAAATAAGGTGTAATCATCCTAATGGTATATTACGTATATTACATGCAAGCCTTGGCATGTTTCCTTTGTAATATATAAAGGCTTATATCCGTGTGTGTGTGTATATATATATATATATATATATGGTTTATATATAATAAGGTTTCAATCCTTATATTATATATTTATAATATAAATTATATTATATATATATATATAATAGATTATATATTAACGCTAGGATTAAAGTCTTTGTTTAATGAAATTTATTCCTAATGAGAATAGGATTATGTTTTCAAGGTATCTAGCGTTATTTTGGTTCTTAATCTTAAAAACATTTAATTTAAAACATCTAGTGAGAGAGAGATACAATGGTTGCATCTCACGGCCTCCATTATCGATTCATAGTAGTGTGGGTAAACACCTCGTCTTGGCGTATATGTCTCGCGATCCCAAAGGAGGGTGTTTACCTCATAGTACTACAAGATTGAATTTACCCGTTTAAAGTAGTGTAGACAAACATCTCGTCTTGGCGTATATGCCTCGCAATCCCAAAGGAGGGTGTTTTGTTCCATGGTACTACAAGTTTAAACACTATAAAGGGAGATGAAATGTGGCTACACATGATTCTAGATAATGGTGTACACTAGACTAAGTGTAATGTTAACCTCCTAAAGGAGCTATGTCGTTATTACTTAGAGGCTAAAGGCAAAACGACATATTATTTTTTTTTTGTAAAAGTTACCATGATAGCATTAATAATGAGAATATTTCTCAACCAGTTAATGTGTTTATAATAAACTTGCTACCAAGGAATTATAAACATGGATTGGGTTGTCGTTGCATATATTATTTTATGGTTTCATTAAGGTTCCATATTATATGCTTATATGCTAAATTGATAATATCTAGTTTATTTATTATATTCATGTTTGTTATTTTCAGATTTAAATCATGGCATCATTTAGCCCACTTGTTGCTATTCTTAATCAAAACAAACTGACTGGATCCAACTATGTTGACTGGAAAAGAAATTTGGATATTGTTCTTACTGTTGAAGAGCACAAATATGTGCTTACTCAACCATGTCCTAGCTTTCCATCATTAGATGCTCCTTTTGAGAAAAAACAGCGATATGATCGTTGGCAAAAATCTAATGAGATGGCCAAGTGCTATATCCTAGCATCTATTTCAAATGTTCTACAGCATCAAATGCAGGATGTAGAATTGACTTCGGACATTATGTTAAGTCTGAAGGAGATGTTTGGTGAGTAAGGCCGTTTTACAAGGCAAGAAACTATGAGGCAAATTTATAATACCAAAATGGCTGAAGGTACTTTAGTGAGGGAGCATTGTCTTAGGATGATCTATAATTTGAATACATTGGAAGTTATAGGTGCCGATATTGATGGAGAATTCCAAGTGGATATAATACTCCAGTCACTACCAGAATCATTCAAGGAATTCAGACTTAACTATAATATGAACAAAAAGGTTTATACATTGTCTGAATTGATGAATGAATTGGTAGCAGCGGAAGGCATCCTTGGTACTTCTAGTGTTGATGCCAATATGGATGAGGTTTCTACTTCTCAACCTAAATCGAAGGGCAAAGTTAAAAAGAAGAAGAAGAAGAAGGACTTCACCAAGAGAGATGGTAAACAACTTGCCTTAGGAGTTGGCAACAAAGGAAAGAAAAACAAAGGAAAGTGTTTCCATTATGGTGAGAAAGGACATTGGAAGAGAAATTGTCCAATTTTCAAAGCTGCCAAGAATAAAGGTATGAAAAGTACATTCCTTCTTGAAATATGTTTGGTACAGAATCCCACGGATTCCTGGTGTGTGGATTCAGGCTGTACTAATCATATCTGCAATACTTTACAGGGATTCCAGGAGACTAGAAAGCTAAATGAAGGGGAATTGTTTCTTACTTTGGCTGATGGGAGCAGAATACCAGTTGTATCTGTTGGAGTGTTTAATTTATGTTTTGAGTCTAGGATTTTAATATTGGAAGACTGTTTGTATGTACCTAATGTTCGTAGGAATTTAATTTCTGCAACTTATTTAGGTAAACATGGATTTTATGTTATCCTAAAAGACAATGTTGTAATAAAGAAGGATAAAGTGTTTATCTGTTCTGGCAATATTGTGGATGATCTTTATATTTTAACTCCTGATAAGCATGAATTATACAATTCTGAATTAGATAGTAGCTTCCATGTAAAATCATTAAAGAGAAAGTTTCCTTCTACTAGTGATGCATATCTATGACACTTGTGTTTGGGTCATATTAATTCAAATAGGATTCAAAGACTAATCAAAGATGAACTTTTATAGCCCATGGACTTTGATGGATTTCCAGTTTGCAAATCTTGTTTGGAAGGTAAAGTGACCAAACAACCTTTTAATGCAAAAAGTAGAAGAGCCCAAGAGTTGCTTGAATTAATTCATACAGATGTATGTGGTCCTATGTCAACCCAAGCAAAAGGAGGTTATGAGTATTTCATTACTTTTACGGATGATTACTTAAGATATAGTTATGTATACTTAATGAGACGGAAGTCCAAAGCCTTTGAAAAGTTCAAAGAGTTTAGGGCTGAAGTTGAAAATCAATTGGGTAAACGCATAAAGGCCATTCGATCTGATCGAGGTGGCGAATACCTTCTTGGGGATTTCAAGGATTATTTGATTTAAAATGGGATTGTCTCCCAATTGACTGCACCTTGATCTCCCCAACAGAATGGTGTAGCGAAAAGAAGGAATAGGACTCTTTCGGAAATGGTTAGGTCCATGATGAGTTATTCAATTTTACCAATTTCCTTTTGGGGATATGCACTAAAAGCTGCTATGCATATTTTAAATTTAGTTCCATCAAAATCTGTTCCCAACACACCTAAGGAATTGTGGAGTGGGCGCAAGCCTAGTATGAAATATCTCCACATTTGGGGATATCCAGCACATGTGTTGAAAGGGAAGTCTGATAAGTTGGAAACTAAAACGAAAGTATGCATGTTTTTGTTATGCAAAGGAAACCAAGGGTTATTTATTCTCTAATCATAAGGATAACAAAGTGTTTGTTAGCACTCATGCCAAATTTTTGGAAGATGATTATGTGAATAATTTTAATCCTAGAAGTAAAGTTGTATTGGCTGAATTAGATGAACCTGTAATTGAACAACCAATGGATGAAATAAGGAATGATGTGGCTGTATTAGATACACCACAAGACATTACTCATGAGATGACTAGTACACAGGTGCTTCGTCGTAGTGGGAGAATTGTTCGGCCTCCTATAAGATTTATAGGTTTGGGAGAAACTTATGAAGCTATCCTAGAAGAGGCTGAATCGGATCCCTACACTTATAAAGAGGCAGTAAATGATATAAATGCACATCATTGGGTCCAAGCTTTGAAATCTGAATTGGATTCTATGTATTCCAATCAAGTATGGGATTTTGTAAAGGCGCCTAACGGCATTAAACCTGTTGGTTGCAAATGGGTTTACAAGAGAAAGAGAGGGATAGATGGAAAGGTTGAAACCTTTAAAGCAAGACTAGTGGCGAAAGGGTATGCACAAAAAGAAGGTATTGATTATGATGAAACTTTTTCGCCAATAGCCATGCTTAAATCTTTCAGAATTCTCTTATCCATTGCTGCTCATTATGATTATGAGATTTGTCAAATGGATTTCAAGACTGCGTTTCTTAATGGCAATCTTGAAGAAGAAATCTATATGATGCAACCTGAAGGTTTCATAGCAAAGAACCAAGAGCATATGGTATGCAAGTTGAAAAAGTTCATTTATGGACTTAAACAAGCATCTAGGTCATGGAACATCAGATTTGATCAAGCAATCAAATCATTTGGTCTTGAACAAAATCTTGATGAACCATGTGTGTACAAAAGACATCAAGATAAAGTAGTAATGTTCCTAGTGCTTTATGTTGATGATATTCTACTTATTAGAAATGATGTAGGGGTAATGTCATCAGTAAAGGTTTGGTTGTCAAGCCAATTTGAAATGAAGGACTTGGGTGAAGCTAACTTTATTCTAGGGATCAAGCTTTGGCGAGATCGCAAGAATAAGATGTTAGGTTTATCACAAACTGGGTATATAGATAAGGTTCTAGAACGGTTTAGCATGCAAAACTCCAAGAAAGGATTACTTCCTTTTAGACATGGAGTTCCTCTGTCTGATGACCAAAGGCATAAGACTCTACAAGAAGAAAATATGATGAGACAAGTTCCTTATGCTTCTGTAGTGGGAAGTCTCATGTATGCCATGCTATGTACTAGACCAGATATCTGTTATTTAGTTGGCATGGTCAGCCGATATCAATCAAATCCAGGACTTAAACATTGGCAAGCTGTAAAGCATATTCTTAAGTATCTACGGAGAACAAGAGATTATATGCTTGTTTACCATAGTGAGGATTTGATTCCAATTGGTTATACAGATTCAGATTTTCAGTCAGATCTTGATTTCAGAAAGTCCACTTCAGGTTATATGTTCACCTTGGAAGGTGGAGCCATAGTTGAAGGAGTGTTAAGCAATCTTGTACTGCGAATTTCACCATGGAGGCTGAATATGTTGCTGCTTGTGAAGCGGCAAAGGAAGCTGTTTGGCTCAAGAAATTCCTTTCTGATCTTAGTGTTGTGAGAATGGAGCAAGTTCCCATCACATTGTTTTGTGACAATAGTGGAGCGGTTGCACAATTCAAGGATCCAAGGAATCACAAGAAAGGAAAGCACATTGAGAGAAAGTACCACATTATTCGAGACTTTGTTGCTCGAGGAGATGTAGCAGTAGCAAAGATTGATAGTGCAAGTAATCTAGTGGATCCCTTTACCAAAACCTTGCCACAAAGGACTTTTAAGTCACATTTGGAGGGAATCGGAGTTAGGTTAGTGCACAATAATCTTTAGGGCAAGTGGGAGATTGTTAAGATATATATATATATATATATATATATATACCTTTAAATCCTATTGTATAATGCTATGTATGATATTATGTATGACTTAATGTTATAATTAACAAAGTTGTTTTATTATTATCTAAAACAATGGTAACATGAATATTTGGACATTATCATATAGTCCATGAGATGCATAGTATGTGATTTATGTAATTTAGTCACGGAAGATATAAATCACAAGTTCTTTGTAAACTCAGAATTATAGTTCGTAGTCGGTGATGAAATTGGGCATTTTATCTGCGAAGACTATAACATAGTAACTAAGATGATTTGTCTTGATCATAGAAGTGGAGACTTCTAGTTGATATGCTGATGTGATTTAAGAGTTAAGACATATTGAATTGGACCGCTGTGAGATTTGTTATTCTTCTAACGACTGTCAAATGAATAATAAATCTCACGACTTCTATTTGCATGAATTCTTAATCCTGAGAGAATAATGGACCTGATCATGAGATGTAGGTTGCTTTGATATATCAAGAGTGAGATCCAAAGTTACAATCAAAATCTCAGTATGTTGGGCAGCCACATTTAGTGTTGATGGAACATATATTCTCAAGATGGAATTCATAATCTCTTAACGGAAATATAAAATATTCTTTTGAGATAAGTTTAATGAGTTTGGTTATTCAGAGTGTTAGGCCTAACGACTTTAGTAAGAATATACTAAAGTGTATATTTATAGAATTGGATTTCATAAATATATGATGAATAACTTAAAAGGATCAAACCGGGTACTCAAGGATTAAGATGTAGTAACTAACAAAGTGGCAGTCTACATTCATGCCTTTGTATTACTATGAATATTTTATGAAGGAGTTGCATATATAATAAAGTCTTGGGATATAATTTATTAATAAGGCCTAGAGTGCAATTATATTTATATAGTGATATTAAATATAATTAATGGTAACTTTGAGCTTGTCAAGAGTTGATAGAAAAGCCCAAGGCCCATTGGAGCTAGTGTCTTATTGGTCCCTTTTGGTCCCACTCCAAGCCACACACTAAAGCCCATTTGGAAAAGTCCAATAGGCCGGCCCAATTAGATAATTAGTTGATTATAAAGAGAGACATACAGAATTTTTTGATAAGAAAAAAGAGACATTATTGTGAAGTGGTGTGTATGTGCGAGTGAAGCCACTCAATTATTCTCCCTTAGAAACTGATTGAGAGATCGCACTTCTTGGACGTAAAGTGGAATTGGAGTGAAGATTAAAAGTGTTTCTAAGTACTTCTAATCTTTTTTTTTTTTTGAATTTCACCGCACCAAAGTATACTATCTCGTTCTTAAATTTTGAAATTTACATAGTGCATGTTATCAATCATGAATGAAATAGATCCATGTTTGTTACTTCCGCTGTGTGTTTTGTATGAGATACAAAACCAGATTTTCCTACACTTACCACACCCATACTGAGTGTAAAGTGAGATTTTGGTTCTACTGGGAAGCATTGGAAGGAGCACTAGGAAGCATTGGAAGGAACCATTCATTGGTGGATGCAATCGGGCTGAATTGCGGGATCGGAAACCTAGAAAAGATAGGGCTCTGAGAAGTCAGTTGGTAGCAGGAGCTTGGAGGGCTCAAGTACATAGGGTAGACTAGGCTTGGAGGGTCTTTTATTATTCGTGTACTCTAACTTTATTCTCTAGTGGATCGATTTCGACTTGGAGGGTCGTAGAGAGGTTTTTCACCAAGTTCTTCGGTTTCTTTTTCGAAAACACGTCTCGGTGTTATTTTGTATTTGCATCTCTCTTCCCTACTCTTAAGCTTTCTTTTTATTGTTGATAATGGATGAATAGGGCTTAAGGTAGTAATATTGGTAATTTGCGCTCATTTACTCTTGTTCCGCACTTAGTATAAGTTAAAGTAAAAGCTATCTAGCCGTATTTTTTATTTGGGGGTTTGAACAAGCTCTTGTGTTTTTACACAAATCCGAGCTTTCAAGTACGAATGAGCTTGAACAGTCTCTCCCTTATATCCTTTACACCACTATGTACATTCAGTTTACACAAGGTTATCAGTTACTAATATCTAATTGACTAAGATCTTGTGACTCTTTTGATTAATTTTTCAAGTTAAGAGCTTCAGGAGTTTGATCCGCTGACAGATCAATCCCCATTAATTGTCTTTATTTTGTTCTATGCCTATGACACTAATGAACCTCACAGAGCTTGTTGAAGTAAAAATTTGTGGGTTACATGTTGCTATAATGTCAGCTTTAAAAATGGATACTTATTGCAGGTTCATTAGACTTCTTAATGCAATACAAGAAAAAATGTATATGATTTTAATGCAGTGAGTAATAAGCTCAGTCTTATTGGGTCTTAATTGTCATATTTTGTCACTAATAGTTGTTTGAATTTGGATTTTTCGCACAAAAAAGAAGGATGTTTTCAGTATTATGTCTATGTCTAATTCTTGTTTGCTTTGGATATTTCCAGTATTATGTCTATATCTAACTCTTGGCTTGCTTTGAATGTCAAGGGTATTGAGATCAATGAAGCATTGCCACCGAGTATAGAAGTGTCTGCAGAGTTGCGCTCACTGTGTTTACTCTCTAGAAAGAGAGAATGACCCTTTGGACCCAGTTGCTTCAGAAGCTTGCCTCTTTGCTCACTGTTGCTTTTAAATTATCCAACCAATCAAATCTATCTTCAGAAACCAATAGTGAAATCAACAAGATTATCAGAATTATTAATGTTCATCCATTTCCTGATCAACCGCTTCAACCTACCCTTCTTCAGTACACACTACCTATACTTTCCAACAACTTTGTGGAGAATGTTCTTGGACGCCTCTTTGTAGCCCACTCCAAAGGTCTCAAAGCACTCGAATTCTTCAAATTTTACCTTCATATTTCACACCGATGAGTTCAATGTACTACTTCAAGCATACTGCACACGGAGGCAAATGAAGGAGGCACGCTCAGTGTTCCTAAGATGCATTCTCAATTTCCACCTAACAACTAGACCATGAATATCTTGCTCTTGGGGTTCAAGGAGTCGGGAAATGTTACAGGAGTAGAACTGTTTTATCATGAAATGGTTCGAAGAGGTTTTAAGCCAAATAGAATAACTTGTATAATATCAGAATTGATGCTTATTGTAAGAAAGATTGCTTTGGTGATGGTCTAAGATTTCTTGAAGATATGAAACAGGTGAATTGCTTGCCAACGTTGGAAACAATTACTACTCTGATTCATGGAGCGGGAATTTTCCGAAATACAACTAAGGCACGGCCATTGTTCGATGAAATTCCTTTTGAGGAACCTACACCCTGATACTGGGCTTTATAATGCTTTGTTGAGCTCGCTTGTTAGATCAAAAGATCTGAATTCTGCAGTTGCTCTGATGGATGAAATGGAGGAGAGACGTATAAAGTATGACAGTATGACCAATCATATCATGTTCTTAGGATCAACGAGGTCAAATGGCATTGAGGTTATTTGTGAGCTATACCACAAGATGGTTGAGAGAAATTTAGTGCCCCAAACACAAACAGTAGTGATTTTAATGAAAATTTTGTGAAAATAGTCGGGTTGATTTGGGTTTGAATTTATGGAATTACCATGTGGAAAAAGGATATTGTCCTCATGGGCATGCATTGGATCTTGCTGGTGACAGGTTTGTGCTCATGGGGAGGGTGCAAGAAGCATTTGACTGCTCCAAACAAGTATTGGAGAGGGGGAGGCATATAAGTGAAGCAGTATTTCGGATGTTGGAAAGGTTTTTGTTGTAAATGGGTGAGGTAAACAAGTTGAGTAAATTATAGAGGATGACAGAAAAACTACATGATATTTTGCCCCCATCAATAGGGCATGCTGTAGGTATCACTGCTTCCACAGATATAGATTAATAAATATGGTTATGCTCTATTATACTTATCATGATTCATCAAAATTTGTTTTAATTCATGGATGAATTATATTTATTCTTGCTTTTTTCTCAATAATGCGTTTTTAGATACTGTAAAGTATTTACATATATGCCTAAAATATTTTTAGGGCGAATTATCTTGCCACCTCATTGAAGAAATCATTAGATCAGATTATGTTGTTCCCTGCATTACACTTCCAGTTCAGATCTCGATTTTCAAATTCATATGCAGCTTTCTTCATTTCTATGTTGGTTATCTCTATATAAGATCAAAATAATGTATTTATTATCTTACCTATTATCCTAATATAATTGCAATTGACAATAACAAACCAAGACCAACTAGTCATAGAACAAATTTACAATATATATATATATATTTCAATGTAGTTGATAAATTTTGTTTTCAAGTAGTATAAGCCAGCAAAAAGAATGTTATTGTCTATCTCGAGTCCATTGAAAACTGTTAGGGTCATATTTATTGTGAATTGGCATATCCTTTAACAAAATGCATTCTACTTGTAATTCTCAGATCAGAATTTCGGCCAATAATAACTTAGATTGCTAAGGTTTTGTTCACTAAACTATTAGAGGATATAAAAGCTTTATTTTCAAGTCATCAGAGACTGAGGTTCTGTTCGTTTAGAGTGAAAACAGGGAGGATGGAAAACAAAGATAGGAAAATAGGGTAGAAAATATTGTTTTCCACTATTCGTTTGGGGAAGGAAAATAGGAAGGAGAGAAAACTCGGAAGAAAGTTTTTTCTTCGGGCCCACATTTTTTTTCCTTCCAAATCGGAAGGAAAATTTGGAGAAAAAAATTCTATAGCAGCACTTTTACAAAAATGCCCTATTCCCACCTATTTTTTTTAACGTTCTCTTCTCTTTTTTTTTTTTTTTTTTTCAATGTGACTGAACGTCTCTTCTTCTTTTTTTTTTTTTCTTTTTTTTTTTCTTTTTTCAATGTGACTGAACATCTCTTCTTCTTCTTCTTCTTCTTCTTCTTTTTCTTTTTGTTTCAACGTGACCTGAAGTTTTTTTTTTTTTCCTTTCAAACGTGACCTGCATTTTTTTCTTTTCTTTTCTTTTCTTTTCTTCAACGTGACCTATTCTCTTCTCTCTCTTTTTTTTTTCAACATGACCTGATATAATTTTTTAATTATAATAATAAAAATAATAATATAAATATATCTATATGATGTGATAAATTTTATATTATTTAATGAGTACAAATAAATCTATTTCTTACATATTATGTAACAGAGGTATTGTGGGGTCATGGGCCCAAATCATGCAATTAGGTCTTGGGCTTTGGCCGAGAGCGTGGGGCTCTAACTGAGATCATGAGTAGTCCAAGTCCGAGGAAGAATATCTCCTCGGATAAGCTAAACACAAATCAGCTATGGATCCTAGTGATCAAGGTGACCTTCCAAGAAGCTCTAGTGATAAGAACGTGTACCACAAACGTACAAGAAGGATAGGAACTCAAAAATATCTAGGGCAAAGCTACTGACACCGCATTTATGTGGACAGGACCCTTGAACAGTGCTACCTCGGTTACCGTAACTCACTGAACACCAAAGAGGGTGTTTGATGGGACAAACACTCAAGTACAGGCTTGGATGATCAACAAGGGGAAGGCCCAGATTGTTTGAAAGTTACTATATAATAGGAGAAACCCACCATGGAGGGGGAGGGACAGTAGCAATTTCAAGAACTCCTGTAACCATTCTCATTCAACATTTATTAGAACAAAACTCCTCGGATTGTGTTGAGGACAAACTTTCTTTGGTAAACTCGGTTCCTCTATGTTTGATTGTCATGAAATCCATATTAACTGTTATCCGTGCACAAAAGCCTAGCTCTTTGTCCCACTCTCTAGAAATTTATTGTATTGGGCTCACTGGGCCAAGATTCCATGCATTTTTGGGATTGGTCCGAATATCGTGTCCCTATAATTGGCGCCGTCCATGGGAAAAGCTTGTGTGATAGTGAGTGCAACCGTTAATTATGGTAGGATCAGGCCCCCATCAGCAAGAGTCCTTGGGTAAAGCCATTGTGGTGACCAGTTTACTATGTAAGCAAGTTACTACATGAGGCCAAGGTCTATACTTCGAGGCACAGTTCTGGGGGCTTTTGACATCAAGTACATGCCTCAAGAACCTTTATTCTAGAAGGTATACGTTAATGGTGCAGCAAATCAAAGGGGCTCCGCGGCAGGGTTAGTTCTACAAGGTATGTATTGATATATTCTAATCATTGTTCTAAGTGCTAAGTAGATCCTTAGCTACGTCGAGTCCTCGGACTCTCTGCTAAGAAGACCCTTAGCTACGTCGGGTCCTTTAGACCTCCTACTAAGTGTTAAACAGAGCCTTAGCTGCGTCGGGTCCCTTAGACCCCCTGTTAAGCAGATCCTTAGCTACGTCGAGTCCTTGGACTCTCTGCTAAGAAGAGCCTTAGCTACGTCGAGTCCCTCAGACCTCCTGCTAAGTATTAAACAGAGACTTAGCAACGTCGGGTCCCTCAGACCTCCTGCTAAGCAGATCTTTAGCTACGTCGAGACCTCGGACTCTCTGCTAAGAAGAGCCTTAGCTACATCGGGTCCCTCAGACCTCCTGCTAAGCAGATCCTTAGCTTTGTCGAGTCCTCGAACTCTCTGCTAAGAAGAGCCTTAGCTACGTTGGGTCCCTCAGACCTCCTGCTAAGCAGACCCCTTAGCTACGTCGAGTCCACGGACTCTCAGCTAAGAACAGCCTTAGCAACGTCAGGTCCTTTAGACCTCCTGCTCAGTGTTAAACAGAGTCTTAGCTACGTCGGGTCCCTCAGACCTCCTGCTAAGCAGATCCTTATCTACGTCGAGTCCTCGGACTCTCTACTAAGAAGAGCCTTAGTTACGTCGGGTCCCTCAGACCTCCTACTAAGTGTTAAACAGAGTCTTAGCTACGTCGAGTCTCTCAAACCTCCTGCTAAGCAGATCCTCAGCTACGTCGTGTCCTCGGACTCTCCGCTAAGAAGAGCCTTAACTAAGTCGGGTCCCTCAGACCTCCTACTAAGTGTTAAACAGAGCCTTAGCTACGTCGAGTCCCTCAGACCTTCTGCTAAGCAGATCCTTAGCTACGTCAAGTCCTCGGACTTTCTGCTAAGAAGAGCCTTAGCTACGTCGGGTCCCACAGACCTCCTGCTAAGTAGATCCTTAGCTACTTCAATTCCTCGGACTCTCTGCTAAGAAGAGCCTTAGCTACGTCGGGTCCTTCAGACCTCCTGCTAAGTGTTAAACAGTGCCTTAGCTGCATCGGGTTCCCCAGACCTCCTGCTAAGTAGATCCATAGCTACATCGATACCTCGGACTCTCTGGTAAGAAGAGCCTTAGCTACGTCGGGTCCCTCAGACCACCAGCTAAGCAAATCCTTAGCTACGTCGAGTCCTCGGACTGTCTGCTAAGAAGAGCCTTAGCTACGTCGGGTCCCTAAAACCTCCTGCTAAGCAGATCCTTAGCTACGTCAGGTCCCTCAGACCTCCTCTTAAGTGTTAAATAGAGCCTTAGCTACATCGGGTCCCTCAGACCTCCTACTAAGCAGATCCATAGCTACGTCGAGTCCCTCAGACCTCTTGTCAAGTGTTAAATAGAACCTTAGCTACATCAGGTCCCTCAGACCTCCTGCTAAGCAAATCCTTAGCTACATCGAGTCTTCGGACTCTTTGCTAAGAAGAGCCTTAGCTACGTCGGGTCCCTCAGACCTCTTGCTAAGCAGATCCTTAGCAACGTCGAGTCCTTCAGACCTCTTGCTAAGTGTTAAACAAGGCCTTACCTACGTCGGGTCTCTCAGACCTCCTGCTAAGCAAATCCTTAGCTACGTCGAGTCGTCAGACTCTCTGCAAAGAAAAGCCTTAGCTACGTCGAGTCCCTCAGACCTCCTGCTTAGAAGAGCCTTATCTACGTCGAGTCCACGAACTCTCTACTAAGAAGAGCCTTAGTTAGGTCGGGTCCCTCAAACCTCCTACTAAGTGTTAAACAGAGCCTTACCTATGTTGGGTCCTTCAAACCACCTGCTAAGCAGATCCTTAGCTACGTCGAGTCCTCGGACTGTCTGCTAAGAAGAGCCTTAGCTACATCGGGTCTCTCAGACCTCCTACTAAGTGTTAAACAGAGCCTTAACTATGTCGGGTCCCTCAGACCTCCTGCTAAGCAGATCCTTAGCTACGTCGAGTCCCTCAGACCTCCTTTCAAGTGTTAAATAGGGCCTTAGCTACGTCGGGTCTCTCAGACCTCCTGCTAAGTGTTAAACAGAGCCTTAGCTACGTCGAGTCCCTCAGACCTACTGCTAAGCAGATCCTTAACTACGTCGAGTCCTTCAGACCTCTTGCTAAGTGTTAAAGAAAGCCTTAGCTGCGTCGAGTCCCTCAGACTTCCTGCTAAGCAAATCCTTAGCTACGTCGAGTCCTCGGACTCTCTGCTAAGAAGAGCCTTAGTTACGTCAAGTCCCTTAGAACTCTTGCTAAGAAGAGCCTTAGCTACGTCGGGTCCTCGAACTCTCTACTAAGAAGAGCCTTAGTTACATCGGGTCCCTCAGACCTGCTGCTAACTGGTAAACAGAGCCTTAGCTACGTTGGGTCCCTCAGACCTCCTGCTAAGCAGATCCATAGCTATGTCGAGTCCTCGGACTCTCTGCTAAGAAGAGCCTTAGCTACGTCGGGTCCTTCAGACCTCTTGCTAAGTGTTAAACAGAGCCTTAGCTGCGTCGGGTCCCTTAGACCTCCTGCTAAGCAGATCCTCAGCTACGTCAAGTCCTCGGACTTTCTGCTAAGAAGAGCCTTAGCTACGTCGGGTCCTTCAGACCTCCTACTAAGCAGATCCTTAGATACGTTGAGTCCTCGGGCTCTCTGCTAAGAAGAGCCTTAGTTACGTCGGGTCCATCAGACCTCCTGCTAAGCAGATCCTTAGCTACATCGAGTCCTTCAGACCTCATGCGAAGTGTTAAACAAAGCATTAGCTGCGTCATGTCCCTCAGACGTCCTGCTAAGCAAATCCTTAGCTACATCGAGTCCTCGGACTATTTGCTAAGAAGAGTCTTAGCTACGTCGAGTCCCTCCGACCTCCTGCTAAGAAGAACCTTATCTACGTCGAGTCCTGGGACTCTCTACTAAGAAGAGCCTTAGTTACGTCGGGTCCCTCAGACCTCTTGCTAAGTGTTAAACAAAGCCTTAGCTACGTTGGGTCCCTCAGACCTCCTGCTAAGCAGATCCTTAGCTACGTCGAGTCCTCGGACTCTCTACTAAGAAGAGCCTTAGCTACATCGGGTCCTTCAGACCTCCTGCTAAGTGTTAAACAGAGCCTTAGCTACGTTGGGTCCCTCAGACCTCCTGCTAAGCAGATCCTTAGCTACGTCGAGTCCTCGGACTCTCTACTAAGAAGAGCCTTAGCTACGTCGGGTCCCTCAGACCTCCTGCTAGGTGGATCCTTAGGTACGTCGAGTCATTCAGACCTCTTGCTAAGTGTTAAACAATGCCTTAGCTGCGTTGGGTCCCTCAGACCTCCTGCTAAGCAAATCCTTAGCTACATCGATTCCTCGGACTCTCTGCTAAGAAGGGCCTTAGCTACGTCGAGTCCCTCAAACCTCCTGCTAAGAAGAGCCTTATCTACGTCAAGTCCTCGAGCTCTCTACTAAGAAGGGCCTTAGTTATGTCGGGTCCCTCAGACCTCCTGCTAAGTGTTAAACAGAGCCTTAGCTACATTGGGTCCCTCAGACCTCCTGCTAAGCAGATCCTTTGCTACGTCGAGTCCTCGAACTCTCTGCTAAGAAGAGCCTTAGTTACATCGGGTCCCTCAGACCTCCTGCTAAGCAGATCCTTAGCTACGTCGAGTCCTTCAGACCTCTTGCTAAGTGTTAAACAAAGCTTTAGCTGCGTCGGGTCCCTTAGACGTCCTGCTAAGCAAATCCTTAGCTACGTCGAGTCCTCAAGCTCTCTGCTAAGAGGTGCCTTAGCTGCGACGAGTCCCTCAGACCTTCTGCTAAGAAGAGCCTTATCTACGCCGAGCCCTCGGACTTTCTATTAAGAAGAGCCTTAGTTACGTTGGGTCCCTCAGACTTCCTGCTAAGTGTTAAACAGAGCCTTGGCTACGTTGGGTCCCTTAGACATCCTGCTAAGCAGATCCTTTGCTACGTCGAGTCCTCGAACTCTCTGCTAAGATGAGCCTTAGTTACATCGGGTCCTGCAAACCTCCTGCTAAGCAGATCCTTAGCTACGTCGAGTCCTTCAGACCTCTTGCTAAGTGTTAAACAAAGCCATAGCTGCGTCGGGTCCCTCAGACGTCCTGCTAAGCAAATCCTTAGCTACGTCGAGTCCTCAAGCTCTCTGCTAAGAAGTGCCTTAGCTGCGTCAAGTCCCTCAGACCTCCTGCTAAGAAGAGCCTTATCTACACCGAGCCTTCGGACTCTCTATTAAGAAGAGCCTTAGTTACGTCGGGTCCCTCAGACCTCCTACTAAGTGTTAAACAGAGCCTTAGCTACGTTGGGTCCCTCAGACCTCCTGCTAAGCAGATCCTTTGCTACGTCGAGTCCTCGAACTCTCTGCTAAGAAGAGCCTTAGTTACATCGGGTCCCTCAGACCTCCTGCTAAGCAGATCCTTAGCTACGTCGAGTCCTTCAGACCTCTTACTAAGTGTTAAACAAAGCCTTAGCTGCGTCGGGTCCCTTAGACGTCCTGCTAAGCAAATCCTTAGCTACGTCGAGTCCTCAAGCTCTCTGCTAAGAGGTGCCTTAACTGCGTCGAGTCCCTCAGACCTCCTGCTAAGAAGAGCCTTATCTACGCCGAGCCCTCGGACTTTCTATTAAGAAGAGCCTTAGTTACATTGGGTCCCTCAGACTTCCTGCTAAGTGTTAAACAGAGCCTTGGCTACGTTGGGTCCCTTAGACATCCTGCTAAGCAGATCCTTTGCTACGTCGAGTCCTCGAACTCTCTGCTAAGATGAACCTTAGTTACATCGGGTCCTGCAAACCTCCTGCTAAGCAGATCCTTAGCTACGTTGAGTCCTTCAGACCTCTTGCTAAGTGTTAAACAAAGCCATAGCTGTGTCGGGTCCCTCAGACGTCCTGCTAAGCAAATCCTTAGCTACGTCGAGTCCTCAAGCTCTCTGCTAAGAAGTGTCTTAGCTGCGTCAAGTCCCTCAGACCTCCTGCTAAGAAGAGCCTTATCTACGCCGAGCCTTCGGACTCTCTATTAAGAAGAGCCTTAGTTACGTCGGGTCCCTCAGACCTCCTGCTAAGTGTTAAACAGAGCCTTAGCTACGTTGGGTCCCTCAGACCTCCTGCTAAGCAGATCCTTTGCTACGTCGAGTCCTCGAACTCTCTGCTAAGAAGAGCCTTAGTTACATCGGGTCCCTCAGACCTCCTGCTAAGCAGATCCTTAGCTACGTCGAGTCCTTCAGACCTCTTGCTAAGTGTTAAACAAAGCCTTAGCTGCGTCGGGTCCCTTAGACGTCCTAATAAGCAAATCCTTAGCTACGTCGAGTCCTCAAGCTCTCTGCTAAGAGGTGCCTTAGCTGCGTCGAGTCCCTCAGACCTCCTGCTAAGAAGAGCCTTATCTACGCCGAGCCCTCGGACTTTCTATTAAGAAGAGCCTTAGTTACGTTGGGTCCCTCAGACTTCCTGCTAAGTGTTAAATAGAGCCTTGGCTACGTTGGGTCCCTTAGACATCCTGCTAAGCAGATCCTTTGCTACGTCGAGTCCTCGAACTCTCTGCTAAGATGAGCCTTAGTTACATCGGGTCCTGCAAACCTCCTGCTAAGCAGATCCTTAGCTACGTCGAGTCCTTCAGACCTCTTGCTAAGTGTTAAACAAAGCCATAGCTGCGTCGGGTCCCTCAGACGTCCTGCTAAGCAAATCCTTAGCTACGTCGAGTCCTCAAGCTCTCTGTTAAGAAGTGCCTTAGCTGCGTCAAGTCCCTCAGACCTCCTGCTAAGAAGAGCCTTATCTACGCCGAGCCTTCGGACTCTCTATTAAGAAGAGCCTTAGTTACGTCGGGTCCCTCAGACCTCCTGCTAAGTTTTAAACAGAGCCTTGGCTACGTTGGGTCCCTTAGACATCCTGCTAAGCAGATCCTTAGCTACGTCGAGTCCTCGGACTCTCTGCTAAGAAGCGCCTTAGTTACGTCGGGTCCTTCAGACCTCCTACTAAGTGTTAAACAGAGCCTTAGCTATGTCGAGTCCTCGGACTCTCTGCTAAGAAGAGCCTTAGCTACGACAGCCCCTCAGACCTCCTGTTAAGTGTTAAATAAAACCTTAGTCATGTCTTAGTCCTTAGACCATATGCTTTGAGGAAATTAACACACTATGGTATCTCTCAAGTATCAAATGAAACCCTAGTTATGCATGGATCCTTGGACCACATACTTTGAGGGAAGTAACGTTCCATGATATCTATTTGTTTCTCACTAAGTGTCAAGACAGACCTAAGATTATAACCAACTCCTCAGATTGGTAGCCCTAAAAAGAGCAATTTACAATACAAATATGATGCACGTAAAACGGCACTTCCACAGGTGTAGGTCAAAGGATCCAGTAGAATTAACTCTTAAGAATTCAAAACCTCACTTTTCTCCTCGGGTGAGAGGAAAAAACCGAAGCTTTAAGGGGCTATTGTGGGGTCATGGGCCCAAATCATGCAATTGGGTCTTGGGCTTTGGCCGAGAGCATAGGGCTTTAGCTGAGATCATGAGTAGTCTGAGTCCGAGAAAGAATATCTACTCGGATAAGCTAAACACAGATCAGCTATGGATCCTAGTGATCAAGGTAACCTTCCTGGAAGCTCTAGTGATAGGGACGTGTACCACAAACATACAAGAAGGATAGGAACTCAAAAATATCTAGGGGAAAGCTACTGACTCCGCATTTATGTGGACAGGACCCTTGAACAGTGCTATCTAGGTTACCCCAACTCACAGAACACCAAAGATGGTGTCTGATGGGACAGGCACTCAAGTATAGGCTTGGATGATCAACAAGGGGAAGGCCCAGATTGTTTAAAAGTGACTATATAATAGGAGAAACCCACCATGGAGGGGGAGGGACGGTAGCAATCTCAAGAACTCCTGTAACCATTCTCATTTAACATTTGCTAGAACAAAGCTCCTCGGATTGTGTCGAGGACAAACTTTCTTTGGTAAACTCGGTTCCTCTCTGTTTGATTGTCATGAAATCCATATTAACTGTTATCCGTGCACTAAAACCTAGCTCTTTGTCCCACTCTCTACAAATTTATTGTATTGGGCTCACTGGGCCAAGATTCCATACATTTTTGGGATTGGTCCAAATATCGTGTCCCTACAGGTATAATAGTCAATTTATATAAATTACATTTTCCATCTTTCCCTTTTTCTCTCCAACCAAACAAAAGAGTTTTCCACCCTTTCACTTTTCCACCCCTCCAATCGAACACACAAGAGAGAAAACTAAATATTTTCCATCCTCCCACTTTTCCATCCTCTCACAATTTTTCACTCCTTTAACCGAACGGATCCTGAGAGACTCAGATTAGAGAAGTCATATACTTTTAGAGAAGCTACTGTCTTCAACATCCTTTGAAGTGAAAAACTTTGCATCCAACAACAAACATCAGTTGCTAGGAAGTCAAACACGTACTAGGATTCGTGCATATTGGAAGAAGTCTCTACAAGATCAAGTCCAATTGGGTGTTGGAGTGAGGTTCAACTGTAGGTTGGTATTTTAGCATAGGCCAAGGTAATGGTAAGATTCTTTTTTCTTGTAATCACTTGATTATTGATTAGTGGATTCTTGGGAGCATAGTTATTAAATCTGGACCAGACGTTGAGCCGGTCTATAAGCTGGGTCACTAGGTCACTAGTTCAACTAGTGGGTCATCGGTCAAACCATAGGGTCAAATAAAAAATTTTTAAATTTAAATATATATATATATATATATAATTAAGTTTGAGATATCATAAGTTGAATATGTAAATTAAAAAAAAAAGGGGGCATATGCCTAAACTAAACTTCCTATTATAATTCAAAATCAATGTTTTATAAGTAATAGCATTAGAAATTCTATAAAATTCACAAGGAAAATAAATGAATGTCATAAGATTGTAACAAAGTCTTTGCTAAATAAAGTCTTGTTACATGTATTACAATTATGTATATTAAATAAATAAAAAGGAAACTCTCAAACTCTTGTTTAAATTACCATATTATCACACATTTAAATAATAAAAGAGTCAATAAAATGGACTATTAATGTAATTTTACACAATTTAGAAACCCGGCTGGGTTAATAAAACCCAGTCGGGTCATACAGGTTGCTTAAAACCCTCCGAGTTACATTGGTTTTGACTAGGTACTATTCTGATCCAATTGATCACTTGGCCTGGTCTATGTGTTGGGTCACTGATCTGACCAGCGGAGCTGGGCCAGGTTTAATAACACTGCTTAGGTGTGGTGATTTGAAAATCACTTGGTGGAGTTTTTGCCTTGCGAGAGGTTTTCCCTATTATCCAACAAATCAAAGTGTCTATTTTATTTTCGCTGCATTATTTGGTGATTTGTGTGTGCCTCTACGATTTGTATGTAATTTAACCTAATTAATCAACTTAAGTAATTAAATTAATTAACCAGGGTTAATCTATAACCCAACAAAAAATAGCGTTTTAGGTAAAGGTGTTCGTAGTGTAGTGCAATGCGGTTTTAGGCAATTTGTAGCACCGCACTTTGTAGTGCAGTTTAGCTAAAACTACAACGGTACCATACCTCATTTTTGAGATCACATGTGTGGTGCGATGCGGTTTAGAGTTTAGACAAAATCATAACCGCATTGCATCTCATTTTTGTGGTCACATGCGCAGTGTGGTGTATAAAATGCAGTTTGAACAGTTTGAAGCTGGTATAATTTTTAAAATTTTGGGCTTTTCCAGCCTAGCCCAAAACTGATTTTTCCCTTTGTTTTGGGCCAAGTTTTAAACTATGGAGCTAGTTTTTCTTTATTTTGGGCTAGCTTTCCTAATCAACACTTGCTCGGGTTATTAAACTTTTTTTTTTTTCAACTAGGGTTATTAAACTATTAATAATATATTTAATATTAAAAAAATAAAATATATTAATATATAGAGATGGTATGGTGCAATGCAGTTTGTGTGGTTTTCTTATTATAAAACTGCAAATTGCACTATACCATGTGATGTGGTGTACTATTACTTGCAGTGCAGTTATGTCATTTTATGAGCGATTTTTGCAGTTTATGCAGTTTGGTGAACGACCCTAGTTTTAGGGATGAGAAATTTGGACAAAATTTTTTCATTAGTGGTAAATAAAAACAAAATTCATTTTGTGGATTTTCTAAATGGCATGATCATGAAATATTGGATCCTTTGCAATCCCCACCCCCTTTAACTATTTAGTCATTTTCTCTTTTCCCTCCCTTAACTATTAGATTCTTTTCTCACAAAAAAAAAAAAAAAAAAAAAAAAAAAAAAAAAAAAAACCTAGTAGGTTTTTTGCAATCCCCTTTCAAGGGTACTCCAGTAACTTTGGTATGAAATATTAGAGGAATCAAAAGATTTTGTTATGCCTTAACAACCAAACAAATAGTAAGGAGTAATTGCTTATTTTCAATAGTTAAAGGGGGACTTTAGTCTTTGGGGGAAAAAGTGTTATTTCCATCAATTTTTTATTGATTAGATCAATTATGCGCTCACAATTATAATGAACTAGTATGTAACCCAGTGCATATGCACGGGTACATTTAAAAACAATCACAATTACATATTATATATATGAATATGTTTTTTATGGTTTATTATATTAGACTCCTCATTTTCTACATTAAATTTACTAATTTGGCACAAAAATTTTAAAATTTAGATTAGATGGCACAAAATTAAACTCTAATTGAAATTCGATTTTTACCTAAATTAACTCAATTGGCACAAAATTCTGAAATTTAGATTAGATGAGACACGTGGTGTAAAATTAGACACTAATTGAATTCCAATTGAAAATTTAATTGGATTTTTTCTCTGCTTTACCTATTATTATATATATATAGATTAAAGCCACAAAAAACAAGAAGTAGCAAATCAGTAAGTGAAGCAATGCAACAAGAAAGACGCATTGGTGACAAAATGGAAAATTGGAGAACGACTCCAAAGAAAAGCCCATTCACCCTCTGAGGAAATTCACTATACAAGAATGAGTTACAATCAATTACAAGCAACTCGTTACCTAGACTTTCCAATGCAAGTCACTATTATAACCCGCAACACCTCCAAAAATTTAAAATTCTCATACAAAAATGGGGCCCAAATAATATTATCTACAATATTAGCAATTCAAAATAATAATCACACACAAGAACACAAATATTTATGTGGAAAACACTTTCTCTTTGAAGGGAAAAAACCAAGGAACAAAATCCGAATAATTTCACTATTATCAAATCAATTACAATAATTCTTGTGCATGTCTCACGGCTAAAGAAAAATCTCTCTTGTTTTTCTTTGCTCACACACACACACACACACACACACACACTAATTATCTTTTTCAAAAGCGGCAACACTTTGATCTCAGCTTTTTATTTTCTTCTCCACGCATAGGTCTCTCTTGGCTTTCTTTTTTTCTCTAAGCGGCTCCCTCTTAGCTGCTCTCTCTTCTTTTTCTTTCTTGTGCGGCTTCCTCTTTCTTTACTATTGCACATACTTTCTTTATGTCTTCTCGAAGGCGGCAGTACCTTACTCTCTCCTTCCTCTTGCGTTCCTCTCAAGAGAAAATATCTTTTCTCTCTCTTGGTTTCACGCTTTATTTTCCCTCTCCCCATAGGGAGGACCCTTTGGCCAAAGCCAAAGCCAAAGCCCACAAATTCTTTGTAGCGTTGTCTATTTATAAGACTCTTTTGCTATTCCCTCTTGGACTAGGATTACATTACCTCTTTAACAAGGAATCTATTCCCTCTTGAACTAGGAATACATTACCTCTTTAATAAAGAATAGACTTTCCTTCCACACTAAGGATTAGTCATTCCTTTCACACCAAGGAAACCCAAATTTATTTTTCCTTATTCAACTAGGAAACCTAATTGACTTTCTAAGTCACAATTGAAATTTGAGGCAATTTCCAAACAGGTATCTCCTTGGAGATTTAATATCGCAGTGACTCGTTAGGATTGAAAGCTTCATGGTTTCAAGTTGTGATAAACTCTAACTAACAAGATTATGATTTTTGTGCTCATTGCTTGGAGGCTTCAAGTCTCTCTTTGTATTTAGAATATTTTGCTTCTAACTCCTTTGAAAATTATCAAGTTTATAAGAACCTTTATATGTGACATCAGAAGGGTTCATTAAATTGAGGCTTCAAATAATACATGTCATTGTGTTTAAGGTTCCCAATTGATCTAGGAACTGTCAAAACCCATTTCTAGATTAATCGATCATCAATGAAGGAACTATTGTATTCTGATTCTAGATTGATTGAGCTTAACGATTGACAATTTATGAAAAAGGAAGGTTTGGATATTGGATTGGTGCTACATGTGCAAGTGTAATGGTGAATCGGTTGATCATCTTTTTCTTTATTGTCTAGTTGCTATGGACCTATGGTCTATGGTGTTTGGTGTTTGGTTTGTTTGGAGTAAGGTGGGTTATACTGCAATTTGTAGTGGGACTTCCAGCATGTTGGCAAGGCAGATTTGGTCGTCATCGAAATAATTATATTTGGTTGATTGTTTTCCATTGCTTATTGTGGTGTCTTTGGAGTGAGAGAAATTTTAGATGTTTTAAAGATAATGAGAGATCCATACTAGACCTGAAAATATTTTTCTTTAGAACTTTAATGGATTGGTTGGCTGCTTTGCAAAACCAATCATTTTTTTCTTTTCTTGATTTTCTAGATTCTTTTAATTTTTGTCCTTAAATTTTTTGACCCCTTGTACACTCCCTGTGTACTAGAGTATTCCTTTTTTTTATATCAATAAACTTATTACTTATCAGGAAAAAAAAATTCTAGATCAACTGAGCTTTGATCGAGTTATTTTTGAACCATGGACATATTGTATTATTTTGAGCTTCTTCAACACATCCTGATCATGAAAATTTAAATAACATATTACGAACACTATTTCAATTACATTGTCAACAAATATAATCAATGCAGCACTCATTTGGAAATTTCGTGACAAAACCAAAATACAAACTCGACCAAATCACTGACTCATCTAGTATAGACAGACCTGAGAAACCACAAATTAAATTAGGATTGACTATGACTGACAAGACTCATTAACAAATACAACAACCTAACTTTCCTAAATGTATGAACAAACACAATAAGCGCATCATGTGGAAATAACACAGGTATATAAAACGACAACTCAACAGCTTACAAAGACTAGTATCACACAACAAAACAAATATTCAATACACACAAGTAAAAAATCAATACCCAATATAAATTGATAACCATATTCAATAAGCACAACTTTGATATTAAATGTCAAGGTTACAAAAATCAAATAATACAAAAATATATAACTACTCACTCTAGCAAAGACAAGACGAGGATCTCCTTATCAAAACACTACATACGTCAAAGGATATTAATTTACCTATAAAAATACATCACTCCCCTAATCCTCATAAATACCATATCATATCCCTTTTGTCACAAATAAAAAAGGGCAAAACTCAAGGGTCAATATGCGGAGTATTAGACTTTCTAATCAGGCCAACCATGCATCCATATAGTCTAGGTGAGCACAAATATTAACTTTGTGGTGGTTCAGCCCAATGGAATGAAGGTTTTAGGCTGAGTTCCCCAATTTACTTGTATTATGGGTCAGGAGTATCTCACAATGGGAGGCCCCAAAGATGATGCAGGTTTCTATACTAGACAAATGAAAGTTTTTCTCTCAGTTTGGCTTCCTTTCTCGTATTCCTACCCTCTTCGAGAATATCTAAGTGTAACTGGACCCTCTCTATGAAATATGGACTGAACTTTCTTCTCCCTGGGATGTATATCTCCTTACTGCTCTTGTGTTTCTCTCCCCTATCTTCCCTAATTTTTTCCAACCCCCTGCCCTAACCCATTGGTCCCTATTTATAGACTTCCCTTAGTGGGATCGTCATAATGAGAGGGTTGTTCCCCATGTTGGTGGAACCCTTCTAAGCAATATTCTTGACTGGATGGAACCCACCAGTCGTGACTGATGTGACCCTTTTGGAACTTACACCAAGTGCCAATTGATGCTAGGTAAGCGGATTCCACTAAGACATTACTCCCGATCTTAGTATAATGGAAGATATTCGATCAGGCAGTGAGCTCTGGCCAGACCTGTCTAGGGAATGGGATAGGTGCTCGGTTATTAGTTAGGGCAGGCTAGGCAAATCTAGGAAACATGCTATGAGCTCAATATAGGCCGATATCCGTGGCCGGTACAATAGCCCCCCATGATCCCATTTTCAAATCGTGGGAATGGGATTGTGGTCATGTTCTCAGCTTATTGGGGATCGTGCGTGAGATGACTGTTGCTTTTCGGGGACACTAATCGTCAGGTAATAAATGTAACAACCGCCACACTTAAATTGAATTTAATTGCTTCTAGAGTGAAATTGATGGATTATTTAATTTATTTTTAAGGTGATATTATTTTATATTATGATCACTACAAGTAAATAAATAAAAGAAGGTGTAACGTGAGAGTTATTTTTGTGGATTATTCATATTTAACTTTTAGTCTCCTTATCAGTTAAGGAAAAGGATAAGAGATTAAAACCTATCTGGGTTAGGAGTTTAAGCGTTATTGGAATCCTTTATGAGTTCTAGCCTATCTAAACAACCATAATATGAGTTTAGTGGGAATTAACGTATTGGAAGCTTATTTAAGTTTTATAGGCTTCTTAAATGCTAAAGAGATAAGTTTAGTGGGTTTTAAATTTCAGCCCAAGTGAAACAGTTTTAACATGTAAAGCTGAAAGGTAAAATAATGTTTAATTTGTGAAACGTAGAGAGAGAGAGAGACTGCAAAATTACAAGAAACAAATTCTACATCTGTGTGGTTGTGTGGTCAGGTATACCTCTCTCTCAAACCTTCATGGAAATAACCTACGTTGCTAGAGTAGTTTAATAGATTTGCTTTAATATCCCAAATGAACTATTGAATTAGGAGATAATCTTTTGAGTGATAGTTGCTAGATTTTACGCATGGTAGTGGGGCTGGACTTTTGAATCTATTAATCTATATCATGGTCAAGTTTCTAAACTTTTATCAATACATGCTTCAGGGATCACTAGGTCCTATGGGTAGGAACTACTTGGTAAACCTATTGTATTCTTTCTATGGCTTACGGGTAGGAAAATCCTTGGATATTATGTATATGTTAGATTAAATTTTTAATAGTCAGTACATGCTATAGGTTGCTATGTCCAATGGGTAGAGATTTCTATGGATGCTATATATATTTGGATCTTATAGAGAAGTATATGGTGGTGTTGAAGTGTTATATGAAATCTTAAAGAAAATATGAATTTGATACTTAACTAGACAATGGTTGTATTGATATTAACCTATTAGGACTTGATGAAAATCTTGGTGAAACGCCAGCATGCATATTCTCATTAGATGGCATCCTTACGGGTTGTAATACCTCTATTAGCCTCAAAGACATAATAGTAGTAAGGAGAAGTAATATGTTGTAGAGATGTTTAAAGACTAGTAAATTGTTAGGAAGTGTCCCTTACATCCTTATGGTAAACGTCAAGGTGGATTAATTATATAATTGTGTTACTCCTTTACTTTTAGGAGTAGAGGAAGAGCTCATATGATTTTGGATCTAGACTACGAGTATTAGTAACTAGAGGTAAGTGGACATCAGAACATGATGCCTCTCAAGACGTGTATATTTATATATATTCTTTGGTAAAAATATATTTATATATACATAATTGTAAAAGTGAAGTTTCAAAAACTTATTCCATTGTTAATGCTTTATATATATACATTCCTGAATTTTATTATTTCTTAAGTGTTACCTTGAAACTATATATGTTAAGAATGACTCAAAACCATATTTTTGAGAAAGTATTTGTTATATGATATATGATTGGTATTGACAATATTGTAATAAAGTAAGAATGTTTTCAAATGGTCAGCTAGATAGTCTGCAACCTTTGCTAACACAAAGTTAAGTATTGGCCTTCGACCAATGTAATGTTATTGTGGTGTGGTGCAGTGTTATCATTTGCTCTTTGGAGCTAGTGTTATCTTTTGCTTTTTAGAGCTAGTGTTATCATTTTCTCTTTGGAGCTAGTGTTGCCTCTTTAAAGTTAGTGTTATTGTTTTCCATGGGAGTCACCCACCGAGTGTTTAGCAGTTTATGTCTTTGTCTAGCTAATGTTTAATGTTTTCTATATCAAACTACTGTTTTACTGTTAATGGCCTTTATAAGTGGAAAAATTATTTATTACTATAATATATTGTTTCTACCTATTTAGTGTATTTTGGCCAATTAAAGTGATTATCGTTTTATTTATTAATTACAGTGTTATAGTAAAATGTTTTATTACTGACAGTTTTATATTATTCTTAAAACTATTTGTAAATGTTTTGTAAAGATTATATTTTGTCACTGACACTATTATTTTGTTTTGAAAGACATCCTCATGTTATGTAGTCTCTTATTGAGCTTTTAGCTCACTCCCTTTTCTCCACCCTTTTAGATTGGAGCAATGGAATATCTTTTGGTGGTAGATCATCAGAGCCATAGATTGAGGACTTCTTTTGGAGCTATGTTAGTTGATGGACTATTTTATTATATTTTCTTAGGATAGTGAGTTTAGTATTCCTGAAACTATTTGAGATTTTATTTGGAGACTTTATTGTTAATGTTTTAGTTTAATGGATTTTATAAGAAAGACTTAATGGTTTGATTCTTATTTGTGGATATTTAATTATACTCTGTTCCATTATAATAAATGTTGATTATTTATAAGACAAGTCAGGCATCTAAATCCTTGTTACTGGTTTAGGGCGTTACAATAAATGCGTCGGATTTGACAACCTACGCTTTATGCACGTGCAGGGTTATCTGTCAAGATCAATGGCCAGGATTGTCTGTCCATTTGAATACTGAGGCACGCGTGAGATAGTGGATTGGAGTGGTTATCAATTTTCCTGCCCAAAACATCTAATGCCCTTCCCCCCATAAATATCACATGGTTCCCTCAGATTCACTTTCTCTTTCTTTTTAGGCTTTAATCTAAAGCCTCCCTAGCCCCAAGCTCTTTCTTTTCCAAGAACTCTACTCTTACCGAGAAAGACCATCCCTTTGTATGTCTTCTTCTTTCCCCTACCTCATTCATTCCTTTTGTTTTTGCTAGCTATGGGTTTTGCCCATTTAGTCAATACCCGATAAGCCTTGGTGGACTTCAAGATTGGATAGGCTATTCTCGAGGACGTACACATTGAGTACTGTCCAGAAGGAGACACTAAGGACAAGAGGGTGCCCAGGGTGATATTTATTCCCCTAATGGAAATTCATGAGGGTGGGGTTAGGTTCCTCTTAGATCCGTTATTGTGAGCACCCTTAGGTTTTATGGTATTTGTCCCGACCATGGTCTGCCAAACTTCTATAGGGTAGTTGGCTGTGTTAGCCGATTAAATATGCTTTTCAACCTAAAACTTACCTACCAGGACATCAACTTCCTATATAGCTGCTATGGCAGTCATAGTAATGGTTACTATCTTAAGGTTCGGGACCCCTGAATAAAACTAATCTCCTGTTTTCCGGACTCCAATAAGAATTCCCAAGGGGAATTCATAATGGTGAGTGGAAGCTGGCTTGGCAATCACCTCACCTGCCCGACGTTGCTCGGGAATGCAAATCGGTACCCCAAGAAGTCTACTATGCTTGATTTTGCCATTTTGCTATATTTACTTATGCACGTATATATTAATTTTCTTTTCATTTAAACTTGATTTTTCATGCTGACCTATTCAATCCTGTTGTCCTTGCAGGTTTTCGGTGCCCTAAACCGAACTTAAGATTAGTTGAATTTTAGGAAGACGCTGCTAACGAGGAGCTTTCCCTTAATCTAAAGTGGAACTTTGTTGCAGTAAGTACTCCCCTCGATTACTTTACACATAACCTTTCATATATATCTAGCATGGTCGTATGCGTACACATACATTCATTCTTTTCTTTTCTCTTTCTTTTGCTTACTTTTTTGTTGGGTTCCAGACTATGTAGTTGGTGCAGTTGCTAAATGATCGAATGTAGAGAGCCGTGGAGGAGGCTGACGGTGAGAAGGCCTTGAAGCAAGTCATAAAATATACCCTTCAGGTTAAAGCCCAGAAGATTGTTTAAGCCGAGAAAAGATTGGCTGCTACTGAAAGGGCTCGGGATTCTGCCGAGCGCAAGTTAAAGGTGTTAAAGGGGAAGTTAGAAGAGTTCGACACCAAGCTTGCTCAGGCCTTAAGCGTCAACACCACTCGGGATAAAAAGCTCGAGGCCCTTAGAAAGAAGCTGGATGGAGCTGAACAGACTTACTACTACATCAGATTTGATGATGCCGAGTGCTTTGTAGCTAAAGTTATCAAAGAAGCTTAGATCACTGGATTCAGGGAGGGGTGGATAGCTCTTTCGGATGCCATTCCCCCTCCCCGAGTCTTCTCCATGGTGGGATTTGTTGAAAATTCCCTACCCATTTACCCGAAGAAGGAAGATAGCCCTAGCTTCCAACAGCTTCTGAAGGAGAAGAAAGCTCACACTGCCGATACAGACGTGGTGATCATTGAGAATCCCAATCCTCTTGTTGCTGCTTTGTCCTCTATCACCCCTCTCGGTCAAGCCACTCTTGCGCCTACTCCCCCGGTGACCAATCAAACTCCTGAACCCGCTCGATCGACAAATGTTGAGAGTTTGAGTGCTGCTCCTACCACTAAGCAAAGCCCTGTTCATATCCCACCTACGACCACCCAGGGCCTGAACACCATTCCCTCAGCCACCGAACAGGGTCTTGACCTGTAGGCAGGTGCAATGTTATGTTTTTTTGCTTAGCTTTCCTTTCATAATATTGTTTTTATTTTATGTATTTGCACAAAATATTAATAAAATATCTTCTCTTTTGAATTCGTTTATATGCTTACTGAGTTTGCCCAGTTTGATTACTTCCCTTGATTCATCCCTTTTCTTTTTACTACCTCGAATATGATTACCTGATAATAGTAAGAACAAGGCGTGTGTTTAATATTAAAGACACGACCTTTGGATAAAAACAAATAAAAATAAGTGATTCTATTGGGAACTTTGGGTTGTGCCAAGGATAAGACCTTGTTCTATGATTTAATTTACGCTTGGTTGGTGACCGAAGTCAGGCCGAGCCTAGGCTTCTGTTCCCTATGTAGGTTTACACCTAGTCGGCGACCGAAGTCAGGCCGAGGCCAAGCTTCTGTCATATAGGTAGGTTTACACTTGATCTGTGACCTGAGTCAGGTTGAGGCCAAGATTCTGTCTTATACTTAGGTTTACACTTGGTCGATGACCAAAGTTAGGTCGAGGCCAGGCTTCTGTCGTATAGATAGATTTACATCTGGTTGGTGACCAGAGTCAAGCTGAGGCTAGGGTTCTATCCTATAGATAGGTTTACACTTGGTCGATGTCTGGAGTCAGACCTAGGCCAGGCTTTTGTCCTTTACTGTGTTTTTCTTTGTAGAGGCTTCATATCTTCGAAATTGGCACAATCCTCTCTTAAGCACAATTTGTACAAATATACATAAGTCAAGTCATTACATGTCTATTTTTTATTCACATCAGGAAATACATTAAGTGCTCAGGGACAACGATGCCCCCTTAATGGAAGTACTTTCGAAGGTTGCTCACATTCCAAGCTAGAGGAGTGGTTTTTCCCAAACTTGGTTCTTTCATACTCCCTACTTGATGGAAAAACATGTTTGTATCACATACAAAACATACGCAACGGAAAATTAATGGATCTACTTTATTCACAATTGATAACATGCACTATGTAAGTTTCAGAATATAGAATTAAGAGAATGTACCTTGGTGCAGTGAATTTCAAAAAAAAGATCAGAAGTACTCAGGAATACTTTTAATCTTCACTCCAATTCCACTTGTGCCCAAGATGTGTGGTCTCTCAATCAGTTGTGTTTGTTCTAGAGAGAATGAGAGTGTCCAACACTCACATACATACCATTTCATGAAGATGTCTCTCCTAAAAAAAAAAATTCTGCATGTTTCTCCCTTAATAACTGATTATCTAATTGGGCTAGCTTTTTAGGCTTTTCCAATTGGGCTTTAGTATGTGGCTTGAAGTGGGACCAAAAGAGAACAAATAAGACACTAGCTCCAATGGGCCTTGGGCATTTCTGTCAACTCTGGACAAGTCCAAAGTTATCATTAATTATATTTAATACCACTATATAAATATAATTTCATTCTAGGCCTTATTAATAAATTATATCCCAAGACTTTATTGTACATGCAACCCCTTCATAAAATATTCGTAGTAATACAAAGTCATGAAAGTAGACTGCCACTTTGTAAATTACTACATCTTAATCCTTGAGTACTCGGTTTAATCCTTTAAGTTATTCATCATATATTTATGAAATCCAATTTCATAAATATATACTTTAGTAACAATTTACTAAAGTAGTTAGTGTTGGGTAATATACATGTTTTCATCAAATACAAAACATACGCAGTGGAAAATAAACGGATCTACTTCATTCGCAATTGATAACATGCACTATGTAGGTTTCAGAATATAGGAACAAGAGAGTGTACCTTGATGCGGTGAAATTCAAAACTGAATGAAGAAGTACTCAAGAAGACTTTCAATCTTCACTCCAATTCCACTTGATGCCCAAGATGTGTGGTCTCTCAATCAGTTCTATGTTTTCTAGAGAGAAATTGAAAGAGTCTCTCTTCCTTATTTCATATATTATTTCACATATTAAACATACAAACCATTTTATTCTATATAAAATTCTGTATGTTTCTCTCTACATAACTGATTATCTAATTGGGCTAGCCTTTTGGGCCTTCCCAATTGGGCTTTAGTGTGTGGCTTGGAGTGGGACCAAAAGGGAACAAATAAGACACTAGCTCCAATGAGCCTTGGGCTTTTCTGTCAACTCTTGACAAGTCCAAAGTTACCATTAATTATATTTAATACCACTATATAAATATAATTGCACTCTAGGCCTCATTAATAAATTATATCCCAAGACTTTATTATACATGCAACCCCTTCATAAAATATTTGTAGTAATACAAAGTCATGAATATAGACTGCCACTTTGTAAATTACTACATCTTAATCCTTAAGTACCCGGTTTAATCCTTTTAAGTTATTCATCATATATTTATGAAACCTAATTTCATAAATATATACTTTAGTCTTACTAAAGTGGTTAGGCCTAACTCTCTGAATAACTGTACCAATTAAACTTATCTCAAGGGAATATTTTATATCTCCGTTAAGAGACTATGAATTCCATCTTGAGAATATATGTTTTATCAACACTAAATGTGGCTGCCCAACATACTGAGGTTTTGACCGTTACTTTAGATCTCACTCCTGATATATCAAAGCAACCTACATTTCATAATCAGGTCCATTATTCTTTCAGGATTAAGAGTTCATGTGAATACAAGTCGTGAGATTTATTATTCAATTGACAGTTGTTAGGAGAATAATAAATCTCACAGCGGTCCAGTTCAGTATGTCTTAACTCTTAAAACATATCAACATATTAACTAGAAATCACCATTTCCATGATCAAGACAAATCATCGTAGTTAATATGTTATAGTCTTCGCAGATGAAATACCCAATTTCATCACCGACTACGAACCAAAATTCTGAGTTTACAAAGAACTTGTGATTTATATCTTCTGTGACTTTTCACATAAATCACATACTATGCATCTCATGGACTATTTGATAATGTCCAAATATTCATGTTACCATTATTTTAGATAAGACAACTTTATTAAACACAATATTAAGTCATACATCATTTCTCACATAATGTCATACATAATATCATACATAGCATCATACAATAGGATTTAAGGGCACATATCCTAACAGTTAGGCCTAACATTCAGAATAACAAATCCATTAAACTTATCTCAAGGGAATATTTTGTATCTCCGTTAAGAGACTATGAATTCCATCTTGAGAATATATGTTCCATCAACACTAAATGTGGCTGCCCAACATGCTGAGGTTTTGACCGTTAATTTAGATCTCACTCTTGATATATCAAAGCAACCTACACTTCATGATCAGGTCCATTATCCTCTCAGGATTAAAAGTTCATGTAAATATAAGTCATGAGATTTATTATTCAATTGACAGTTGTTAAGAGAATAATAAATCTCACAGTGGTCTAGTTCAATATGTCTTAACTCTTAAAACATATCAACATATCAACTAGAGGTCACCACTTCCATGATCAAGACAAATCATCTTAGTTGACATGTTATAGTCTTCGCAGATGAAATGCCCAATTTCATCACCGACTATGAACTAAAATTCTGAATTTACAAAAAATTTGTGATTTATATCTTCTATGACTTTTCACATAAATCACATACTATGCATTTCATGGACTATATGATAATGTTTGAATATTCATGTTACCATTATTTTAGATAATAATAAAACAACTTTGTTAATTACAATATTAAGTCATACATCATGTCATACATAATTTCATACATAATATCATACATAGCATCATACAATAGAATTTAAGGGCACTAATTCCAACACTACTACCTTTTGCAAGACAAGGTCTCCTATGATAAACTTCCATGGCTTCACATTTTGATTGTATCCCTGGGCCAACCTTCACTGGTAATTGGCTAATCTGATAAACACCATCTCCCTATTCTCTTCTAAGAGTTCCAATTGTTGGGTTATGATCGTATCGTTTGCATTCAGGGAGTAATTGGTGACCCTCATGCTTGACAAAACTACTTCCACATTGGGTAACTCCTCAGCCCACTTTCCTTTGGCTCTTTCCAACCTCTTCTTTAACTCGTTGACGATGGCTTTATTTGTCACCTTAGCCTTGTCATTACTTTGGGGATATGCCAAGGCCGAGTACTTGTTTTTGTTCCCGAGATTGCTACAATACTTCCTAAATGCCTTGTTGTCGAACTGCAATCCGTTATCCGAGATTAATGTATCCGGCACTCCAAACCTTGTAACTATGTTTTTCCATATAAATTTCTTTACATCGACATCCTAGATATTTGCCAAAGTTTCGACTTCCACCCACTTGGTCAAGAAATCAGTGGCGACTATCACAAACCTACTGTTTTCGGTTGCCTGGGGAATAGTCCCTCGATATCCAACCCCCACTAAGCGAAAGGCTAAGGACTGGATATAGGGTTAAGGCTCCCTCCAGGATGATGGATGTTCGGTGTATGCTTCTAACATTGATCACATTTCTTAACATAATCTGCAACATCTCTCTACATGTTTAACCTCCAAAAGCCCTCAGTCGTCACTCGGTGGGCTAGCAATCGACCTCCCGTATGGCTTCTATAAATTCTTTCATGCAACTCAGTCAATAATCCCTCCACAGTGTCCGGATGCAAACATAATAGGTATGGCCCCTCGTAAACACCGCATTTTGTACCCTTATGACTCAGGCCCCTATACCCTAATGATGCTGAAATTCTAAGGCCCAAGGTTGGTTTAAGGCCCAATCAGATTATAAATTGACTTGAGAGGTGTAAAAATGGAATATATATAACTTTTTATGAGTAAATAAATCTATTTTTGGAAAGTAAAAGGCCAAGGAAACACCAGACCTACGTACGGAGGTCTGATGCATGCGTATGCAGCCACGGACCAGCGCATGCAGCTAGAGTTTTAGCAATTTATGAAAGGCAAGTTTTTTGCATTAATGTTAAGGTTTGGAACAAATACCACATCATCTGGGAGCCATTCCAAACTCCTATTTTCTCACTATATAGTCATACATGGCACCTTTTCGAAACACACAGAAAATCCTAAAGGAAAACCTAAGATTCTTTTTAAAAGGACCTTTTTTGGTCTTGATATTTTGAGTTTAATATTACTAATCACTTTTATATTTAATTGTGAATAGATTTGACTAAGGGAAACGGTCAAAATCAAGCTTGAAAAGCTTCTTGTTTAAGGTATTGAGTTCTAAACTTTTTCTTTTCATTTCTTCTTTCTAATAATGTTTAAATCTATTTTCTTTCTTTGTTTCTGCTTTATAATGTTTGTTTAGTTTAGATTTATGTTTCTTTTATGTTTTAAAGCATGCTAGGTTATTGGAATTTTCATTTTAAGCTCTGCTCTATTTTTGTCTTCTTGTTTTTTGGGTTAAGGTTCTTCAGGGCATGTCTGTGTGCCCATGCTTCTACATGCGTACATAGGCTCTTAGTATACCCACACTTACTCGTGCCTAGAAATCCTAATTCAAGTTTTTCTGTTCCTTTGTTTCTTTCACATAACATGCCTTTATTTGGTCTCTTTTTATGCTTTCTAAGTCCTTGTTCCTTTGTTTGGTTGTTTGTTTGTCTTTAACATGCTAGATTAGAGTTTTCTTTCTTTTCTTATTTTAATACCATGAACATACATATAATATGATCATGCATTAATGCCATGGATGCTGAGATGCAACAAGGTAAGTAAGGTAAGACATGCATTCACATGAAGGTAGGTCATGCAGTCACATGAGCTGCATTAATGCCATAGATGCTAGGATGCAACAAGGTAAGTAAGGTAAGTCATGCATTCACATGAACATGCATTTGTTTGTTATAAGAGCTTTATCTTCCTTTGATGAACATGTATATGCAAGTTTATATGCCATGCTTTGAATGATAATATGATTTGTTTGATGCCTACGTTTCTGCCTTGATTTGATATATACATGCTTCTGCGTTGGATGTAATTAATGCTATGTTTGATAGATGTATGTTAGGGTTGGTTGATTGCCATGATAAATGTAGGTTAGGGTTTGGGATGAAATGCTATGTTATATGCTTAGATGTATGCTAGTGTGTGTGTGTGTTGAAGATGCAATGTTGAATGTGCCTTTAATAGGATTAAGACGTAGGACACAATGAGTGGAAGCCAACCCACGGGTCGGGCAGTTTTGGGTGCCTAACACCTTCCCAAAATCTTGCCTGAACTCCAAACCCATACTCCGATAGTAAGATCAGTCCTTCCACATAAGGGCACTATATTCATGGTTTCTAGACCATAAACTAGGTGGATATTCCTTGTTTCTCCACACTGATCCACTCAGCCGAGGTATACTCCTCAAACCACGCATTGCGCCTACAATGGCAACTCCATCGAGGATAGAAAGTTTGATTCCAATGTGTCCTATTTCTTAATCTTAACAAAGGCTTGTTCAATATTTGTTTACACACACTTCACTTGGTTCTTTTGTCCATTTACCTCGGTTGATGATGAATCGAAAGATGAGTATGCTCCATTCAGGCCAAAGTCTTTCGAAGTTCATCCCACTAACTCATAATGTGTGCCATTGCTTATGATGGATTTTGAGTACGTTAACGGCTTTCCAATAATCCACAAAGGTCCACTTAGGCCCTTGGTTGGAATCATGACCCACCTAGTTGTGAGAGACCTATTTATTTATCCTTTTAGCTCTAGGGAGCCTACCCATACTTAGAGAAATCCTAGATCCCATCAAAAAGAGGGTACCCTTTATATCTCTTGTTTGTTCCACCATATATCTTGTGTTCACCTAAGTCTAAAAGACAAATAAAAGGTATAAAAATTGAAGGATGACCCAAAAGTTATGTTGTTAGGTTCTAAAACTTTAGGAACTAAATGTATTAGAACTTCAATTTGTAATGTGTTAGCAAACCATGATCAAAACTTAGAGTCTAAATTTAGGCTGCTCAAAGTGTGTTTAATTGTAAAGTTGGAATCGAGTGATTGCCGAATTTACTAGACTAAATCTGCAAGGCTCGATCGATCGAAAATTAGACTCAATCGATCAAACCTCGTGTAGATTTTTTTTTTCTGTAGAATTTCCAACTCAGCCCAAGCCCATATAACGTGTAGGGTTTTATGTTTTGCTTCAAGTATAAAAGGGAAAACCCTAGCCACGTTTTAGTGGTTGTTGATATGCTGTGTGTGAATCTTATGTGACGTTTAGAGGTGTTTACCTTCATACACACTTAGGGTTATCAAGGTCAAGATTGATGTCAAGAACTTGGTGATCTTTTCGGTTGCTGTTTCAAGAGCTTAAAGAAAAACACAAGTAGGAGAACTTGTGGTTGCTGTGGATAACAAAAAGAAGTAATCCGCGGACTCGGAGCTGTCACATGGTCGTGGTAGTAAGTTTTCTACTCGAAGTAGCAATAGGATGTTAGTTGTCTAAGTCTAGTTGTAAAAACTTCAATTCTTTCATAGTGGATCTGTTTTAACTTGAGGATAGCTAGGTTAAATCCTTACCAGGTTTTTTACCGGTTTGGTTTTCCTGGGTTATCAAATCTTTGTGTTGTTTATTTTCTGTTGCATTATTATTTATTGCTTATTTGTGTTTAACCTAATCTTGAATAACAATCTTGTTAATCAACTTAGTATAATTTTAGGTTAAACATATTTTGGTAAGGGGTCTAAAAACTTTACAAGTGGTATCAGAGCAGGTTAGCTCTTGTATTTAGATCCTTTGATCTAAGAGTTGATCCTTGACTCCTGTTATCATGGAACATAGACATTTTCTTATGATCCCACCTCACTTTGATGGGAACAACTATGCCTACTGGAAAGTAAAGATGAAAGCATTCTTGATATCTATTGATGAGAGAGTTTGGAATTCCATTAAATACGGATGGGAGAAACCGACTTCTCCTGTAAGCGAGTGACAAACTTCTCAGAAAGAAGCAGCCGCGTTTAATAGAAAAGCCATGAATGCTATTTTTAATGTTGTTTCTATGGAGGAATTCAAAAGGATCTCAAATGTTGAGGTTGCTCATACTTCACAAAGGCAGTTAAGATCAATAAGTCGTAGCAGTTAACAACTAGATTTTAAAGCATTAGGATGTCTGATGATGAAAGTTTTGATGAATTTTATGCTAAGCTTAAAAATATTGTTAATTCTGTTTATAATTTAGGTAAGATTTATGATTAGCCTAAGATTGTTAGGAAGATACTTAGATCCTTGACTAAGGGCTTTAGACTCAAAGTGATTGCCATTATTGAAAGCAAAGATGTGGACTCCATCCCTGTTGATGAGCTTGTAAGATCTCTCCAGTCCTATGAGCTAGACCTACCTAAGACAAACAAATCCAAATCAATGTCTCTTAAGTCAGTTGATGATGTTGATGGTAATGGATTTGATGATGAACTCTCTTCTACAAAAATTGCATATCTTGTCAAGAACTTTAGAAACTTTCTTAGGAACAGCAACAAAAGGGCAAAAGGCAAAAACAATGCTGAACCTAGGAATTTTAAGTGGAATGAACCCACTAAAGTGAATAATACTGATAAATCTACAGAAAAAGTAGGCCAAACCTCTAATAATTCTATTGGTCAACAATGTTTTGGTTGTCAAGGGTATGGTCATTTGAAATCAAAATGTCCTACATTCTTGAGATCAAATGGTAAAGCTATGGACGTAACCCTTAGTGATGATGAAGTTTCTGATCATGAGTCTGGTAGTGATGAGGATGGAAACTTCATTGCTTTCGTAGCTACTGCTGTAGTTGATGAAAGTGTTGTGCTAGAAGAGAACCCTTCTAATGGGGAACTCTCTGAATGTGCTAATTTGCAAGAAGCTTATAATAAACTTTGCATGGTTTTTGCAAAAGATGCTATGAATGTTGACTTAGGTTTGAAGAAAATCAATTCTCTTAAGCTTGATAAGAAAAATTTTTTGTTGAAATTGTTTGATGCTAATTAATCGATTGATAAGGTGAAGACTGAAAACATATTGCTTGATAATGTAAAGAATTTAGAAATAGAATTATATGTTGCCAGAGAACAAACAAATAGGTTTGCTAGTTCTAAACTTGATCACATGTTGAGTGTTCAGAAGTCTCCCTTAGACAAAACTGGTCTAGGTTTTGTAGATGGCATCTCTGTGTCTGAAACACATTCTACAAACTTTGTTTCTTCTACTGATCCCCCCAAGAGTGAGACTGCCAAACCAGTAGAAGTTACACCACCTCCTAGGAAGATTAGGGTTGATCGTAAAGAGTCTAAGCCTAAGAATCCTATTCTCCTTAAGGATAAGTTGCACGATAGACCTTTATGGGTTTGTCATTTTGGTGGAAAGACTAGACATATTCGTCCAATCTGTTTCAAGTTGCAAGTTGCAAAGTGAGCAAATAAGCCAAAAGTACTTGTGCCTTAAGCACAAGATCCTATGGTACTTATTGGTGAGATGATAAAGGCTTTAAACCTTTATACCAATCCTAGAGTTGCTCATCATTCTAATATGAACAATAACTCCAATGCAAGAGTTGCATCTAAAAGGTTTTGGATGCGAAATGATCAATCTAATTGAGTCTTTCTAACAAGGTCATTGTGCTTCATCTCTCTACTCTTTGTGACCATTATTCTTTGTTGTTTTTGTTTTTGTTTTTTTTTTTTTTTTGGGATTTGCATTGCATAACATCCATGTATTTCATGATAGGTTGTATTTGTTATTCTTATTAAAACAAAATATTAAAAAAAAAAAAAAAGGAAAAGGAAGGAAAAATGTGTTTTGCATTATTTTTCTTGGACTTGTAATCGAGGCTGGCCATATTATCTTTATATAACATGTTTTTGTACCTTGTTTAGATTGGATGAGCTTATTTTACTGCACTTTACTAGTTTTAGCTTTGTAGTGCATGTTGTGTGGGAGTTGTTTATAGTTTTTGATCACTTGATCTTGATCTTGAAGTCACATGATTTTGATTGTTAGGACTTGAACTTAATGAGAAATACATAAATAACCATCTCATCACTGTTTAAAAGCCAATCATGAACACCTTAGTGCATATCATAAGATTTTGTGCTCGAGAAAGTGTAGCACATGCACAAAAAAGAACATAAGGTGTAGCATCAGATTAATGCTAAAATTAGTGTGTGTACATTATTGGGCTATAATAAAATCTAAATGAAATAAAATTGGTGTGTACATTATCTGGCATATTAAAAATTCTCACATTGAATTAAAATTGGTATGTACATTATGAGGCAAAATAAGAAACTTACATGATTGCAAGCTTGTTTTCTAGGGGATGTGAGAGTTATATGATGTAACTCTTTAGGTGAGAGTCACTTTCAAACTTATGTGATAAATTTTGTAGAAATTGTGATTGATTACTATCTACATATCACCTCACATGTATCTCATGCTTTTACTAGTTGCACACAGTACATAAGTTATTCCTTGCTAAACTTAGTACATGATATTGTGTGTGATCTTATTGTGACCATCCAAGATTAAGAATTTCAAGATTTTAATGCAAAATGTGTTTAATGTTTGAGTTTTTGAGGACAAATTGGTTGAAAAACTTGTTTTTGGGAGATATGGATTGAATTCAAGTGTTTTTGAAAAACTGTTAATCTCATACTCATGCATTTCATTCATAAAACAATGTGCTTTAAGGAGTATCTGCATTAAAATGCTCTGTTTTTCAAAAATATGTTTTTTCCAAATTTTTGATTGATCAAATTTGTCTCTCGACCGATCGAAAATGCGATAAAAGTTTAGGTTTGAATCTACCTAGCTCGATCGTTGCTCAATTGATGCTGGATCAATCGAATATGTTTTTCGATCGATCGAATCTAATTTTCGACCAATTGAAATTCGAAAGTTGAGTTTTATAAAAAAGCATCTTTTCACGTGTTTAACACTTTTTCAAACATTTCCTCACTTTCTCTCCTCAACCGATCCAATCTAAATTTTTTTCCCCATTTTCTGTCTTAATATTTCAAGGTTTTTTGTCTTCTAGTACTACTAAGTCTCTTTTACCCCCTTCTTTTTCAATTTATTCACATTTTACATGAGATTTTCGAACCTAGGAAATTTGGGATTTTTGAATTTTGGGTTGTTTTTAATCAGAATAGATCATTAGGTTTTTGTTCTTGGATGTTATTAACATGATTCCCATGCATTAATTTGATTAATTTTATGATTTAAGAAATATTTGAAATTCTAGGGCTTGAAACTAAATGAAATTGGGGATTTTGTTCAATTGGGCTTAGATTGGTAAAATTGACTTGTGTAATTGATTGATTATGTCATTATACGATGTTATCCAACTAGTGTAATACTTAATTAATCAATTTGATTTAATTTTTGAAATTGGGTTTTTCAAAATTTGGGGTTTTTCAACTATTACTCTATTTTCAAGTCAATTGTTGGTTTATAAAGTAAAATTAAACATATTTCAATGCATTAGAGCTTGCATCATATGTGCATTCATGTCATGCATCATATAGATTCTTATTTTCTATTTTGTTTTCTCTAACCCTCTCCAATGCAGTCTGCCTTGGTTTTTTACTTTGTTTTCTTTCTTTGGTTTCTGTTTTTGTCTTTCCTTTCTAACCCTTAGCATCATGGTTAGGAAGACTAGAGCCAATAAGAAAACCACCACCTCCTCTTCCCCTACTTTTGACAAAGATAGGTTTAGGTTTAAGAAAAACCAAGAAACCTATGGGAAGCTTAACATATTTAAGTCTGTCTGGGCTGAGTGTAAGGTCATATTAAATGAATTAGATTCGGAAATCCGTAGGAACTTTAAGCGTAAAGGTTGGTTGCCACTTTTAGATATAGATCATCCTCCTCTGGCTGCCTTGATTAGAGAGTTCTATTCGAACCTCTCTGTCCACTCCGATGATTCCAATGTCCAATATGTGATAAGTTGTATAAGGGGAGAAAAGTATGTCATTACACCTTCTGTAGTGGCCACCACTCTTGGTGTACCTTTGGTACAGCAGCCTGTGTACCTATACATTGAAACCCCTCCTCTTGATGACGTTATGTCATACATCACTGGTATTTCCATTTAGTGGGGTACTAATCCTCATATCACTTCACATGAGCTTACCGAGATTCATTATCTGTTTTCTGGATTTCTTGTCACTCTATTTGGCCTCTCTCTCACTTGCACACCATTCCTATTGAGAGATGTGCATTTTTGTATGCCTTTGTCACTGATGCTCATATGAGTTTTCCTACTCTTTTCATTCGTGCTTTGGTTGAGGTTCATAGGAGTAGTTCTAAATCACATGGTCTTTTCTTCCCTATTTTTATCCATAGGATTTTGTTACATTTAGGTTTAGAGGATTTTCCCACGTCTGAGCCCATACATATTATAGCTCTCATAGGTGCCACCTTTCTTAGGCAAAAAGCAGCTCAGATGAAAGCTATCTCTAAACACCCTAGAGTCGAGTGTTCTACAGGTGCATCTAGGCCTCCTACATTTGGTGATCCGTCTGCTGAGGAGTTTGTTGATCCCATAGCCGTTGTTGATCCTCTACCGTCCTCTTCAAGCGATGCTTCTCTGCGGAGTATGCTGGACACTGGCATGACCATTCAGGCGGCGCATAAATAGATTTTGGTGGATGTGCTTACAGAGCTTTAGGCTCTCCATGCTGATTTGGCGAGTATTCGATGGTTTCCTCCACCACCTCCTTTTGATGATGATTCTTGATTTCCCTTTGGCAATTCGTCACAAAAAAGGGGAGTACATATTGATGGAGATAGGGGGAGTTTTGAAGTTTTTGGAGCTTTAGAGCTTTAGATTGAATCTAGGAGCTTCATGATGTATTTATTTGTATGGGTTGTATATGTTAGGGGGAGACACTTTCTTTATGTTTTATGTTTCTTTTATTGTTTCTTGTTTCACATGTGATACATTGGTATTGATTTATATGATGAAGTTATTCGTAATAAATGTCTTGTATTTTCTGTTTAGTGAAATCAAGAATTTTCTTTTGTTTTATTTGTATTTTCCACACATGCGTTTATGTGTTTGTTGAGTGTTTCAAGAATATATAGGTTTATTCAATCATGCTACTGTCTACATTGGCAACTGATAGATAGTAGTTACTTTGAATTGTTTTTGGGCGTGTTTAATGTTTAATGGGCTGTTTGTAACTTTAAGCATTTCAATTATGTGATGTGTTTTGCCATGGATTGCCAAAGGGGGAGTTTGTTAGGTTCTAAGACTTTAGGAACTAAATGTATTAGAACTTCAATTTGTAATGTGTTGGCAAACCATGATCAAAATTTAGAGTCTAGATTTAGGCTGCTCAAAGTGTGTTTAATTGTAAAGTTGGAATCGAGTGATTGTAGAATTTACTGGACTAAATCAACAAGGCTCGATCGATCAAAAATTAGACTCGATTGATCGAATTTTGTGCAGATTGTTTTTTCTGTAGAATTTCCAACTCAGCCCTAGCCCATATGACATGTAGGGTTTTGTGTTTTGCTTCAAGCATAAAAGGAAAAACCCAAGCCATGTTACGATGGTTGTTGATATGCTGTGTGTGTGAATCTTATGTGAGATCTAGAGGTGTTTACCTTTATACAAACTTAGGGTTATCAAGGTCAAGATTGATGTCAAGAACTTGGCGATCTTTTCGGTTGCTGTTTCAAGATCTTAAAGAAAAACACAAGTAGGAGAACTTGTGGTTGCTGTGGATAAAGGAAGAAGTAGTCCGTGGACTTGGAGTTGTCACGTGATCGTGGTAGTAAGTTTTCTACTTGAGGTGGCAAGTTTTCTACTCGAGGTAGCAATAGGATGTTAGTGGTCTAAGTCTTATTGTAAAAACTTCAATTCTTTCATAGTGGATCTATTTTACCTTGAGGATAGCTAGGTTAAATCCTCCCCAGGTTTTTTACCGGTTTGGTTTTCCTGGGTTATTAGATCTTTATGTTATTTATTTTCTGCAGCTTTATTATTTATTGCTTATTTGTGTTTAACCTAATCTTGAATAACAATCTTGTTAATCAACTTAGTATAATTTTAGGTTAAACATATTCTGGTAAGGGGTCTAAAAACTTTACATATGTCATACCCTAAGATGTTTTGGGATAAAAGAAAAGAAGTTCTCACATATAATAGACTTATCCCAAAGTCCAAATGTATATCTTAACTTGAAAGGTTCATAAGACCATAGCCTAATTGCTATCATAAGCCTAAACCAAAAGGCCTTTTGAAAAAAGGACCTTGTGCTTAAGGTAACAAGTATGCTATGGACTTAGCATCCAACATCCTACAAAGTCAAAAATGAAATTCCTTCATCTTGGGCCTTCTTGTTGTATGCCAAGGCCTAAAATGATGAGAAATTCATGGACTTTGAAGGAAAGGCTAAAATATATTCTAATTAGAAGCCTACTTCAAAAAAATGGTGATAATAAATTGAGAAAAAAGAGCCCAAAGGTGATGAATACATTGTAGGCCCATATTAGAGACAAACGGTTGAAAATCTCTAAGTACATTCTAATGAAAACCCACAAGAGTAAGATGAAAGTATTATTGTAAATGGAATAAAGCCCAAATGAAACAAAGGGCAAGGTTCATGAGAGGAAAGGGAGTGATTTTGTAATTGAACATTCATTAAAAAGGATCTTTTAATTGGGATATGAATTTAATAAATATGTGACTTCTTTTCAGGCACCATTGCACCACCAAGATCAAGTAAACACGTCCCTACTCCAATTTGGGTCCGAAAGACGCATGGAAGACACTTGGTCAAGATTGAGGACACACATCCAGAAGAAGCATTTCAAGAAGGCGAGTCATCTCAAGTAATAATGGTTGTTCCAATTAGCGATGAGACCGCCAAAGGATATTCAAGGCAATGGAAGAGCAAAGCAATGTTTTTAATAAGATAAGGAGTCGCCTCACCAATCTAGAAGAAGCCAAGCTAAAGAAGGCCGCACATGTAGAGATTCCTGATGATGAAGTAGGGGAAGATTGTGATAAGAAAGATAAGGCCAATTACAAAGGTACAAACAATTTGAGAAGCTCACCATGGAGACTGTGGCTATGAAAGAGAAGATGGAGAAGGTGCAACTAGCCTTTTGCAAGGCCTAAGGGATGCATGATTGCCTCTATAACATGGAAGGCATAAGTTCAAGGACTTCCATTGCATTACCTCCAAAATTCAAAATTTTTGATGCAGAAAAGTTTGATGGAACTGGAGATCCAAAGCAGTATGTTAGGAGATATCTAAGCATTGCTGAAATGAAAGGATTGGATGAGAAGCAAATTTTGCATGCATTTCCTCTCTCACTCATGGGAGATGTGTCAAAATGGTACTATAGCTTGGATCCAAGCAAGACTAAAGTGTCGAATGAGCTAGTGGAGTTGTTTTATGGATCAATTCATCTTCAATACTATAATTGATGTGACTTTAAGAGACTTGGAGACCACTAAACAAGCGGTGGGGGAGACATGCTCCGAATATATGACTAAATGGAAGGGAAAGGCATCAAGGATGTTTAACAGGCCATATGAGAAAGACCAAATCAACATGATTATCAAGAATTTGCTTCCAGCATATATTAGTAGGCTCTTGTCATCGCCAATTAGTTCTTTTGGAGAATTGTGTGATTATGGAACTAGGATTGAAGATGCCATCAATAATGGGCAATTGGAGAATGGTGAAAGCAAACCATCAATCAAGAAAACATATGGGGGAGGAGTAGCTACTTCTAAAGCACCCAATCCCGTGAATGTTAGTGTCATCATAATATTGGAAAATCTAGTTTTGCATCTTATACAAACTACAAATGGAAGCAACAAACACGAATCTACTTCATTCATGAGAGATAGCAGGTAATCTTGAATTCTGGAACAAAGAATAGAAAGCGTACCTTGATGCAGTGAAATTCAAAAACAAGACTTGAGAATACCTCTAATCAACATCCCAATTCCACATGGTGCCCAAGATGAGTGGTCTCTCAATCAGCCTTTATGTACATTGATTCTCAAAGAAAGTTCCTCTTCTTTTCATTGTAGAGAAAAACTGTTTTCTTTTCTTTTCATCATACGTACACTTAACTGCATTGGCAGTTACTTTATTTAATAACTCTTATTAAATAAATAATTGATTATCTAATTGGGTTAGCCTTTTGGGCCAGCCCAATTGGGCTTTAGTTTGTGGCTTGAGATAGGACCAAAGGGAACAAATAAGACTCTAGCTCCAATCGGCCTTGGGCTTATCTGTCAACTCTTGACAAGTCCAAAGTTACTATTAATTATATTTAATACTACTATATAAATATAATTGCACTCTAGGCCTTATCTATATATATATAAAACCGAAGCCTCTGCTAGCTCCATAATTTTCCACGTCAGCATTTTTGTTATTATTTTTTAATCTAATTTTTTTAAAAATTTTTAAATCTGTTTTTTTTTTTATTAAATATATATACTCTCCGTCTATGAATAAAATTTTTTTAAAGCAATTTAAGGATTTTTTATCGATCACTCACTCTCTCTCTCTCTCTCTCTCTCTCTCTCTCTCTCTCTCTCTCTCTCTCTCTCTCTCTCAATGGCTGACAACACCACCGCCACCGCCACCATGGCTGCTGCTACTGCTGCTCCGCCACCGCCGCCACAGGAAATCCCTGTTCCAAAGACGGAGACAAAATGCTGGGTTGATGAAGAAGACGTCGAGCCTTTGGAGGACACGGCTACTCCGTCAACTTTGCAGGGACAAAGTCGCCGCTGAACTCAACGTCAAGGCCTTGACCATCAACAACACCAAAAGCACCGTCAACAAGTACCTCGATGAACCCTAAGACGCTCACATCACTACGGTACCATTAATCTCTCACATCACCAAGATTTGAATTTCTTTATTTTCCTGATCCTAATTAGGGTTTCGATCAACTCAATACCTTTGCTGCTACTTTTGGTTAAAATATAGTAAAGTACTGATTTTGATTATAGTTTGAGAGCATAATTAGGGTTTTGAATCTTTATCATTGATATTAAATTTTTTTTTTATGCTTATACAATGCGGTAAGAGATATAGTGTTCTATAGTTGTAATTCCTATTATTATGTTACTTGGAACATGATTGCAGAAACACACATGTATAGTTGAGTCTAATAGAAATGTTTTGTTCAGTTTTCAATTTTGGGTTTTGATATATTAGGGGGTTAATTTGATGTAGGTTACTGTGAATGATACCCCGTATACATTGGCGAGTACTTTTGAGGAGTTGAATCTGTCAAAAGAACTGCTGAAGGGTTTATATATTGAGATGAAATTCCAAAAGCCAAGTAAAATTCAAGCTATTAGTTTGCCCATGATTTTGACTCCTCCCCATGAGAATTTCATAGCCCAAGCAAATAATGGTTTTTCTGTCAATTTAAGGATTTCGTTTTTAATTAGGTTTTTCTGTCAATTTAGGGATTTCAATTCCTAACCCCTTTTTCTCTCTATTTATTTTTGTTGGAAGTCAAGTAAACACTCATAGAAAATCAAATTATATAGGTTTTGTAATTCCTCTATTTCAGCACCTGTACATCAATCAAGTTCTATTTCTTGGCTATATCTGTTAGGTGTTTGACAAAAGGCGTACAAGAGTAACTGTTGTATGTGCATTGGAATAATAGAATAAATGAACTGGCATAAACTATTTGATGATGGCCCATGGTCACTTAGCTGCATCTTTCTATTCAATGTGTCATTAAGTCATGTATTTTTGTTTTATAACTTAGATTCATGGGTGTATATTTTTGCTATATGAAAAATGGGGTGTGATGATGAGGTGAACTAAGTTGATTGTATTTTTGAAGACTAGGTTGGATTATTGATGTGTGGATTTATATTACCTGACTATTTGATTCTCTGCTGGTAGATGGGTGCTTTAATAAAAATATGTTGGATTGCTTTAATTGGAAATACATAACTATGCAAATATTTATGTGTGCTATTTCAAGTCCACCCTTTGCAAATTATTTATAAGGCAAATAGTGTTATGGTCAAGGGTGAAAGTTCTTAATTTGAATACTTTGTCTTGGCTTTTGGATCCTTTGGGCATATTTTGATAGGATTAGCCTGGTGGCTATGTAGAATCCATTGTGCCATTTAGAATACTTAATATTTACATTTTCTTACTCTATGCAAATTGAGTGCATTTGATTTATGTGTAGGAATTGAAGGCAGCCAAATCATAAGAAAGAGATTGTCATACAAATTGTCAAATTGCTTGCTGCCACCTCTAAGGTTTGATACTTTTGCCTGCTTTTTTATTTTTATTTTGTTAATCTCTGCCCATTCACTGGGGATTCTCATTTCTGTACTGCTATTTACCTCTTGATTTCATTTTTTTCCTATAATGAATGTGTTATGTAGAGAGATTTGGAGAGAGAGAGATCTATAGGAGGCCCTTCACTACTGTCAGACCAGTCTCCTTTGATATTGATGAAGAGATTGTTGCATTAATTGCTGATCTGATACAACCAGATGAAGCATTGAGTCAAATGTTTTGTCTATGAGATTGTTCTGGTACTGCACATATTCTTTTTCTTCTCTTTTATACTCTTCCACAGATTGTTTGTTCTTCTCTTTTCTCTTTTCTGTTTTTTTTTTTATCTGAATCATTGATGCAACTAAATGACCAATCTTTGGAACTCTAGCATATTTCTTAAGGAGTCAATAGTTTATAGTTAGCATGTCTATTTGTTGGGCTTGCTTCCTGCAGTTGTTGGAGGTTTGTTTTAGTTTTGGGTTGTTGCTGGGGTTTGTTTCAATTTCGGGTTGCTGGAGTTTGTCAATATCGTTTTTTATCTGAATTTGTTTTAATTTAGTCTTATGTTTGGATTTTTCAAAAATTTAGGCTTACGTTTGCGCATGTGATTTTTTGAAAGAAAAATTATTTTTGTTAATAGACAATGTTCATAATTTATGGTTGTTTAAAGTCCTCGGATATTGTCAAGAATTGTTTTTTTCTTTTTTGTTTCTCTAAAACTACACAGTAAATTAAAACATGCATTTCTCTTTACAAAAAGAGTCCTATGGACAGTGAGATTGACATGTCTTTCCATTTGATTTTTGAATTTGATTGTGATTGCCAATTTTTCATATACTTACTAATATATCTATTGTTTCTATGTCTTATTGTGGTACAAATTGAATTCTTTAGTGGGGTTTTTCAAAATTGGGCTTCTTCCCAAGTTAAGTGATGGTATTTTGATTTCTTTTGCTTACATTTTTGTTTATGGTATCTTAATTTCTAATGTTGTTTCTACTTTGCAATTTTTATTTCATGTTAAATTATACTTAATATGACTTTTGATTTTAGTTCTAATATCACATTAGCTACTGAAAGCAAGATTTATGTACTAGTATAGGTTATTGTTACAACAACTAACTTAGGGGTAAATAACATGGTGTTTTGGGTGTGTGTATACATACATACATATATATATATATATATATATATAATGTGACAACATTTGTAAATATTGCCTCCAGAGCCATCTTTTTAGAAGCTCTCCCTAATTAAGTAATTTTCCAATAGCAGCTTTGTTGTGGCCTTATCTGATTAAGTGATCAAAGGAGCACCTAGAAGACTTGCAAAGCTTAAAAGTGTCCACCTGAATGTCAACTTTGGATATGTATCTAATGTTCTTCCACATTTTGATGGTAAATCTATTACACCTATGACAAACTAGGAGAGAGTTGTTTTTTATATCTTTCCTAATGAAAAATTTAGGATCAAAGCATTTTAGTTGGTTGTTGTTGTTGTTGAATGTTCTTGAGTGTTTTATAGTGTCACTACTTTTGTGACTATTTCCTGCAGAGCCATCTTCATTGAAACTCTCCTTAATTAATTTTTCAATATTTATCAAGGACTGAGTATTTTCACTGTGGTCCTCCGCTAAATATATATACAATATCAAAGCAGACTTTCTTCATTATAGGTGTGCGGTTTAAGTAGATAATATTTTTGAAGTTTCTTTAATGTTTTTTTTTTCATTTAAATAAAAAATTTATTTAATTAGAAACAGGACTTTAGATATTGATTTGCGATATTTATTATGTGTTTTCAATGTTTTTACAGTAGTTGATGATATATACAAATGCAAGTATATTAATTTAGTTATTGAATAATTAACTTACTGTTATAGATTATTGAATTATTTTAGCCTCATGTGGATTTGTGGTTAATTATATATACTTGGTGGCAGTATTCAGTTTTGATCTTAGCCTCCCAATCCTTTATGTTTTGCTTTCATGTGTTTCAGTTTCATGGCTTTTTTTTTTTCCCCCTCTTTTGCTTATCTGGGATTTATGGTTTCATGATTGGGCTATATTTTACACTACCTCATGTATCGTTTTTATAAACTACTAATTCATGGTCAACTAGAATGTTTTTATTGTGAAGTGAATGTGATAGTGGTTTTGGGTTTTAAAGGTTTTCTGTTTTACTATGATATGGACATTAGCAAAAGATTTCTAAGTTTGTTTTGAGAGTGATGTTATGGTTAGCTCAAAAACCCTTTAATGTTTGTCTTGCCCTATATTTATATGTGGTCTATGCATTGTTGTCATTGTGAATGATTAATTTCATTAAATGTCTTTCTTATATTTGGAGCTTTTTTAAATTAAAAAAAATTAACGATTCGGAGAGTTGACCTTTTTTTTTTACTTGAATGAATTGACAGCAGATTTCAATGTGATAGTTATAATACACTATTTGATGTGCAATATGCATTTTTTGGCAAAAATGTTGTTGCGTTGGGGGGTTGCCATTCTTCATCACTAGGAGTTTTAAAATCTATTATCAATTTATCATAGCTTTCATGATGTTCAATAATAATTGGTATTTGGTAGTTGATTTCATACTTTGAATTTCTAATTTGTTAAAGCCCTATTGTTTTTTTGACCTCCATGGACAGTGAGCATATATGGAATAGGTGAGGCCCTATTATTGTTGGTGGGGCATCACACCATCACTATAAATATATTTCAAGGGCATTTGTAAATTTAGTTATTGTTTAAATACTTTGAACCAAATTCTCATGTTGTAGTTGCTTTATGGTTAGAATTATTAGATACATATGTTTGATCATTAGATATTCCTTTCTTTTTTTGGTAAACAATTTCCACACCATGTTGTTCTTGATTAGTCATAAATTTAATTCAGCTATTTGTATGTTGGTGAAAAGAACATATATTTTCATGTTCTATGGTTCCATTACATGCTTTGTACTTTGGAGATATGTTTGCATACGAAAGAGGGCGTTACTTTACAATTCTACCAAATTACTCTTGGTTTGCAAAAGTTTTTGTCTTCCTCACTTATTTTTAAGGGTTTTAATCATTCAATATAATGCTGTGAAATGAATATCTTTGTTCTATAAATTTAAGGTAGTTGTGAATTTCCAATTTCTTCATCATAATAATATTTGACATCATTTTCATTTTTTTTCACATATGTACGATTCTATTTTTTGGTTTAATTTCAAAGACAAAAAAACTAATTGTTTACCTCGTGCATCACACGGGTTAGCGACTAGTTAATAAATTATATCCTAAGATTCTAATGATATCATTTGACCCCTCTATGAAATACCCATAATGAACAAAGCCATAATGAACTGTTACTTTGTAAACAACTATTTTATCATTAAGTACCCGGTTTAATGTTTTAGTTATTCATATTTATTGAAATTCGATTTCAATAAATATAAGCTTTAGTAACTCGTTACTAAAGTGGGCGCCCTAAATAACCGATTCTCATTAAACTGATCTCAATGAGATATTTCATGTCTCTATAAAAAGAGATTATGGATTCCATCTTGAGAATATGTGTTCCCTCAAAACTACGTATGGTTACCCAACATACTTAGGTTTTGATTGTGAATATTAGATTTCACTCCTAATATATCAAAGTAACCTATATTTCATAATTGGGTTCACTATCCTCTCAGAATTAAGAGTCTATGAAATTAGATGTCGTGAGATTAATTATTCAGGTGACAATTATTGATTGAATAATTAATCACATGGCGGTCCAATTGAATATGTCTTAACACTTAAGACACATCAACACATCAACGAAAAGTCTCCACTTCCATGATCAAGACAAACTATCTTAGTTGATGTGTTATAGTTTTCGCAGATATAATGCCCAATTTCATCACTGACTACGAACTATGTTTTGAGTTTACAAGAAACTTGTGATTTATATCCTCTATGACTAAATCACATAAATCACATACAATGCATCTCAAGGACTATGATAATGTCCTATTAGTTCATTTATAAAATGTCTCATATAATTAAACAATTCAATTATTTATGACATGCCAATAAATTGGATTTTAGGGCATAAACCCCAACAAACCTTAGCCTACCTAAGCTTCACAAAGAAAGCCCGCCAAGAATTTTCCGACCTAGGAATGACCCTCGCCCAAGCATAAGAAAATTTTTCCTCCAAGGGATTCATCAAACCTCTAGATCTCACACCTATGCCCAATCTCGTACCTCCCACTTGGAACCTCAATGAATATTGCCACTTCCACCAAAAATTTGGCCATAATATCGACAATTTTTTTTTGCCTCAAGCATGAAATACAAGACCTCATAGACAATGGAACCTCCCCAAATCCCAACATCATCACCAAGCCTAGCATTAGGAAGAACCCCTTACCCGATCACCACCGAGCTCCTCCTTTATGTCAAAATTAGGTGCAAATAGATGAAATTAAATTGGATTGTTCAAAGTTGATAAAAACTGTAGAAGTTAATGCGGTGGAAGTTTAAGGGATATAGGATGATGAGGATGAGATTTTGAAAAATGCAATAGTTGTATGAGGGATACTCCCCTAAAGGATAATCGAGTTGAAGAAAAGGGTCATGGAAGGCAATGTGGCAAACATTTCTAGGAGTGAAAGCACTATAAGCCATCCTTTTTGGAACAGGATCATCCTAGAGAGGACATAGGAAAAGGTTCTAAGCCCATGGAGCCTAAAGGAATAGAAGAGAATGAACAGAAAGATAGAGTTTTGACTCAATTGAAGAAGACTCAAGACCACATGCTCGTATGGGGCTTGCTAATGGCTTCTCACAAACATCGTAGTGCTCTCTTGGATGCCTTGAATAGGAAGGAGGTACCCATAGAAACCACACCGCAAGAAGTGCTATCTCTCATGGGAGTTGAAGCTCCATCTCATCTTCTCCTTTCCTTTTTCGACAAAGAACTTCCTCCTGAAGGAGCCACTCATACTAGGCCATTGCAAATCACCATTGTAAGGTTGAAATTTATCAACCATTTTGTTGGCTTTATTCCATGCCAATTTGCTTGTATTTTCAGCATTTAGAAACCCTGTATTCAGGTAGGAATCATGTAAGGGTATTGTGTGAGAGAGTGTGAAGAATTGCCCAAGACTGTGCTGCAGAACAGGGACTCACGACTGGACTTTGCTGGTGTCTCGCGATTGGCAATCCACCAAATGTTGCACACAAGAGAAGCGTGTAGAGGAGAACTCACGATTGGATCTCGCAGGTGGCTCGCGACTGGAAAGCTGCCAGAATATGAACCGTCGTGCCAGCTGTTGCACTACAGGAAAAAAATTCCAGACTGGCCTTTCAGTTTGTTCGCGGTTTGAACTTACAACTCAGTCAAGCCGCGAGGTCAAGCCGCCAGCCAACTCTGTTATGAAAAATCTGTCTCTTCGCATTCCAAACACCCACCAGTATATATACCCCTTATACCCACGAAATGTAGAGGGCTTCCAGAGAGAATTTTGAGAGAGAAACCCTAGAGAAAAACAAGATTGACTCATCCACAATCTTTGCCTTATGACTCTTCAAATTCCTCTACTCTCTTCCTCTCCATTGTAGATCCTTGAGAGGTTCTTTAGCCAAATCCTTTTCTCACCATACCCATATCAGTGAGTAGGCTCTTTGGTGTTTTGGGAAGCAGTTAGGAAGGAACCAATTCTTATTGGTTGATGCTATGGACTAGTAGCGGGATCCGAGAAGCTAAAGAAGAAATAGGTTCGGCGTAATCTCGTTGGAGCAAGAAGCTTAGAGGGCTTAGATACCTGGGTAGATTAGGCTTGGAGGGTCCATTGCTGTCCTTGTATCCTAACTACATTCTTTAGTGGATCATTTTGACCGCTTGGAGGGCGGCGGAAAGGTTTTCCGCCTAGGGCTTCGGTTTCCTCTTCGATAACACGTCTTGTGTTGTCCTTGTGTTTGCATCTCTCTTCCCTTTATCTTTGTCATTTAATTTCTATTATGGATGTGATTTTATTTGACTTAAATGGTTTATCAATTCTGTTTTAGGCTTTAATTCATTTTCCGCACGTTTATCGTTTGTGTTAAAGCTTGAATTAGTAATTTGTAAATTGGGGGTCTAAACATTCATAGTGTTTTTTACGCTATTTGAACTTTCAATTGGTATCAGAGCGGGTGCACTTGCTATGATTTAATTACCTTTGTGCGATCCCTGACCCCATATTGAGATGGATCGGTCTCAATCTTTGAATGCACCACCATATTTTGACGGTAGCAACTATGTTTTTTGGAAAGTCCGAATGAGGGCATTTTTGTGTTCTATTGATGAAATTGTGTGGGATGCTGTTGATATTGGATGGGTAAGGCCGGAGGCCGAAAAATCCACTTGGGATAAAGCAGCCCTTGCTACATCTAATGCTAACAGTAAAGTTTTGAATGCTATTTTCTTTGGTGTGTCTCTTGATGAGTTTCACAGGATATCCCATGTCTCGGTGGCTAAGGAGGCGTGGCAAATATTAGAGACCACGTATGGAGGAACCAAGAAGGTGAAAGATACCAAGTTACAGATGCTGACCACTCGCTTTGAGGAGCTCAAGATGAGTGAGGATGAGTCCTTTGACTCTTTCTATAGCAAGCTAAATGAAGTAGTCATCGGCAAGTTCAACTTGGGTGAGAAAACTGAAGACTCAAAGATTGTAAGGAAGATCCTTCAATCATTGCCGGAGAGCTTCCGTGCAAAAGTTACTGCAATTGAAGAGAGCAAAGACCTGGATGATATCAAGGTTCAAGAATTAGTTGGCTCGCTTCAAACTTATGAGCTGTCTTTGCCATCGCAAAGGAGGAGCAAATCTCTTGCTCTCAATACAATTGATGAAAGGGTAGAAGCTCATGACTCATCTGATGAAGATGTTGTCGATAAAGATGTTGCATATCTTGTGAAGAACTTCCGAAAGTTCTTGAAGTTCAAGAAGAATGAAAAGTTTGCTAAGAAAGGAAAATTTCCAAGTTTCGGAAAGGAGAAAAAGGATTTTAAAAAGAAAGATGGTAAGGAGTCTCAATCCTCTCAAGGAATCATATGTTTCGAGTGTAATGGACATGGACATATTAAAAAAGAATGTCCCAATTACTTGAGAACGAAGGGTAAGGCTTATGCCATAACCCTTAGTGATTCGGATTCGTCCAACTCCGATTCTAAGGAAAGCTGTGATGAAGAAGGGAATTACTCCGCGTTTATGACTATTGCTCATGTTGAATCTTCGGAGGATTTGAATTTGCTTGTACAAGAACTTGGAAAGTACAGTAATGAGGAATCAATGGGGATTGTTGAAGAATTAGAAGATAAAGAGGATGAGTGTACCAAAAGTCTTCAAGAGAACTACAACTTACTTCTTGAAAAGTCTGGAGACTATAAACGTGTGGCCAAGGCAGCCGTGAAAAAGATGAAGAAAGCTGAAGAGGACTATAGAAGTCTTCTAGTACATCACAAGGAGGCCAAGTGTGAGATAGAGAAGCTAATTGAAGAGTTGTCTAAAGCCTATGCAAAGGTGAGGTTTCTTGAGCTTGAGGTGATTCAAGTAAATGCCAAGATAGAAAGAGTCTCCACAAAGAAGCTGGATGATGTAATCTCCTTGTAAAAACACTTTTCAGACAAATCTGGTTTGGGATATACTGGAGAAAGCAGTTCTGCTATCAAAATATCCAAGGACGTGAAGTTTATGAAGGCAAAGGAGCCTGTGATGGAAACTCCAGTTGTTGAAAAGGTGAATCCAAAGAAGAAGAAGAAGAATGTAGCTAATCAACGGGTGTTCAACAAGTCCCGTAGCCACTCAGAGGTCATACCTGAAGTTAGAAGGAAATCACTCCCAAGACCACAAAGAGGTCCAAGAACGAACCATTTCTGCCATCACTGTGGACTTCAAGGCCACACCAGACCAAACTGTTGTTAGGATATGTGCCCTTAAATCCTATTGTATGATGCTATGTATGATATTATATATGACATTATGTGAGAAATGATGTATGACTTAATATTGTGTTTAATAAGGTTGTTTTATTCTTATCTAAAATAATGGTAACATGAATATTCGGACATTATCAAATAGTCCATGAGATGCATAGTATGTGATTTAGTCACAAAAGATATAGATCACAAGTTCTTTGTAAACTCAGAATTTTGGTTCGTAGTCGGTGATGAAATTGGGCATTTCATTTGTGAAGACTATAACATATTAACTACGATGATTTGTCTTGATCATGGAAGTGGTGACTTCTAGTTAATATGTTGATATGTTTTAAGAGTTAAGACATATTGAACTGGACCGCTGTGAGATTTATTATTCTCCTAACGACTGTCAATTGAATAATAAATCTCACGACTTGTATTCACATGAACTCTTAATCCTGAGAGAATAATGGACCTGATCATGAAATGTAGGTTGCTTTGATATATCAGGAGTGAGATCTAAAGTAACGGTCAAAACCTCAGTATGTTGGGCAGTCACATTTAGTGTTGATGGAACATATATTCTCAAGATGGAATTCATAGTCTCTTAACGGAGACATAAAATATTCCCTTGAGATAAGTTTAATGGGTACAGTTATTCAAAGAGTTAGGCATAACCACTTTAGTAAGACTAAAGTATATATTTATGAAATTGGATTTTATAAATATATGGTGAATAACTCAAAAGGATTAAACCGGGTACTCAAGGATTAAGATTAGTAATTTACAAAGTGGCAGTCTATATTCATGACTTTGTATTACTACGAATATTTTATGAAGGGGTTGCATGTATAATAAAGTCTTGGGATATAATTAATTAATGAGGCCTAGAGTGCAATTATATTTATATAGTGGTATTAAATATAATTAATGGTAACTTTGGACTTGTCAAGAGTTGACAGAAAAGCCCAAGGCCTATTGGAGCTAGTGTCTTATTTGTTCCCTTTTGGTCCCACTCTAAGCCACACACTAAAGCCCAATTGGGAAGGCCCAAAAGGCTAGCCCAATTAGATAATCAGTTATGTGGAGAGAAACATATAGAATTTTATATAGAATAAAATGGTTTGTATGTTTAATAAAAAAAAAAAAAAAGATGAAATAAGGAAGAGAGACACTCTTTCATATTCTCTCTAGAAAACATAGAACTGATTGAGAGACCACACATCTTGGGCATCAAGTGGAATTGGAGTGAAGATTGAAAGTGTTCCCGAGTACTTCTTCATTCGGTTTTGAATTTCACCGCATCAAGGTACACTCTCTTGTTCTTATATTCTAAAACCTACATAATGCGTGTTATCAATTGCAAAAGAAGTAGATCCGCTTATTTTCCGCTGCGTATGTTTTGTATGCGATACAAACATGATGATTTCCTAACATTGATATCAGAGCGGTCTTCATTTCGAATTCGTATAACATGTTTTGTTTGTTTTGGAATTAGAGATAATAGTTTCAAGTTGATAGAGGATTATACATTTAATTTTCTGCATGGTTGTTGAAACTATGATTTGATAAAAACTGATATTGATGTTATGATGTTGTTTAAATATGAATTTAAGAATGTTAAATTGATCTTTAAGGCTATAGCATCAATAGATTTCAGTTTTGATATCAATTTCTGTCTATCATTTTCGTATGATGGTTGTTTGTTCATGCAAAACCGTTGAAAACTGCCTTAGAAGAATTTCTGGAAATTCGAGTTTTAAGAGTTTCGATCGATCGAAATTTACTTTCGATCGATCGAGTAAGACAGTGACCAATCCTTTTGGATCGATTGATATTCGATTGCTAGTCGATCAATCGAATTTTCTTTTCGATCGATCGAGAGGCGATCGAGTATCAATCGAACAAGACAGAAGGTCAAGTTCGAATTGTTTAATTTTTTCGACCGATCGAGGGGCACATTCGATCAATCGAAAGAAGGAAAAGTGCAAGGCTGTGTATAATTAGTTTATGCATGTTTAAAAGATAAAAACCTTTAATTTAAAACATCTAGTGGGAGAGAGATTCAAGGGTTGGATCTCACGGCCTCCATTGTCAGTTTATAGTAGTGTGATTAATCACCTCGCCTTGGCGTATATGCCTTGCTCCCTACGGAGGCTGTTTAATTCATGGTACTACAGGTTAAACTTCTTAATGATAGATGAAGTGTGTTTTTACATTAAGATCGACCACGCTACCGTGGAGTTACTTGGTGACTCACATTGATTCTAGACAATGGTGTACACTAGACTAAGTATGATGTTAACCTCCCTACGAAGCTATGTCATTATCACTTAGAGGCTAAAGGATAAGCAGCAAATTATTTTTGTTTGGTAAGAGTTACCATGATGGCATTAATAATGAGGATAATCCTCGCTTAATCATAGTGATTGGTATGACCTCGCTACCGAGGAATATTAATTGCGGGATTGGGTTGTCGTTGCATATATTATTTTATGGTTTTATTAAGGTTCCATATTATATGCTTATATGTTAAATTGATAATGTCCAGTTTACTTATTATATTCATGTTTATTATTTCAGATTTGAACATGGCATCATTTAGCCCACTTGTTACCATTCTTAATCAAAACAAACTGACTGGATCCAATTATGTTGACTGGAAAAGAAACTTGGACATAGTTCTCACAGCTGAAGAGCACAAATATGTGCTTACTCAACCATGTCCTAGCTTTCCTTCATTAGATGCTCCTCCTGAGGAAAAACAACGATATGATCGTTGGCAGAAATCTAATGAAATGGCCAAGTGCTACATCCTAGCGTCCATCTCAAATGTTCTACAGCATCAAATGCAGGATGTAGAACTTGCTTCGGACATTATACTAAGTCTGAAGGAGATGTTTGGTGAGTAAGGCCGTTCTGCAAGGCAAGAAACCATGAGGCAAATTTATAATACCAAAATAGCTGAAGGTAGTTCAGTGAGAGAACATTGTCTTACAATGATCTCTAATCTGAATACATTGGAAGTTTTGGGTGCCGTCATTGATGGAGAATCCCAAGTGGATATGATACTCCAGTCACTACCGGAATCATTCAAGGAATTCAGACTTAATTATAACATGAACAAAAAGATTTATTCTTTGTCTGAATTAATGAATGAGTTGGTAGCGGCGGAAGGCATCCTTGGTACTTCTAATGTTGAAGCCAATGTGGGTGAAGCTTCTACTTCTCAACCTAAGTCAAAAGGCAAGGGTAAGAAGAAGAAGAAGAACGACTTCACTAAGCAGGAGGGTAAACAAATTGTCTCAGGGGTTGCCGACAAAGGAAAGAAGCTGAAAGGAAAATGTTTCCATTGTGGTGAGAAAGGACATTGGAAGAGGAATTGTCCAAAGTTCAAGGCTACCAATAAGGGTATGAAAATTTCATTCCTTCTTGAAATATGTTTGGTACAAAATCCCACGGATTCCTGGTGTGTGGATTCAGGTTGTACTAATCATATCTGCAATTCTTTGCAGGGGTTCCAAGAGACCAAAAGACTTAAAGAAGGAGAGTTGTTTCTGACCTTGGCTGATGGGAGTAGGATTCCAGTTGTAGCTATTAGAGTGTTTAATTTATGCTTGGAAACTAGGGTTTTAATATTGGAAAACTGTTTATTTGTACCTAATGTTCGTAGGAATTTAATTTCTGCAACTTATTTAGGTAAAACTGGATATTGTGTTATCCTTAAAGACAATGTTGTAATAAAGAAGGATAAAATGTTTATCTGTTCTGGCAATATTGTGGATGGTCTTTATATTTTAACTCCTGATAAGCATGAATTATACAATTCTGAATTAGATAATAACCCTCATGTAAAATCATTAAAGAGAAAGTTTCCTTCTACTAATGATGTATATCTTTGGCACTTGCGTTTGGGTCATATTAATCCAAACAGAATTCAAAAACTGATCAAAGATGGTCTCTTAGAGCCATTGGACTTTAATGAATTTCCAGTTTGTGAATCTTGTTTGGAAGGCAAAATGACCAAACGACCTTTTAATGCAAAAGGTAGAAGAGCCCAAGAGTTGCTAGAATTAGTTCATACGGATGTTTGTGGTCCTATGTTAACCCAAGCAAAAGGAGGTTATGAGTACTTCATCACTTTCACCGATGATTACTCTAGATTTGGTTATGTGTACCTAATGAGACAGAAGTCCGAAGCCTTTGAAAAATTCAAAGAGTTTAGGGCTGAAGTTGAGAATCAATTGGGTAAACACATAAAGGCCATTCGATCTGATCGTGGTGGCGAATACCTTCTTGGGGATTTCAAGGATTACCTAACTCAAAATGGGATTGTATCCCAATTGACTGCACCTGGAACTCCCCAACAAAATGGTGTAGCAGAAAGAAGGAATAGGACTCTTTTAAAAATGGTTAGGTCCATGATGAGTTACTCAACTTTACCTATTTCTTTTTGGGGTTATGCCTTAGATACAGCAATACATCTTTTGAATTTAGTTCCATCAAAATCTGTTCCCAAAACACCCATGGAATTGTGGAGTGGGCGTAAGCCTAGTATGAAATATCTCCACATTTGGGGTTGTCCAGCACATGTGTTAAAAGGGAAGTCTGATAAGTTGGAACCAAAATCAGAAGTATGTTTGCTTGTGGGTTATCCAAAAGAAACTAGGGGTTATTTATTCTATAGTCATAAAGATAACAAAGTTTTTGTTAGTACAAATGCTAAATTCTTGGAAAATGACTATATGAATAATTTTACTCCTTGAAGTAGAGTTGTCTTGGCTGAAATGAATGAACCTATAATTAAACAACCAATAGTACAAACTAGGGATGATGTGGCTGTATTGGATACACCACAAGATACTACTCATGAGATGTCTAGTACACAGTTGCCTCATCGTAGTGGGAGGAATGTTAGGCCACCTATAAGATTCATAGGTCTTGGAGAGACTTATGAGGCTATCTCAGAGGAGGCTGAAACTGATCCTTACACTTATGAAGAAGCAATGAATGATATAGATGCACATCATTGGGTCCAAGCTATGAAATCAGAATTAGATTCTATGTATTCCAATCAAGTTTGGGATCTTGTAAAGACACCTAACGGCATTAAACCTGTTGGTTGCAAATGGGTTTACAAGAGGAAGAGAGGGATAGATGGAAAGGTTGAAACCTTTAAAGCAAGGCTAGTGGCAAAAGGGTATACCCAAAAAAAATGTATTGATTATGAGGAAACCTTTTCACCAGTAGCAATGCTTAAATCTATTAGAATTCTCTTATCCATTGCTGCTCATTATGATTATGAGATTTGGCAAATGGATGTCAAGACTGCATTTCTTAATGGCAATCTTGAAGAGGAAATCTATATGGAGCAACCAGAAGGTTTCATAGCAAAGAACCAAGAGCATATGGTATGCAAGTTGAATAGGTCCATTTATGGACATAAGCAAGCATCTAGGTCACGGAACATCAGATTTGATCAAGCAATCAAATCATTTGGTTTTGAACAAAATCTTGATGAACCATGTGTGTACAAAAGACATCAAGACAAAGTAGTAATGTTCCTAGTGCTTTATGTTGATGATATTCTACTCATTGGAAACGATGTAGGGGTAATGTCATCAGTAAAGGTTTGGTTGTCAAGCCAATTTGATATGAAGGACTTGGGTGAGGTTAACTTTATTCTAGGGATCAAGCTTTGGCGAGATCGTAAGAATAAGATGTTAGGCTTATCACAAGCTGGATATATAGATAATGTTCTAGAACGGTTTAGCATGCAAAACTCCAAGAAAGGATTACTTCCTTTCAGACATGGAGTTCTTCTGTCTGATGACCAAAGGCCTAAGACTCAAGAGGAAGTAGATATGATGAGACAAGTTCCTTATGCTTCTACAGTAGGAAGTCTCATGTATGCCATGCTTTGTACTACACCGGATATCTGTTTTTTCAGTTGGCATGGTCAGCCAATATCAATCAAATCCAGGACCACAACATTGGCAAGCTGTAAAGCATATTCTCAAGTATCTACGGAGAATGAGAGATTATATGCTTGTTTACCGTTGTGAGGATTTGATTCCCGTTGGCTATACAGATTCAGACTTTCAATCGGATCTAGATTTCGGAAAGTCCACGTCAGGATGTGTTTTCACCTTGGGAGGTGGAGCCATAAGTTGGAGGAGTGTTAAGCAATCTTGTATTGCGGACTCCACCATGGAAGCTGAATATGTTGCTGCTTGTGAGGCGGCAAAGGAAGCTGTTTGGCTCAAGAAATTCCTTTCTGATCTTGGTGTAGTGCGAATGGAGCAAGTTCCTATTACATTGTTTTGTGACAATAGTGGAGCAGTTGCACAATCCAAAGATCCAAGGAATCATAAGAAAGGAAAGCACATTGAGAGAAAGTACCAAATCATTCGAGACATTGTTGCTCGTGGAGATGTGGTGGTAGCAAAGATTGAAAGTACAAATAATCTAGCAGATCCCTTTACCAAAGCCTTGCCTCAAAGGACCTTCGAGTCACATTTGGAGGGAATGGGAGTTAGATTAGTGGACAATAGTCTTTAGGGCAAGTGGGAGATTGTTAGGATATGTGCCCTTAAATCCTATTGTATGATGCTATGTATGATATTATGTATGACATTATGTGAGAAATGATGTATGACTTAATATTGTGTTTAATAAAGTTGTTTTATTCTTATCTAAAATAATGATAACATGAATATTCGGACATTATCATATAGTCCATGAGATGCATAGTATGTGATTTATGTGATTTAGTCACAGAAGATATAGATCACAAGTTCTTTGTAAACTCAGAATTTTGGTTCGTAGTCGGTGATGAAATTGGGCATTTCAATTGTGAAGACTATAACATATTAACTACGATGATTTGTCTTGATCATGGAAGTGGTGACTTCTAGTTAATATGTTGATATGTTTTAAGAGTTAAGACATATTGAACTGGACCGCTGTGAGATTTATTATTCTCCTAACGACTGTCAATTGAATAATAAATCTCACGACTTGTATTCACATGAACTCTTAATCCTGAGAGAATAATGGACTTGATCATGAAATGTAGGTTGCTTTGATATATCAGGAGTGAGATCTAAAGTAACGGTCAAAACCTCAGTATGTTGGGCAGTCACATTTAGTGTTGATGGAACATATATTCTCAAGATGGAATTCATAGTCTCTTAACGGAAACATAAAATATTCCCTTGAGATAAGTTTAATGAGTACAGTTATTCAGAGAGTTAGGCCTAACCACTTTAGTAAGACTAAAGTATATATTTATGAAATTGGATTTTATAAATATATGGTGAATAACTCAAAAGGATTAAACCGGGTACTCAAGGATTAAGATGTAGTAATTTACAAAGTGGCAGTCTATATTCATGACTTTGTATTACTACGAATATTTTATGAAGGGGTTGCATGTATAATAAAGTCTTGGGATATAATTTATTAGTGAGGCCTAGAGTGCAATTATATTTATATAGTGGTATTAAATATAATTAATGGTAACTTTGGACTTGTCAAGAGTTGACAGAAAAGCCCAAGGCCCATTGGAGCTAGTGTCTTATTTGTTCCCTTTTGGTCCCACTCCAAGCCACACACTAAAGCCCAATTGGGAAGGCCCAAAAGACTAGCCCAATTAGATAATCAGTTATGTGGAGAGAAACATATAGAATTTTATATAGAATAAAATGGTTTGTATGCTTAATATGTGAAATAATATATGAAATAAGGAAGAGAGACTCTTTCAATTTCTCTCTAGAAAACATAGAACTGATTGAGAGACCACACATCTTGGGCATCAAGTGGAATTGGAGTGAAGATTGAAAGTCTTCCCGAGTACTTCTTCATTCGGTTTTGAATTTCACCGCATCAGGGTACACTCTCTTGTTCTTATATTCTAAAACCTACATAGTGCATGTTATCAATTGTGAAAGAAGTAGATCCGTTTATTTTCCGCTGTAACACCCGTCTCATTTAAATTTAATTTAATTGCTTTTAGAGAGTGGATTTGATAAATTGCTTAATTATTTTGGAGGAGATAATTAATTTTATATTGTGATTTTTATAATGATAATAATATTAATATTAATGGGTTTAGTGGGAATATGTGTGGGTCTTAGAAGTTTTTTTTAGTGTAGTGGGCTTCTAAATTTTCAGCCCAACTGAAATTAGCCTTATCATGGAATAGGCTTCTAAACTTTCAGCCCAAGTGCAACAGCTTTATAATGAAATTAAAATTAGGGTTTTTCAAAAACAAAAGAATAGGAGGCTGTGCACTTCAGGGTAGCCAGCAACTTCATCTTGGTTTTGAGGTAAGCATCATTCTAGGAAAGCCTTTTTTTTTTTTATTCTTTTAAGTTTGCTGGAATTTCAATTGTGTTTGCTGAAACTGATTTCATGATAACCATTATATATATATATTCATTATTGAATCACGGTTTGATTCAATTGGTTAATAGGTATATTACATTATATATATATATTTTGTAATTGAATCACGGTTTGATTCAATTTAGTTTGCCGAATTATATATATATATATATTACCTTTTCAATTGCATCTGAAGATTTGATTCTCCTTGTTGGCCGATTACATATATATATATATATATTACCTTATAGGTGCATCTGATGGATGACTCAATTCAGTTTGGCCGAATTTGTTTTAGCTAGGATTTAATACATGGTTTGGCCGAATATATTTATATATATATACTACATCAATAGTTCATGGGTTAATTCAATTGGTTTGCCGATTACATATATATATATATATATGTATATTAGATGTTAGCGTTAGGGTTAGTATTAAATTTGCTGGAATTTAATAATAACAATTGTATAGAATTGCACTTGTGGGCAGCGTTACAATTAAATATAAGTTATGCGTATAGTTTTTGCAGGTGGCTGATTTTGTTAGTTTAGGGGTTGACCGAATTGAAAAGGTTTGCAATTGTGGGTAGCTTTACAATTAAATATATGGGTATTTTAGATGTTAGTTTAGGGAATTGTTTTATCAAGAGGACTGTGTGATTATTTAGAACCTGCCCTTATTGAATTGTTTAATTATCATTTAGGTTCTAGTTGACGTTGTTTCGAGCAATTGAAGTAAAGCTTGGTTTAGCCACTAGAGGTAAGTAGACTTCAGCACATGACGTCTCTCAGGACATATATATTTATACATATATATATATATATACACGTGGTAAAAATATATATATTTATCTATATATGTATATAATTGCAAAGGTGAAGTTCCAAAAACTTATACTATGGTTAGTGCTTTGCACATACTCGAATTTTATTATCTATTGTATGTTATTATGAAATTGTATTTGTCAAGAATTGTTTCAAATGGTCAACTAGACAGTCTGCAACCTTTGCCAACACAGGGTTAAGTGTTGGTCTTCGGCCGAAGTAGTGTTAGTGTGGTGTGGTGCAGTGTTATTGTTGCTCTTCGGAGCTAGTGTTGCCTCTTTGAGGTTAGTGTTATTGTTCCCATGGGAAATCACCCACCGAGTGTTTAGCAGCTTTTGTCTATGTTTGACTAATATTTTTCATATTGAATTACTGTTTATTTGCTACTGTTCTTTTAGGTGAAAAAGTGTTTATTTTCAAAATAAAGTGTTTCTACCTATTTGGTGCATATTGGCATATTAATGTGGTTATTATTGTATTAATGTTTACAGTGTTATAGTGATATATTTTATTTTAACAGCTTTATGGAATAAATTATATTACAGTTTAAACTAATTGTAATTGTATTGTGAGGACTATATTTTTGTCAAAAATATTATCGTTTTGTTTTGGAAGACATCCTCATGTTTGTAGTCTCTTATTGAGCCTTTAGCTCACCCCTTTTTCCATCCTTTCAGATTAGAGTTATGGAGTGTCTTTTGGTGGTAGATCAGTGGAGCCTTAGATTGACGACTTCGTTTGGAGCTTGATAGTTGCAGAATTGTTTTAGCAAAATTGTTTCAGGACAATGAGATTATTATTTTGGAACTATTTTGAGATGTTATTTGGAGATTTTACATTCAAGAATATTATTGTTGTTTTGTTTTTATGGATATTTAAGGAAATCCGTTGATGAAATAAGAAGTTTATTTGAGGTTTTAATTACGCTCTGTTCCATTATATTAGTGTTGATTATTTCTACGATAGGTTATGCATCTAAATCCTTCTTAAGGGTTTGGGGTGTTACATCCGCTGCGTATATTTTGTATGCGATACAAACATGATGATTTCCTAACAACTGTCATAAGCTAAGAGCATTGAAAAATGCAAGTGATCAAAGGCCAAGAGGACCAAGAAACGACAAGAAAATTTGGACTGTTGAACAATCAAGAGGTCAAAATGGTGACTCTGGAGTGATGGATGTGATGAAGATGATTGGTGTCTTCACCACTTGTTTGGAAAGCTTCACAAGAAGGTTTAACAACTCTAACTCCTGTACCCAATCCTATAAGGATATCACCCCAAACGCACGTGACGTGTGGGTGAAAAAGGGTACTCATGCATAAGCATTATAACATGTCCATGCATTAATTCTTCCTATCTTTAGTGACTATGCTTGGGTGTTTGTTTGTGTGCTTGCTTGATTGTGTTCCTGCTTTAAATGTTTTTACATGGTTTGTTTTTGATAAATTTTTTTTTTGTCAAGAATTCAAAAACATATAAAAAGTATAAAATCTAAAAGGTTTGATCAATGTTGTTGAGTTTTTGTCCTAAACTTGTTTTGCCTTGTACCTTTGCACTAATGGCTTTGTGCATTCATGAGCTTAACTTATTTTCATTGCACTCATATCAATGTGGGAAAAATCTTGAAATTTATGTGATTGTTGTAAATCGATCTTCAAACTTGTCATGAATGATTAGTCAATGATTTTGTTGATCTTGAGACATGCATAGACTTGTGTCTATATATATCTTCACACTCTTTATTTTTGTTTTTGCTAAAAAGAGCTCTTCAAATGTAAATCTCCAAATGAAAAGAGATATTGAGCTGCAAAAGCCTGTCGCACATACTAGTATTTGACTAGGAAAAAGGGAAAGCGACTCAAAATATAATGTATGATGCCCAAAAACCAAAGGCTTATTCATCAAGTTGAAGTATCAAAAATTTCAGGCATCGATCTCCAAAATGAGATGTTTTGTTAAATGAAATGTTGTATTTGAAGCCAAATGAAAAGCTTCCATGTGATGTTATCAAGTTCTTATGGGAGGTCATATATGCATATTTCTATAATTGAGATGGATCACATTATCTAGTGCTAATTGTGTATGCCTTGGTTGAATTGATCATTGAAGTTTCACATTAGACTAAGGACTATCTTATTGTTGACATCCACACACATCACACATGCTTATGATCAATGAATGTCTTATTCATTTGTATGATTGTACTTGATAAAATGTGTTTCACATGCTCAATTTTTGTTGATCAAGCACAAAAAGATTTTTGAGTGTTTTTAGGTGTTTTTGAAAAAGTATTTTTGTTTTAGCAAAATGTCAAAAATTTCAAAAAACTGTTTTGTCCTGTTTTGGCGACTGATTCACGAGTCTGTCCAGTCAGATGTCTCAGTCGCGAGTTCTATGCAGATTGTTTTCACGTCTCTCTGGCAGGTCAATACCCAAGTCGCGAAAAAGACTTAGAAAATTTTTCAAAAATATGGATTTTTATGGTTCTCGCGTCTTGATGTGACGACTTTGTCGCGAGTGGAGGTACAGTCGCGAGATTTACACAGAATGTTTCGCGGCTCAGCTCGCGGTTAACTCGCGGTTGCAACCTCCAGTCGCAAAAAACACTTAAAAAAATTTTTCAAAATTTTTCCTTAAAGTGTTCTGACGGCTGGACCTGGCAACTTTCACGCAACTTGTTGCAGTTGCGAAAATCGCGTGTTTTACGCCTTTAAAGTCAGTTTTTCAAAACTTTTCAATTTTACCTCGAATATTTGTGACTATTCATTGTCTTCACTGTGTTCTCTCTCAAATATCTCTTTGTTCTTCATCATTTCTTCATCAATCCTCAAGAAAAAGGTATGGGTTTTCATTTTTTCATTACCTATTTCATGCTTTTATGCCTTATTTTCTTGGATTTTGGGCTGTTTTGATCGATTGAGTTATTTTGGGTTTCTACTATGGGTTTGAATCATTTTGTTGGTTTTTCTTGTATGGGTTTTGTTGATTTCACTTATCTAACGCACGTTATGCCTCTTGTCATGCTTGTCTACCCTCATTGTGTACTTTTATTGATTTGACCTTTGATGATATGTCCTGTTGGTATTTGATTGAATCATAGGGGTTTTAAAGATTTAGTTTGGCTTTCTGTTGTGTGTGTCTAAGCATTGTTAATTGTCACACATCTACATTTTCTGTCCTGCATTGTGAACCATATGGGTTTTTGCCCTGTGTCTGCATTATAACATTTTAGGGTTTGACTCCCTTTTTGATAGTGTTGTCATACTGTATTGTATGTTATATCCTTAGAATTTTTATCACTATGTGGTATGATCTTTTGGTTTAGTCTTTTTATTTCCATCTAATCTGGCACTGATGTTTTGAATGTTTCATCTACTGTGTACTGTCCTGGTGGTTTTTGTTGTCATTGATTTTTCAGAAGACTCCTACAAAGGAGAAAACTGTTGCCAAGAAAGGTAACAGAAGAATGAAGATGGACAACTCTAAGTTCAGGTCCCCTCAACATTTTGAGAGATGCACCCAATTTTACCTGAAGGCACCTATTATTCAAGAGAGATTTGTGGACTTGGTAGATCTAAAAGATACCTTCATTCCTAGCTGCTTTGAGGGAAGAGGTTGGCAGAAGTTGCTGAGTGATCTCCCTAGAGTATGTGAACCTCTGATTAGGGAGTTTTATGCTAATACTGTGCTGAGAGAGAATGAGATCAACTGTTGGGTAAAAGGACATGAATTCATACTAGATGTGGATGACATTGATGAGGTGCTGGGTTTTGAGGGAATGGATGATCATGATTTCACACATTACAAGGATAGAATGATGTCCATAGAAACTGCTCAAGCACATATTGGTGGAGTTAGATGTAACAACCCAAGGAAAAGCGCTAGCCACATTTGCGCTATACCTCAAAAGGACTAGTCACTATGAAAGGTCAACTAATTCTAACACTAAAATTCCTTGTAATCACACTCTTGTTCCAAAATAGTCTTAAGATCAAACCTATAAGTCTACAGAATCATAAACCTATGCTCTGATACCATAACTGTAACACCCCAAACCCTTAAGAAGGATTTAGATGCATAACCTGTCTTATAAAAAATCAACAATGATATAATGGAACAGAGCGTAATATTTATCCTCAAATAAACTTCTTGAATATCATCAGATTTCCTTAACAATCCATAAAAACAAAACAACAATAATATTCTTGAATGTAAAATCTCCAAATAACATCTCAAAATAGTTCCAAAATAATAATCTCATTGTCCTGAAACAATTTTGCTAAAACAATTCTGCAACTATCAAGCTCCAAACGAAGTCGTCAATCTAAGGCTCCACTGATCTACCACCAAAAGACACTCCATAACTCTAATCTGAAAGGATGGAAAAAGGGGTGAGCTAAAGGCTCAATAAGAGACTACAAACATGAGGATGTCTTCCAAAACAAAACGATAATATCATTGACAAAATATAGTCATCACGATACAATTAAAATTAGTTTAAACTGTAATATAATATATTCTATAAAGCTGTTAAAATAAAACACTTCACTATAACACTGTAAACATTAATAAAATAATGACCACATTTATATGCCAATATGCACCAAATAGGTAGAAACAATTTTATTTTGAAAATAAGCAATTTTCCACCTAAAAGAACAGTAGTAAATAAACAGTAATTCAATATGAAAAATATTAGTCAAACACAGACAAAAGCTGCTAAACACTCGGTGGGTGATTTCCCATGGGAACAATAACACTAACCTCAAAGAGGCAACACTAGCTCCGAAGAGCAACAATAACACTGCACCACACCACACTAACACTACTTCGGCCGAAGACCAACACTTAACCCTGTGTTGGCAAAGGTTGCAGACTGTCTAGTTGACCATTTGAAACACTCTTGACATATACAGTTTCACAATAATATACAATAAATAATAGAGTTTGAGTTTGTATAAAGCACTAACAATGGTATAAGTCTTTGAAACTTCACTTTTGCAATTATGTGTATGTATATATATATAAATATATTTTTACCACAATTATATATATATGTATATATATATAAAAATATATACGTCTTGAGAGACGTCATGTGTTGCAGTCTACTTACCTCTAGCGGCTAAACCAAGCTTCACTTCAATTGCTCGAAACAACGTCAACTAGAACCTAAATAATAATTAAACAATTCAATAAGGGCAGGTTCTTTAATAACCACAAAGTCCTCTTGATAAAACAATTCCTCAACCACTATGAAGATTTGGCAAGATAAAATTTAACGTGTCTTTCTAATATAACCCCAAACCTATTCTAGATTAAAATAATAGTATAGCATTCCCTAACCTAACATCTAATATTTATATAAGAACACGTTACCATAAGCAACCTTTATATCTCTCTCCCACTAGATGTTTTAAATTAAAGGTTTTTAAGATCAAGAACCATAATAATGCTAGACACCTTGAAAACATAATCCTAATCTCATCAGGAATAAATTCCATAATCCTAGCATTAATATATAATAAATATATAAACCAAGGCAAGCAACAATATGATGAATCCTTTAAAAAATTTGCATATATATAAATATATGAAAACATGTGAATGGACAAGAATCCACGAAACCATACAAGAGTTATATATATGATTCTATAGCATGTAATACAATGCCAAGTCATGCCGGCCTGATATAATTCTTTATATGGTACACGGATTCTTCAGGCAATGCAAATGTAGCCAAGCAGTGCAACCATTTGATTCACGCGCATGACAATTTTGACGGTTATATAGCATTCAATAACTATCAATCCTTGGCAATTTTCAACAAGACACGGCATCATTCATTAACTATCAATTCAGAAGTTTATGGCCAACGATAAACTTCAATCTATATATCACATGTATAAGTGAATCCTGGCATATGAATTCCAACGCTAATAACAAAATTTCATAAAAACATGATTATCATTGAAATTCCAGCAACCATCATTGAATTTTCAGCCCAAGTGAAATTAGCCTTAACCTGAAATAGGCTTCTGAATTTTCAGCCCAAGTGCAACAGCTTATTATGAAAGAAAATTAGGGTTTCTCAAAAACAAAAGAATAGGAGGCTGTGCACTTCAGGGCAGCCAGCAACTTCATCTTGGTTTTGAGGTAAGCATCATTCTAGGAAAGCCTTTTTTTTTTTCTTTTTTTTTTTTTTGCTGGGATTTCATCATTGACATGTTAGTGTTAGGGTTAGTATTAAGTTTGCTGGAATTTCAATTGGGTTTGCTGGAAATTCAATGATGGTTGCTGGAATTTCAATGATAATCATGTTTTTATGAAATTTTGTTATTAGCGTTGGAATTCATATGCCAGGATTCACTTATACATGTGATATATAGATCGAAGTTTATCGTTGGCCATAAACTTCTGAATTGATAGTTAATGAATGATGCCGTGTCTTGTTGAAAATTGCCAAGGATTGATAGTTATTGAATGCTATATAACCGTCAAAATTGTCATGCGCGTGAATCAAATGGTTGCACTGCTTGGCTACATTTGCATTGCCTGAAGAATCCGTGTACCATATAAAGAATTATATCAGGCCGGCATGACTTGGCATTGTATTACATGCTATAGAATCATATATATAACTCTTGTATGGTTTCGTGGATTCTTGTCCATTCACATGTTTTCATATATTTATATATATGCAAATTTTTTAAAGGATTCATCATATTGTTGCTGGCCTTGGTTTATATATTTATTATATATTAATGCTAGGATTATGGAATTTATTCCTGATGAGATTAAGATTATGTTTTCAAGGTGTCTAGCATTATTATGGTTCTTGATCTTAAAAACCTTTAATTTAAAACATCTAGTGGGAGAGAGATATAAAGGTTGCTTATGGTAACGTGTTCTTATATAAATATTAGATGTTAGGTTAGGGAATGCTATACTATTATTTTAATCTAGAATAGGTTTGGGGTTATATTAGAAAGACACGTTAAATTTTATCTTGCCAAATCTTCATAGTGGTTGAGGAATTGTTTTATCAAGAGGACTTTGTGGTTATTAAAGAACCTGCCCTTATTGAATTGTTTAATTATTATTTAGGTTCTAGTTGACGTTGTTTCGAGCAATTGAAGTGAAGCTTGGTTTAGCCGCTAGAGGTAAGTAGACTGCAACACATGACGTCTCTCAAGACGTATATATTTTTATATATATATACATATATATATAATTGTGGTAAAAATATATTTATATATATATACATACACATAATTGCAAAAGTGAAGTTTCAAAGACTTATACCATTGTTAGTGCTTTATACATACTCAAACTCTATTATTTATTGTATATTATTGTGAAACTGTATATGTCAAGAGTGTTTCAAATGGTCAACTAGACAGTCTGCAACCTTTGCCAACACAGGGTTAAGTGTTGGTCTTCGGCCGAAGTAGTGTTAGTGTGGTGTGGTGTAGTGTTATTGTTGCTCTTCGGAGCTAGTGTTGCCTCTTTGAGGTTAGTTTTATTGTTCCCATGGGAAATCACCCACCGAGTGTTTAGCAGCTTTTGTCTGTGTTTGACTAATATTTTTCATATTGAATTACTGTTTATTTACTACTGTTCTTTTAGGTGGAAAATTGCTTATTTTCAAAATAAAATTATTTCTACCTATTTGGTGCATATTGGCATATAAATGTGGTCATTATTTTATTAATGTTTACAGTGTTATAGTGAAGTGTTTTATTTTAACAGCTTTATAGAATATATTATATTACAGTTTAAACTAATTTTAATTGTATCGTGATGACTATATTTTGTCAATGATATTATCGTTTTGTTTTGGAAGACATCCTCATGTTTGTAGTCTCTTATTGAGCCTTTAGCTCACCCCTTTTTCCATCCTTTCAGATTAGAGTTATGGAGTGTCTTTTGGTGGTAGATCAGTGGAGCCTTAGATTGACGACTTCGTTTGGAGCTTGATAGTTGCAGAATTGTTTTAGCAAAATTGTTTCAGGACAATGAGATTATTATTTTGGAACTATTTTGAGATGTTATTTGGAGATTTTACATTCAAGAATATTATTGTTGTTTTGTTTTTATGGATTGTTAAGGAAATCTGATGATATTCAAGAAGTTTATTTGAGGATAAATATTACGCTCTATTCCATTATATCATTGTTGATTTTTTATAAGACAGGTTATGCATCTAAATCCTTCTTAAGGGTTTGGGGTGTTACATTAGAGAAGGGAAATGTCTCAACACAAATGCATTTCTAGCAGACATGAGATGTCTAACTGTGATAATGATGTTCAACCTTTATCCTGTAAGGAAGTTGACAACAATCAACAATGCCAGAGCAATTTTTCTAATGAAGCTCAAGAAAAGGACTTTCATAGACATCAGTGCTCATATATACTATACCATTGTTGATGAGACCAGAATAACTTCCAGAGCAAAACTGATCTTCCTTAGTCTTCTTATGAGAATTTTTAGTCTAAAAGGGGTGGAAATTCCTCAAGATATAGGACTCATGTCTACTCCATCAGTAATTAACAACCTAACCATCTCAAGGATACGAGTGCATCTTCCGGGTGATGAAGAAGAAGGTGATCAAGAAGGAGGTGAAGGCATGGAAATTGAAACAGAAGCTGCTGGTCAACCCTTAAGTTCAAGAGGTCGCAGTAAGAGAAGCAGAGCATCATCTTCATCAGAAGTACCTCCAAAATGCATTCCAGATCATCCTTGAAAGGATTGATGGACTCAGAGATATGGAAAATGAACAGACTGACAAGCTGACTGCACTTCAAGATCAAATGAACATTCTCTTAGCAAAACTTGACAGCTTCACTACACAGCAGTGATCCTTTGGCCATTCCGGTCAAAAATGGGGAGATTTTTGGTGGAGGATAGCTGGGGATAGATCTTGAGGGGGAGCACTCGTTGAGGGGGAGCACTTATTATTATGTTTTCTTTCTTATGTCTTGAAATTACTTTATCTTTCTGCTAAAGACTTTTGGTTTTATCTGTTGGATATGGTTCTTTATGTGATACTCTGGTTTATATATTAGATGTTTTTCAGCTTTATTTTGTACCTATGCTTCTGTAGCCTTTTATTTTGTACCTTTGCTTATGTGGCTTTTTGGTTATGTTTTGTACCTGGCTTTTGTAAGCACTATGTCTTCTTACCTTGTGGCCTTCGTACTTTGTGTTTAAATGTTATTCTTTTATCTTTAAGTACATCACTTTTGTGCCCTGTGTTGGATTTTTTATCCTTAATGCAATTACGTAGTGTTGTTGCATTGATTGAGTGCTGGACATGCAAATGATACTTGTCATTCAGCTTATTAGATTGCATGTCCGAATGTTCATTCCATGTGAGTATAAGCATTGTGATTACTGTTTATAGTGATTGTTTGTTTTTGGTCAAGCCTTGCTCTATTGCTTTAATCCATTTTGCTTGATCGCATTGTGCTTGCTTCATATGCAATACAAGTTTTTCTGGATACAATGAACTTATTGTGTGGTTGCTTTTCAGGAGATACTTGTACTTATGATTCAAGAGCTTCATAGATCCTAGAATTAGGTGTGAATGAGTTTTGTTCAACTGTTCCCAACTCACGCGTTAAGTCTAGAGTTTGTTGTAGGGTTTTGTCACGGAATAGCCAAAAGGGGAGATTGTAAGGTTGAAATTTATCAACCATTTTGTTGGCTTTATTCCATGCCAATTTGCTTGTATTTTCAGCATTTAGAAACCTTGTATTTAGGTAGGAATCATGAAAGGGTAGTGTGTGAGAGAGTGTGAAGAATTGCTCAAGACTGTGCTGCAGAACAGGGACTTGTGACTGGACTTCGCTAGTGTCTCGCGACTGGCACGCCGCCAGATATTGCACACGAGAGAAGCGTGCAGAGGAGAACTCGCGACTAGATTTTGCGGGTGGCTCGCGACTGGAAAGCTGCCAGAATATGAACCGTTGTGCCAACTGTTGCACTACAGGATAAAATTCCAGACTGGCCTTTCAGTTTGTTTGCGACTTGAACTCACGACTCAGTCAAGCCGCGAGGCCAAGCCGACAGCCAACTCTGTTATGAAAAATCTGTCTCTTTGCATTCTAAACACCCAATAGTATATATACCCCTTATACCCACGAAATGTAGAGGGCTTCCAGAGAGAATTTTGAGAGAGAAACCCTAGAGAAAAACAAGATTGACTCATCCACAATCTTTGCCTTATGACTCTTCAAATTCCTCTACTCTCTTCCTCTCCATTGTAGATCCTTGAGAGGTTCTTTAGCCAAATCCTTTTCTCACCATACCCATATCAATGAGTAGGCTCTTTGGTGTTTTGGGAAGCAGTTAGGAAGGAACCAATTCTTATTGGTTGATGCTATGGACTAGTAGTGGGATCCGGGAAGCTAAAGAAGAAATAGGTTCTGCGTAACCTCGTTGGAGCAAGAAGCTTGGAGGGCTTAGGTACTTGGGTAGATTAGGCTTTGAGGGTCTATTGCTGTCCTTGTATCCCAACTACATTCTTTACTGGATCATTTTGACTGCTTGGAGGGCGGTAGAGAGGTTTTACGCCGAGGGCTTCGGTTTCCTCTTCGATAACACGTCTTGTGTTGTCCTTGTGTTTGCGTCTCTCTTCCCTTTATCTTTGTCATTTATTTTCTATTATGGATGTGATTTTATTTGACTTAGATGGTTTATCAATTCTGTTTTAGGTTTTAATTCATTTTCCGCATGTTTATCGTTTGTGTTAAAGCTTGAATTGGTAATTTGTAAATTGGGGGTCTAAACGTTCATAGTGTTTTATACGCTATTTGAACTTTCAACCATTGAGTACATCAGTGCCAAGGTTCCAATGGTACTTATTGATTATGGGTCCGCATTGAATGTATGCCCTTTTAGGACCGCTCTCACCATTGGCCTAGATGTGGAAACGATCATCCCCTCTCCTTTAACCGTTAGGGCATATGACAATACTTCAAGGAAAGTAATGGGAACTCTCAAGGCCCTTTGCAAGATTAGTCCATTGGAGATGATTGTGGAATTCCACGTGATGGACATCACCCCTAACTACAACCTTCTCTTGGGAAGGGTGTGGCTTCATCCCATTGGAGCTATTCCTTCTTCTTTACACCAAAAGATAAAAATCCTATGGAATGGAGGTATTGCTGTGATAATTGGTGACGATGAGATCTTAGCTCCCATTTGTGGAATCAAAGAAGGAGGAAGTGAGCTTCAAATGAGTGGCTTTGAGTTTGTGAACATGGCTGACTATGGATTAAAGGATGAAAGGTATACTACAAACTTGCTCCCATATTGTAGTAATGAGGTGATTGCAATAATGAAGAACATGGGGTTTATGCCTAGTATGGGCCTAGAAAATGAAGGAAAAGGGGTGGCTGAATTCCCCAATTTCATGACTCAACTGACCAAGGAAGGTTTGGGATTTTTTGAAGTCTGTGACAAAATCAAAAGAAACCATGGTACTCTTAATGGAAACTTTGTGAAGGAAGAAGGAGACTTTCCTTTTGTGGCTTTCCCGAACTTTGGGTAGGTAAGGATGGAAAAGTGTATCCGGGTTAGGAGATATTCTTCAATGAAAAGCTTACTTTCAAGGAGAAACTGACTGTGGTGATCAAGAAAGTTCACGAGCAAGTTAACTGGGTAGACTACATGGATGCTGAAGCAATGGAGACTATGCTGAAGAAGGAGGGGACCTGTTCGCCATCACCAATGAAGAGCCAAGTGATCCTTTTACCTTCATCATGCCTATTGAGAGACACCTCAATAATTGGACTTGGGTTGGGTTTTCTAAGAATGAGGGAAAGAAATTTTGTAATGCAAAGTTCCAATGTACTTTTCAACATTTTCAATAAGATGAATTCTGATTAGCTTATTTTGATGTGTCCTATATTTTTAAATTTTGCACTTAAATGATTCTAATGAATTTGAAAACGAAATTAATAAAAAATTGGAAAAGAAAATTGAACCTATAGAACCAAATTTTGAAACTCTTAATTTGGGCAATGATGAGAATCCACGCTTAATTAAAATTGGCTCAACCCTAAATGAAAAAGAAAAGGAAGATCTTAATGAGTTTCTCATAGAATTTCAAGAAGTGTTTGCATGGTCCTATAAAGATATGCTCGGCATCGATCTTGAGATAGCTTAACACCACATTGATACTCATGCTCACATGGTACCCGTTAAGCAAAAGCAGAGAGTATGAGAACTGAATGACTTCTAAAGATCAAAGAAGTGGTCACTAAGCAATTGAAAGTAGGGTTCATCAAACCTGCACACCAAGCTGAATGGATAGCCAATGTTGTGCCTATACCAAAGAAGGATGGAAAACTAAGGATGTGTGTGGATTTCAAGGATTTGAACAAAGCTTGCCCTAAGGATGATTTCTCTCTTCCCCACATAGATGTCTTAGTGGATAATATGGCCGATAGTGCCTTGATGTCTTTTATGGATGGTTTCTCAAGATATAACCAAATCAAGATGTCTCCTAAGGATATGACTAAGCCCACCTTCACTACAGAATAAGGGATCTATTGCTACACGGTAATGCCATTTGGGCTCAAGAATGCGGGAGTAACTTACCAAAGGATGGCTATAGCCTTGTTACATGACATGATGCACAACGAGGTTGAAGTATACGTGGATGACATGATCGTGAAATACAAGGATAGAGAAGGTCACATCATTAACTTGAGAAAGTTCTTTGAAAGGATCAAGAAGTATAGATTGAGGTTGAATCCTCAAAAGTGTACCTTTGGAGTAACGGTTGGGAAATTACTAGGCTTTTTAGTAAGTGATAAAAGGATAGAAGTTGACCTATCCAAGATCATAGACATATTGGAGATGCCTCCACCCAAGAGTGAGAAAGATAGAAGGGGATTTCTAGGTCAACTACAGTATATCAACCGGTTCATCGTCAAACTCACTTCCATTTGTGAGCCCTTCTTCAAGCTTTTAAGAGAGAAGGAACCCTATGCATGGAACAATGAATTTCAGAAAGCCTTTAAACTTATCAAGGAATACCTCTTTCATCCACCTATTCTAGTGCCTCCATAGCACGGGATGCCATTGCTACTATACCTCTCTATCATAGGAGATGCAGTTAGGAGGATGCTTGCACAAGAAGACGATGATAAGAATGAGAGAGCAGTGTACTGTTTAAGCAAAAGATTCCATTATTATGAGACTAGGTATACGCCCATAGAAAAGTCATGTTTTGCACTTGTGTGGGTCGTGCAAAAGTTGAGACACATCATTCTGCCATTCCAAATATGGATAATAGCCAGAATGGACCCATCGAAGTACCTATTTGAGAAACCCACTTTGAGTGGGAGATTGTCAAGATGATTGATCCTATTAGCAAAATTCGATTTAAAGTATGTGGCAAGAAAAGTTATCAAAGGAAGCTTAGTGTCAGATTTTTATGCCGAGAACCCCATAGAAGGAGATGATGGAAAAGAAGATTTTTTAGATAAGGATATTTTGGATATTGAACTAGGGACATGGAAAATGTACTTCGATGAAGTTGTGAACCAATATAGGAATGGGATAAGAGTACCTTTGATCACCCCTGATGGATCCCATGTGTCAAATTGAACTTTGAGGCGACTAATAATATGGCAGAATACGAAGCTTGTATCGCCAGAATGGAAGCTCTCTGAGAATTAGGGGTAAAAGAAATAGAGTTATTTGGTTATTCAACCTTAGTCATAGGCTAAGCATGGAAATTGTGGAAAGTAAAGGAAGAGCATTTGAAGCTTTATCAGCAATATTTAGAGGATTTGACCAAAACCTTTGATAAGGTCAAATACACTATCATCCCTAAAGTTCAAAATCAATTTGTAGATGTCTTGGCTATGTTAGCCTCGATGGTTGAAATACTTGTATGAGTATAGGACACGACCCCTAGAGATTGGGCAGAGTTATAAACTAGTACACAAGGAGAGAACCGAGTCTTCAATCTTGGCTATAGAAGAAGAAGGGGTTCCTTGGTATTATGACATCATGAAATTCCTAGAATTGAGAATGTACCTTGACAGCACTGTAGACACCGCATTTTGTACCCCTTAGGCACACTCTTGTGTACGCAGCTAGGGTTTTAGAAATAAAAAAGGCAAATTTTCTGCAATAACGGCAGAGGTTTGGAATGAATCCCACATCACCTAGAAGCCATTCCAAACCCCATTTTTTTCCATTATGTAAAGCCTTACACGGTATATTTTCAAAAAACACAAAAACTCCACAAGAAAAATACAAGATTCATTAGAAAATAATGAATCAAAAGGAATTTTTTCACAAAACACCCTTAAGTCAATTTGTTTGATTGGGACCTTTTTTGGCCCCAATCGTTTTAGTTTAACGTTGCTAATCACATTTTTATTGAATTTTGATAAATTTGACTGAAGGGAATGGTCAAAATCAGCTTATAAAGCTTCTTATTTGAGGTATTGAGTCTAACTCTTTCTTTTCATTCATTTTTCTTTTTAGTCTTTCTTTTTAGTTTTAATCTTGTTTGTTTGCTTTATTTATGTATATGATTGTTTAGGTTAGTTTTATAGTTTTCTTTATATCCTGAGCATGTTTGGTTGTTAAAATTAGGGTTTTTATTTGTGCTCTGCTTTTCTGCTTTGCTGTTTATGGGTTAGGGTTTCGAGCACAGCTGTGCACGCATGCCTTTTGCATGTGTACGTAGGCCTCCTCCTACGTACGCAACCTCCGGTATGCATATGCAGGCTGCTGCCTAGAAACCCTAGATTAGTCTTCTGCTTCTATCTCATTTTATTTTCTTATCTCACATGTTCTTGTTTAAGTTTCTTTTTATGTACATGTGTATCTAATGCCTCTGTTTCACATGTTTTATTGATATTTACCTTTGATATGTTAGATTAGGGTTTCATCTCTTATTTCTTAGTTTGATACCATGAATATGCATTCACATGCCCATGCATGATGCCATAGGTACTGAGTCGCTACAAGGTGAGTAAAGGTAAGTCATATATTCACATAAACATGCATATGTGTTGTTATGTTTTGTTTGATAAACATGTACATGTGTCGTTGTGTTGCATTTTGTATTTAATTGATAAATGATGTACTTGCTGCAATGATTAAGTTGCTGCCTTATATATGACATGATAGGGTTTTCACATGATAGATGAATGCTAGGGTTTTATATGTTTGGTTTGGTTTCTTATGCTTTATGGATGGATATGTATGTGTTTTAGGATGATGATGCCACATTGTATGCTTAGATGTATGCTAGTGTGTGTGTGAGTTTTAAATATAAGTGTTGCACATGATTTTATCAATTTTAAGATGTAAGACACAATGATGGGAGGCCAACCTTAGGATTAAGCGGTGTAGACACCTCATTTTGTACCCGGTTAATAAACTTTAGTCCCCGGTTCCAATGATGAGCTTGACATGTCTACAAAAGGTAATTTAAGTTATTTTGATAGTTTGGAAGTAATTACAACTTAAAATTACTAAAATCGCTTTGAAAACGATGTTGAAAAAATGACTTTCACTCACTGTTTTGACCATAATTTTTGATCCACAATAAATGTTTGAGTAAGGTTTGTTTCATTGGAAGGTAGACATCTTCAGATTCAATTTGAATACAAATTTTGCCTATCTGGACTTAAATTGAGTGAGTTATGACTATTTGAAGTTGGGCCAACTAAGCAATCTGATTTTCTAGGTTTTAAAGCTTTATTTTAATGGCCCAAAACATAATGTTTTGATGTGGGCCGGCCCATGGACCATGGAGCACGTCCAAAGATCATTAAAAAGTCTAAAAACCCTAATTTTAACTTATTAATACTCATCTTATGCCTCCAATCACAACCCTAGCTAGAAAGAGCCATTTTTTAGCCTCTATCTTCTCTGAAACCCTAATTCTCTTTTCTAAAACACACACACATAGCACCTTTGCACATTTTTTACAAATTAAAAACCTCTCCTTAGTTAGTTCTAAGGCGGAAACTATTTTCCCAATTTGATTTCTCAAAACCCTTTTCAAAACTAATCTTGTTTTTGAGTTTCGATTACCTGTAAACTTTTGAAATCTTCTTTTACCTTGATATCTCATTGAATATTGTTGTGTAGGTACTGAGAGGCCGGTTAAATATCAATCAAGTTTTTGTTCGATAGCAAGGTAAGTCTCTCTTCATGGCTTTTCATTGATTTGGTTCTGTTATAATTTGTGTTTTTGTTGTTCTTAGTTATTTTATATGTTATTCATGCTTAGAAATATTTTTTGTTTTAATTGATTTTATTTTGTTTTGTCTTATCATGTTTTGATTGGAAAGTTGATATGATTTGATATATTAATGAATATGTTTTGATGTGTTAAGTGTTGCTCTTGTTTGTTGTTAGATCCAACGCATGTTTAGGAACAGATTTTATTTTATTTATCTTTAATCTCTTTATTGTTAGTTTAGGTTATTAGAAGCATGATAGGTTTGGTTTGATTGTTATTTTGTTGCTTGCTTTAAAACTATTTTTCTAGGCATGTATGCGTGCGCATACTAGAGGATGCATATGCATACTCATGTATGCGTACGCATCCTTGTGCCCAAAAATGCAGATTTAAGGTTCTTGAAATTTTGATTGTTTTGCTTAGTTCTAAATCCTTTGTTTAAGTCTTGCTGAGTCTAATTTTCACATGTTTAGGCCTAAGGTTAGTAGAATAACATGTTTCACATGCTTATATTGTTGAATTGATATTTAGGGTTTATATCTTGGTTGAATTACATGAACATGCATATGAAAATGAACAAAGTGTTGTGGTGCTATGAGGTAAGTGAGGTAAGTCATGCATAATTACATGAACATGCATTTGATTGAGATGATGAGCATGATATGGTTTATGAACATGATGAATATGCTTGGCTAATACCATAATGCTATGCTTGGATGTTGAGGATATGATTGATGTTAATGCCTTGTTGATGCTACCATATTGTGATATGCTTGCTGCCTTGAATGAGATGAGATAGATGTTTGCTTGGGTTGTGATATGCCATGATAGATGAGTGATTAGGTTCTAGGATGATTGATACCATGTTGATTGTTAGATGTGTGTTAGTGTGTGTGTGAATATAGATGCAATGTTGAATGTGTCTTTAATAGGGTTAAGACATAAGAGACAATGAGAGGAAGCCAACCTTAGGGTTGGGCAGTTTTGGGTGCCTAACACCATGCCAAGACCGTACCTTAACTCTGAAATCATATCTCTTGCAGCAAGATCAATGGTCCTTCCTTGAGAGGATGCTATATATATGGTTCCTAGACCATTGCAGAAATTAGGTGGCAACTCCCCCTTTTGTCCACAGTGGCGACTCCACTAGAGATTGTGAGTTTAATTCCTCTGTGTCCTATGTCTTAACCTTAATAAAGGCTTATTCAATACTTGTTTGCACACACTTCACATGGTTCATTTGTCCTTTAACCAGGGTTAGTGATGAATGGGAAGATGGATGGCTCTATTGGGGCCCAAATCTTCCGGAGTTCATCCCACCAACTCACAATCAGTGCCATCACCTATAATAGGCTTTGAATATGTTAAAGGTTTGCTACCAGTCCACTTAGGCCCTCGGTTGGAATCATAGCCCACCAAGTTTTGAATGACCTACTTATCTATCCCTTTAGTCTTAGGGAGCCTACCCACACTTAAAGAGATCCTAAATCCTATCAATAAGAGGGTACCCATTATATATCTCTTGTTTGTTCAACCATATATCTTGTGATCACCTAATTCTAAAGGACAAATAAAAGATGTAAAGAATTGGAGGATGGCCCAAAAGTTATGGCATATCCTAAGATATTGGGATGAAAAGAAAAGAAGTTCTCACATATGAGAAACTTATTCCAAAGTCCAAAGGTATATCTTAACTTGAAAAGTTCATAAGACCATAGCCTAATTGCTATCATAAACCCAAATCAAAAGGCCTTTTGGAAAAAAGGACCTTGAGCCTAAGGTAACAAATATGCTATGGACTTAGCATCCAACATCCTTCAAAGCCCAAAATGAAACTTCCTAATCTTGGGTCTCTTTGTTGCATGCCTAGACCCAAAATGATGAGAAATTCATGGACTTTGAGAGGAAGGTTACAATATATCCTAGCTAGAGGACTACTTCAAAAAAAAATTAAAAAAAATGAAGAAAGTTTTTTGCAAAGAAGAAAAGTTTTCAAAAAAAAAAATTCTTTTGTAAATAATATTTTAAGAAGTGAAATATTCAACCAAAATAAAAGGGAAAAGTTTTTGAAAAAAATGATTATTTTTTTTTGAAAATAAAAATTCAAAGATAAGAGATGATCCACAAAGCTGTGATATACACTAAGTTTTGGGCCCATTCAAAAAAAAAAAAAATCAAGAAGGCCCAAGATCATGAGTATACCATAGACTTAGGAGGAATGCATCAGGTCATGAAGTCATAACATACCCTAGCCTTTGGGGTCAAAATACAAAAATCCTTTTCAAAGACAAGAGAGCCCAAGATCATGAGTATGTTATAGGCTTTATTGAAAAGTTGTGAACCAATCCATGCTTTGGGAAGATTTGAAACCCTACAACTCATAAACATGGGTAGGCTCACCAAGAGCCCAATAAGGATTAAAAGAGGAAATCATTTTGAGCCAATTGACCAAACTCTTCAAACTAGAGGCAAGGCCCATTTGAGAATGAAAGATAAAAATGGAACAAACTTTTTGAAACTAGGGGCAAGGCCCTAATGAGGGGAGAGAGTGAACATTCAAATTGGGCTTCGTAATGGGACAAGCAAAAGATTTTGATGTGTTTAGATAAAGCTTGGTCACTTTTTTTCTTCAAAAAAAAAATCCAAAAAAGAAAAAGAAAAGAAAAATGTGGACTTCTAAATGTCATGGCTCATTTTAAATACAAGTTCAAATAAGTTTTTCATAAGAAAAGAAATTTTCCAAAGCATGATGGGCTTGCATTATAAATGGGGCATTGATCTTTGTGTTTAAATTGTTTGATGAGACCATTTTCATAAGGTCAAATAGAGCATAAGATGTGGACTAACCTTGCAAAATTCATGAACAACCTATGCATAAGCCCAAATTAGGATGAGAGGGCAAGATGAGTGACTTGTAATTGGATTCAAAGCCCAAAGAAAAAAAAGGCAAAAACAAAAAAACAAAAAAACAAAAAAACAAAAAAACAAAAAAACAAAAAAAAAAAAGAGGAAAAAAAGAATGTTAGGCTTGGATCCAAGTGAGGAAAGATGAGAGAGTGAGAAGTGTGAATGATGTAATTGGGCTTTAAGCATAAGGGAAAACATGAATTTTGAAAGATTGATGTAGCTCATTTTATTTCTATGTAAGATAATGAAATGATATGAGACTTAGAGTACGAATGGGGCATACATGTAGTCCACAAGTTGATGCTAGTAACAAAATTTTATTAAGACGTTAGGTCCAAAACTTTAAGACATTTGGAGCATATGTTTATTTGTTCAAATTCATTTTCAGGGACATTTAAGATAATCTCAAAGCACATCCCTAATCTTGTCGAGGTCTACTCACGAAGGAGGATACCAAGAAGCAATGAAGAACATAAATGAAAGTATCTACATCATGAACAAGACACTTGTTCCCATTGAGGAGCTAATGAAGGATGTAAGCACTCGACTGCAAAAGCTTGAAGAAGTACGTGGCCTACAAGCCAAGGATGTCTTTGGCAAGAAAAAAGAAAGAAAGAAAGTTATTGCCAAAGACAACCATAAAAAGAGAAGGGAATTTGATGACATTTACATATCATTTTCAGAGGCCTTTGAAGTCTTATCTAAGAAAGGTTATCTCAGGTTGCTTGAACCTACTCTTCTTCTAATTCCAATCCCAAGCACTTGGAACATGAATGAGTATTGTGCTTTTCACCAAAAGTTAGGATACAAGATAGATGATTGCTTTAGGTTGAAGCATGAGATTCAAGATTTAGTTGATGGTAGGGTGATCACCAAGCCAAAATGCTAGAGATGAAGCACGATCAAATGAAGGGATGTGCTTAAGAGATTTGATCCATGAGAATACCTTTGCTAGAGGATGAGCCATTTCAATTTTGTTGAGTCTCTTTCAATTGTCATGTTGTTGAGTCTTTACCTTTGTTATGTTGTCAAGTCTTTGTTTAAGATGTATTGTTAAGTCTTTCCATATGTTTTGTTGTTGAGTCATGTTCTTTTGAATTTTCAAGTCAATGTTGTTGTACTTTCAATAAAGATGGTCATTCAAATAAGACGTGCATCATGTGATCTCTTTTTGCTGGTTTTTAAATGAATGAATCCTTAAACCTAAAACATTGGTTAATCCAAATAAGGAATCAAAAGATGAGATTGTCATATTTCATTCGATCATAAAGAGCAAGCATGAAAATGAGAAAGAGGGAGAGAGATAAAGAGAAAGAGAAAAAAAAAAAAAAAAAAAAGCTTCGATCAAGTGAGAGAGTACACAAGAATGATAAGGATGAATGATGAGAGATTCCTTGAAGCACAAGACACGAGTAGTTCAAAGATGGAAAAGAAAATTGAATAAATAACTTGTTGTTTCATATGGATGACACAACAATGATGAGAGATTGATGAGATGAAAAGGCTAAACCTAGGTTTGGAAAGGCTAAGCAATCAAGGTTGAAGGGATAAGAGGCCATTTTTCTGCTACCTTTTTTATACCCATGCCAAGAGATTACCCCCTACACTGGGGGCATGTTCTCAAGAGATGGTGATTTGAAAGGTTTACCCTTGACACTAGGGGCATACTCTAATATTGGAAAGGATCAACCCTATGCTAGGGGCAAATTTTGTGGATGAAAGATAGATGGATGTGAGGATGATTTATAAGTGAAAAGAAAAAAAGGGGCATGGAAAAAGAAAAAAAGAGAAAAGCAAAGAAAAGAAAAAAAGAAAAAAGGAAAGGAAGAGATAGAAGAAAACAAGAAAGGAAATGGAAATGGAAGTGAGAATCAACATGGACAAGGAAATTGATGAAAACAATGCAAGCATAAGATGAGTAGTAATCCTTGGCAATTAGGACTCCTTGAGAAAAAAATTGAATTTAAGCCTCAAATACCCTTTCTTTCTTAAGCATTAGAATCCCAGCCTCATTCAGTCCATAAACAAGTCCTCTCTGATCAGTTAAGATTATTTCGCCCTACAAATGTTAGAATGCCTAGCCTTGGGAGTAAGAAGAAAAAAAGAAAGAAAAGAAAGGAGAAAAGCCCGCTAGGTTGAAAACCTGAAAGGGCAGCCTAGGCAAAAATTAGGGCACCTTGAAAAGAAGGGAAGAAAGAACAATAAGGAACTCACTCTAAGCTAAGGGCAATCCATGAATGAGAATGACGAAGGGATGACCATACAAGGGAAGATGAGACTAGCTCCAAGCTAAAGCAAACATGATAAAGAGAAAAGTCATCATACATGAAAGATGAGTTAATTTAATAGAATGCAAGAAGAGAGAGATGAGAGAAGTAGGGGGTGCATGTTCAAACAAGGACAGTGATCGAGTTGACTAGAGATGATCAAATTTTAAATTCACGTTTGGGCTAATCAATGAAGATGGTGGGTAATTCATGAAAAAAGAATTCAAAGAGAATATACATTGATATGCAAAATCATCTGGATCTATGATCCCTTGTTTCATTACCTCCTTTCTGTTGGGGTTTATGCCCTAAAATCCAACTTATTGGCATGTCATTTATGTGATTTATGTATATGATGTGGTTCAACTATAAAAAAATATTTTTCACCAATAGTCAAGTTTGACTCTATCTAGATTCTCTTATCCATTATATTTCATTTGGATGAAATATGGCAATGGATATCAAGAAAACTTCTTTTAGTAGCAATTTTGAGGAAGATATCTATATGATGTAACTAGACTTGTATATAGCAAAGAATCAGTAGTGTTTAGTATGCAAGTTGCTTAAATTCCATTTATGGACTAAAGCAAGCATCTGAATCATAAAATATCATCTTTGATCAAGAAATCAAATTGTTAGAATTTTGATCAAATATTAAAAGACCTTATGTATGTAAAAGCTGTATAGAATAATAATCTTTTAATGTATGTTGATGACTTTCTAATTATTTAGAATGATGTAGAGTTATTGTCATCAATAAAGTTTTTTTTTTTTTTTTTTTTTGTCTAGTCCAGTTTGATATAAAGTACATGGGAAGACTGGTACCATCATAAGAATTAAACTTTGTTAAAATTCAGAAATTAGGATGTTGGGTCTTTCTCAAACTTCTTAAATAGATTAGATTCTAGCCAAGTATAGCATATAATACTTCAAGAAAGGATTCTTTCCTTTTAAGTTTGGATTTCCTTTATAAAGGACTATAGTCTTAAGACATATAAAAGGAAAAGCATATTAAGATGGTTCCTTATACCAATTCGATAGGAAGTCTTTATGCTATGCTAAATACGAGGGTAAATATCTATTTTGCGGTGGGCATGGTAAGCAAATATCAATTGAATCAAAGATCACTTAATTTGGTGGGAGTAAAGCATATACTCAAATATCTTAGAAGAATGAGGGATTATATGCTTGTCCACAAAAGTGAGGTTTTGATAGTTACTGGATGTACAAATACTGACTTGTAGTTTGATTGTGATTCATGAAGTTGGACTTCAAGATATGTGTTCATCCTAGGTGGTGAAGATACACATTAAGCGTAAGTATTATCTCATTAGAGAGATATGAGTACGTGAGATGTAACAATAGAAAAGATAATTTATACAATAAATCTGGCTGAAACTTGTTTCCAAACCTTGCCTTAGAGTGACTATGAATTACTCCAAAAGGAGATAAGTGTCAAATATATGGTAAATTGTCTTTGAGGGCAAATGGGAGATTGTTGGGGTTTATGCCTTAAAATCCAATTTATTGGCATGTCATAAATAATTAAATTGTTTAATTATATGAGACTATCTATAAATGAGCTAATAGGACATTATCTTAGTCCATGAGATGCATAGTATGTGATTTATGTGATTTAGTCACAGAAGATATAAGTCATAAATTCTTATACTAGTTCGTAGTCGGTGATGAAATTGGGCATTTCATTTGCGAAGACTACATATCAACTAAGATAATTTATCTTGATCATAGAAGTAGAGATTTCTAGTTGATATATTGATATGTTTTAAGAGTTAAAGCATATTGAACCAGACCGCTGTTAGATTTATTATTCTCCTAACAGCTGTCAAATGAATAATAAATCTCACGACTTCTATTTACATCAGCTCTAAATCCTGAGAGAATAATGGACCTAATCATGAGGTGTAGATAATCAGTTATATAAAAGGAGAGAAACATACAGAATTTCATAAGTGATTTTTCATTAAGATCATATAAGGAATGAAATGGTGTGTAAGTGAGTGTAAGCCACTCTCTTATTCTCCCCTTGGAAACTAATTGAAAGACCACACTTCTTGGGCATTAAGTGGAATTGGAGTGAAGATTAAAAGTGTTTCCGAGTACTTCTAATCTTTTGTTCTTAATTCCACTGCACCAAGGTATGCTTTCTTGTTCTTAAATTCTGAAACTTACATAGTACATGTTATCAATTGCGAATGAAGAAGACCCGTTAATTTTCTGCTGCGTATGTTTTATATGCGATACAAACATATATTTTTCCAACACTTTCTTCAACTTCAAACTTTCTTCAAGGTCCTCTTTGTATTCAAATTGTGTTGTGCTATACTATCTCTAAACTCTTGTCATGCTTGAAGCTTCTTTAGTTTAGAGTAGCTTTCAACTTGTTGTGTTCCTAAATATCCATTTGTCGCAAAACTCATGTCGTGTTTGGAAATTCTTTGATCTAGATTCTTTTCCAACTATCTTTGATCTTTGTCTAGAGGTGTTAGGAATTCTAGGGAATTGATGGTCATCCAAAGGCAAAATGTGCATAAAATAAAAATGAATGAATGAATGGTTTGAATAAATATGTTCCCCATAAAAAGAAAAGAATGCAATGAACCCATGACCTAATCAAACTCTTCCTTATTAATGTCTTAAAAAGGAATACTTTTTAGAAGTCCAAAAAAAATGGGAATGAAATTAAAAAAAATGTGAGATGTTGAAAATAAAGAAACAAGATAAAAAATGAAAGATGAAGATCGAAAAAGAAATGAGGAATTGGAAAATGAGAGAAGAAAAAGAAAGGATGGAGATGAAGATGTGAAGAGAGAGAATAAAAGAAAAGATGATGGAAGAGAAACCAAAAAAAAAATGACGAAAAGAGAAAAATAAATGATGAAAAGAGAAGAAAAAAAATGAATGAAGAGAAGATTAAGAGGAATGATGTGATATGTTGTGATTGGTTCAGTCTTGATGTGTTTGGACCTAACTTGATGTGACCCACTGTGATTGGATCTTGATGTGTTTAGACCAAATCTGATGTGAAATGTTGTGATTGGATTTGTCCTGATGTGTTTGGACTTAACCTGATGTGAAACGTTGTGATTGGTTCTGTCTTGATGTGTTCGGACCAAACTTAATGTGAAGTGTTGTGATTGGTTCTGTCCTGATGTGTTTGGACCTAACCTGATGTGACTTGTTGTGCCTTGGTTTTGTCCTGATGTGTTTGGGCCAAACTTGATGTGATCCGTTATGAAAAATCTAAGAGATTCAAGAAAGCTTCAAAATTCAAAAATGAATTCAATAATTCTAGAGAGAGATTGGCATTTAAGAAGAAAATCAAGAATTTCAAAAGAAAAGATTTCAAGTTTCAAAAATCCAAGAGAGATTTTAAAAATGGAAGAAAGATTTCAAAAATGGATGGATTTGAAGGATGAATATCTTAATTGATTCTAATATCCTTAAATAATAATTCTTTTGGTAATAAATGATGTGTGTCTTGAATGATGAGTTCTTTGATGTGTGATGTTGAGTCTCTTGAATCTTTTATGATTATATGATGTCGTGTTGATGTGCTTATGATGTTGTGCTTATGTTTATGATGTTGTGTTGATGTGTTTTTGATGTTGTGATGATGTGTTGATAACATGATTTGTGATGTCTGATGTTGGCTAAGGATAGTAGCCACTCTTGTTCTGCCTATTGTTGGAAAAAATACATGTTTGTATCATATACAAAACATACGCAGCGGAAAATTAAAGGATCTACTTCATCGCAATTGATAGCATGCACTATGAAAGTTTCAGAATTTAAGAACAAGAAAGCGTACCTTGGTGCGGTGAAATTCAAAACCAAAGATCAGAAGTTCTTGGAAAAACTTTTAATCTTCACTCCAATTCCACTTAATGCCCAAGATGTGTGGTCTCTCAATCAGTTTCCAATGAGAGAATAAGAGAGTGTCCAACACTCACATACAAACCATTTCATTCCTTGTGTAATCTTAATGAAAAACACTTATAAAAGACTTTCTAAAAGAACCACTGAAATTCTGTATGTTTCTCTCCTTATATACAACTAATTATCTAATTGGGCTAGCCTTTTGAGCCATTCCAATTGGGCTGCAGTGTGTGGCTTGGAGTGGGACCAAAAGGGAACAAATAAGACTCTAGCTCCAATGGGCCTTGGGCTTTTCTGTCAACTCTTGACAAGTCTAAAATTACCATTAATTATATTCAATACCACTATATGAATATAATTGCACTCTAGGCCTTATTAATAAATTATATCCCAAGACTTTATTATACATGCAACCCCTTCATTAAAATATTCATAGTAATACAAAGTCATGAATATAGACTGCCACTTTGAAAATTACTACATTTTAATCCTTAAGTACCCAGTTTAATCCTCAATGTTATTCATTATATATTTATGAAATTCAATTCCATAAATATATACTTTAGTAACTCCTTACTAAAGTGGTTAGGCCCAACTCTCTAAATAACCAATCCCATTAAACTTATCTCAAGGGAATATTTTATATCTCCGTTAAGAGATTATGAATTCCATCTTGAGAATATATGTTTCATCCACACTAAATGCGGCTGCACAACATACTGAGGTTTTGACCGTAACTTATAGATTTCACTCCTGATATATCAAAGCAACCTACATCTCATAATCAGGTCCATTATTCTCTCAAGATATTGAGTTGATGTAAATAGAAGTCGTGAGATTTATTATTCATTTGACAGTCATTAGGAGAATAACAAATCTCACAGCGGTCTAGTTCAATATGTCTTAACTCTTAAAACATATCAACATACCAACTAGAAATCTCCATTTCCATGATCAAGACAAATCATCTTAGTTGATATGTTATAGTCTTCGCAGATGAAATGCCCAATTTCATCACCGACTACGAACTAAAATTCTGAGTTTACAAAGAACTTGCGATTTATATCTTCTGTGACTAAATCACATACTATGCATCTCATGGACTAAAATAATGTCCCATTAGTTCATTTATAAATAGTCTCATATAATTAAACAATTTAATTATTTATGACATACCAATAAATTGAATTTTAAGACATAAACCCCAACAATCTCTCACTTGCCCTCAAAGACAATTTACCATATATCCGACACTTATCTCCCTTTAGAGTAATTCAAAGTCACTCTAAGCCAAGGTTTGGAAACAAGTTTCAGTCAGATTTATTGCGTAAATTATCTTTTCTACTACTACTGAAGTACTCATATCTCTCTAGTGAGATAATACTTACGCTAAATGTGTATCTTCACCACCTAAGATGAACACATATCTTGAAGTCCAACTTCATGAATCATAATCAAACTACAAGTCAACATTTGTACATCCAGTAACAATCAAAACCTCACTTTTGTGGACAAGCATATAATCCCTCATTCTCCTAAGATATTTGAGTATATGCTTTACTCCCACTAAATTAAGTGATCTTTGATTCAATTGATATTTGCTTACCATGCCCACCGCAGAATAGATATTTAGCCTAGTATATAGCATAGCATAAAGACTTCCTATTGATATGATATTAGGAACCATCTTAATATGCACTTCCTTTTTTATATCTTAGGACTATAGTCCTATATAAAGGAACTTCAAACTTAAAAAGAAAGAATCCTTTCTTGAAGTATTACATACTATACTTGGCTAGAATCTAATCTATTTAAGCATTTTGAGATAGACTCAATATCCTAATTTCTGAATTGTAACAAAGTTTAAATTCTTAGGATATGACTAGTCTTTCCCAAGTACTTTATATCAAATTGGACTAGACAACCAAAACTCTATTAATGACAATAACTCTACATCATTCCAAACATTTAGAATATCATCAACATACATTAAGAAATTTATTATTCTATATAGCTTTCACACACATAAGGCCTTTTAATACTTGATCAAAATCAAACAAATTGATTGCTTGATCAATGATGATATTTTATGATTCAGATGCTTGCTTTAGTCCATAAATGAAATTTAAGCAACTTGCATACTAAACACTACTGTTTCTTTGCTATGTACAAGTCTAGTTACATCATATAGATGTCTTCCTCAAGATTGCTATTAAAAGAAGCTTCCTTGATATCCACCGCCATATTTCATCCAAATGAAATATAATGGATAAGAGAATCTTGATAGAGTCAATCTTGACTATTGGTGAAAAAATCTTTTCATAATTGAACCACTTCTTTCTGAATAAATCTTTTCGCCACTAGTTGTGACTTTGAAGGATTGCACCTTCAAATCTATCAATCTCATTTACTTGTAGATCTATTTGAAAACAATAGGCTTAATGCCATTAGGCGCCTCTACAAGTTCTAAACTTCATATAGAATCCAATTCTATTCACATAACCTTGATCCAATAATCCATATTCATATCATCTATGCCTTTATGTAGGACCGAGGATATTATTTGGTAATTAATAATCCTCCCACTACGATATTGTACCGGTGTACTAGCTATATATCTAGAATAATTCTTTATGGTGTATCTAATACAACCATCTCATTTCTAAATATATTTTATAGTTGTCTTTCAACAAATTGTGACATTTTTTCTTCTAGAACATTCTACGATTTGCTTTAAGATTATTCACATAGTCATCATCAAGAACTTTGTATTTGTACTATACAAACATCTTGTTTTCTTTATGACTACCAAAATAATCTTATACCATTCCTTTTGGATACTCATCATAAACACACATTTTTCTATCTTTTGATTTCAACTTGTTAGACTTCCTTTCTAGCACAAGTGCTGGACATTTCCAAAAGTGGAAGCATCATATACTAGGTTTTCACCCAATCCACGATTTGACAAATTTCCTAGGAACAAACTTTTGAAATCAACTTTAGAAAAAGTATAGTAATTACTAGAGTATATCTCCAAAAGAAATAAGCAAATGGAAATACTTATCATGTACTTTACTATTTCTAAAAGAGTCTTATTCATCCTTTATGTATGTACTAACTTAAAGAAGTCAGTGGAACTTTATTCCTTTACAATAAAGAAGCCCTAGATCTTATTATCCTCTAAATAGAATTCATAGACTGGGAATATAACAAAATAATGATTCTAAAAGCCCATCTTACACCAATCTTGAAAATCATTTAGATTAATAAGATCTAGGCATAAGTGCCAAAACATGCAATAACAAAGGATAGAAACTTCCTCTTTAAAAAGTAAATCATGTAAATTTTCATCTAGAAAATAATCATGGCCAGTGCTTAGCTTTACCAAAACAGATTCACTTTCCTTTTGGTAATGCTTTTGAGTCCAATTTTCTTTTGCCAACTACTAGGACAACTTGTTTGTCCAAGTATTTGGTATTATAATTCCTCTTCTTACCACCCTTACCTTTCAATTCAGGCTAAGAATTTGAATTAAATCATATTGATCCTAGCCTTAGCTTTTAGGATGTCCTCCGTTGCGTAGAACTCACTCATCAATTCAGATAACATAAAAATAATTTATTTTGAAAACAATCTGAATTGATCAAATGGTTCTAATAAGGACTTGTGGATCATATCCATATGAGATTAACATTTAATCTCTACATCCAAGAATTCCAATTAATTTTAAAATAAAATATTTTCATAAAATGATATAATATTGGAACTCTTTAAGCTTTTCTTAGCACTCGATATGATCCAACCAAACATCTCATTTAGACTTAATACAAAGTCTAAGTCTAGTACTAACTCTTACATCTCATGCTGTAGCATACTTAAGATAGAAGCCAATGTAACATTTTAGCATTTCAATAAAGACTATGATCATATCATAAGCTATCTTCCATCAATGCATCATGCATAGAAAATTATGACAATGCTGAATCAAAACATATTTATGTACTTCAGCTCCTTTAAGCACCGTGTCCAAAATTATTTCTTAGTTAATGTGATTCAATTAAATTAGTAACTAGAGAACAAAATTATAACAACTTTATTTTGAGACTATGAACATAATTACAAGGACATTATATTTTGCATCCATAACCATATGGTATAAAACCCAAAAAATAATATACTAAGTGCAACGACAATCTAATCCCGCAATTAATATTCCTCGGAAGCGAGGTCATACCAATCACTATGATCAGGCGAGAAACATTCTCATTATTAATGCTATCATGGTAACTCTTACCAAACAAAAATAATTTGTCGCTTTTCCTTTAGCCTCTAAGTAATGATGACATGGCTCCGAAGAGAGGTTAACATTACACTTAGTCTAGTGTACACCATTGTCTAGAATCATGTGTAGCCACATTTCATCCCTTTAACAGGTTTATTTTGTAGTACAATGATAAAAACACCCTCCGCATGGAATGCAAAGCTCGAAGCTAAAAAAAGGTGTTTGATCAAACCACTATAAACCAGGAAATTCAATCTTGTAGTACCATGAAATAAACATCATTTGCATGGAACGCAAGGCTCGAGGCCAAGACGAGATGTTTACCCCACACCACTATGAACCGACAATGAAGGCCATGAAATCCAACCCTTGTATCTCTCTCCCACTAGAAATTTTAAAACAAGTGGATTGTCATTAAATCATTGTGATCTAATCACAATTTTAACCCTACACATCAAATGTGTTTAATTGTTTAAATTCAATGTGATGTTACTAAGTCACATCACAATGGTGTAACGAACATCTGCGCAATCACAAAGAAATTTAACCTTGTAATCCGTGAAGTAAATAACCTCTGCATGGAATGCAAGACTCGAAGTCAAGATAAGGTATCTATTTACATTACAATAAACTTAACAAAAGGGTTATTTCAGCACTCCCACTCATTATTTGGATTTTTCTTAAATAATTGTGATCCAATCACAACTTATAACCTTGCACTTATTGAAGACTCTAATCTTATTAGAATCATTAACTAAAATGGAAATCCAAAATTATTTAGGATTCCTTAAACACTAATGAATCAAAAATTAGTTATATAGAACTCTATCCTTAACTTATTTGATTAAGAACTCTAATCTCATTAGAAACTATATACCTTTTAAATTAAGCTTTAATCTCATTAAAACTTCTAATTAAAATAAATTAAGGACTTTTAATCATACAACAATTTCAATCTCATTAGAATGTTTCTTAAAAGACAAGTTCTAAACAATTTAGGACTAAGAGTTCTATTTAACTAATATCTTTGATCTCATTAGGTCTTTTAGTTAGAACCATGTGTAATCTCATCACACATTTCCTTACACTTTATACATTTGAAAACATTTAGAAAATATTCAAAATTCCCTTCAAATGCATTTTCGCGAGAATCTTGCGACTAAGCTCTTCCCGAGAAAAAGGCGTATCTCGCGGGTATCTCGCGACTAAGCACTTCCCGCGAAAATGAGTTGAAGCAAAAAATTGAAAACACAAAAAATCAGACAAAAAATTTCTCTACTGTCTCGCGACTGTTTCGCGAGTAAAGCTTACCCGCGAAAAGTTTTTGTCTTCAGAATCATTTTTTGCGAGTAACTTCGCAGGAAGCTAACCCGCGAAAAACTCGTGTTTTCAGTTTTTCCAGAGCAGTTGCAAATAGTTTTCAACGATTTTTCATGGACAAACAACCATCATATGAACATGATATGCAGAATTTGATATCAACACTGAATTCCATTGATGCTATAGCCTTAAAGATGAATTTAACATACTTAAATTTAGATTTAAACAACATCATAACATCAATATCAGTTTTTATCAAAACATAGTTTCAACAACCATGCAGAAAATTAAATGCATATATAACTTTCTAACATCATGTAACTATTAAATCTAATTCTAAAACTTGCAAAACATGTTATTCAGATTCGAATTGAAGACCACTCTGATACCAATTGTTGGGAAAAATACATGTTTGTATCATATACAAAACATACACAGCGAAAAATTAACGGATCTACTTCATTCGCAATTGATAACATGCATTATGAAAGTTTCAGAATTTAAGAACAAGAAAGCGTACCTTGGTGTGGTGAAATTCAAAACCAAAGATCAGAAGTTCTTGGGAAGACTTTTAATCTTCACTCCAATTCCACTTAATGCCCAAGATGTGTGGTCTCTCAATCAGTTTCCAATGAGAGAATAAGAGAGTGTCCAACACTCACATACAAACCATTTCATTCCTTGTGTAATCTTGATGAAAAACACTTATAAAAGACTTTCTTAAAGAACCACTGAAATTTTGTATGTTTCTCTCCTTATATACAACTGATTATCTAATTAGACTAGTCTTTTGGGCCATTCCAATTGGGCTCTAGTGTGTGGCTTGGAGTGGGACCAAAAGGGAACAAATAAGACTCTAGCTCCAATGAGGTTTTCTGTCAACTCTTGACAAGTCCAAAGTTACCATTAATTATATTCAATACCACTATATGAATATAATTGCACTCTAGGGCTTATTAATAAATTATATCTCAAGACTTTATTATACATGCAACCCATTCATTAAAATATTCATAGTAATACAAAGTCATGAATATATAGACTGCCACTTTGAAGATTACTACATTTTAATCTTGAGTACCCAGTTTAATCCTTAATGTTATTCATTATATATTTATGAAATCCAATTCCATAAATATATACTTTAGTAACTCCTTACTAAAGTGGTTGGGCCCAACTCTCTGAATAACCAATCCCATTAAACTTATCTCAATGGAATATTTTAAATCTCTGTTAAGAGATTATGAATTCCATCTTGAGAATATATGTTTCATCAACACTAAATGCGGCTGCCCAACATACTGAGATTTTGACCGTAACTTATAGATCTCACTCCTAATATATCAAAGCAACCTACATCTCATGATCAGGTCCATTATTCTCTCAGGATTTAGAGTTGATGTAAATAGAAGTCGTGAGATTTATTATTCATTTGACAGTTGTTAGGAGAATAATAAATCTCATAGCGGTCTAGTTCAATATGTCTTAACTCTTAAAACATATCAACATACCAACTAGAAATCTCCATTTCCATGATCAAGAAAAATCATCTTAGTTGATATGTTATAGTCTTTGCAGATGAAATGCCCAATTTCATCACCGACTACGAACTAAAATTCTGAGTTTACAAAGAACTTGCGATTTATATCTTCTGTGACTAAATTACATACTATGCATCTCATGGACTAAAATAATGTCCCATTAGTTCATTTATAAATAGTCTCATATAATTAAACAATTTAATTATTTATGACATGCCAATAAATTGGATTTTAGGGTATAAATCCCCACACCTATGATGTGTTATTGTGTTTCTATTGGCTTAGGATAGTAGCCACTCTTATTGTGTCTATGATGTGTTGATGTGTTTTACTGGCTTAGGATAGTAGCCATTCTTATTGTGTTTATAAAGTTGTGATTTACAACTATTTTGTGTTGGCTTTAATTCTGTACCAAATTTGATTGTAATTTTGTTCAATCTTATATCTCCTGTATGTTATGTGATATTTCTTTGTAAGGGTTGTGTGTGAGAGAGAGTGTGAAGACTTAAGGCAAAGTGAAGAGCAAAGAAGTTTTTGCGGGTAGCTCGTGAAAAGCCTTCTCGTGAAGTGAAGCATATGCTCAGCACATGACTGATATGCGAAGAGTCATGACAAATGGTAACAACTGGTTTTCACGAGTGTCTCACGGGTAAGGCCTTCCCGCGAGATACCTGTGAAACATTCGGTTTTGCCAATCTGTCATATCTGATACACCCTTTCTCTACCCACACTATATATACCCACATTACCCATATATTGAAAGGAGTACTTTCAGAGAGAAAACCCTAGCCACAACCCTTGAGAGTTAAAGATTATTTTATCCACAATCTTCTACACAATCCATTGTGTTTTTTCTCAACTCTTACCTCTCCATTTCTAAATCTTTGAGAGGTTGATAGCTCAAACACTTACCACACCCATCTTGAGTGTAAAGTGAGGTTTTAGTGCTGCTGTGAAGCATTAGAAGAAGCCATTTGTTTGGTGGATGCAATCGAGCTGAATTGCGTGATCCGAAGAGCTAGAGAAGACAAGGCTTAGCGAAGTCAGTTGGTAGTAGGAGCTTGAAGGGCTCGAGTACATGGGGTAGACTAGGCTTGGAGGGTCTTTTGTTATTCGTGTACTCCAACTTATTCTCTAGTGGATCGATTTACCGCTTGGAGGGTGACGGAGAGGTTTTTCGCCCAGTACTTCAGTTTCCTCTTCGATAACACATCGGCGTATTATTTTGTGTTTGCATTCTTCTTCCCTACTCTTTTAGCTTTAATTTTACTGTTATGGTTTATTGAATACAGATTAGAGCAGTTGTAGTGTTTATCCACTTGCATTTACTTTATTCCGCACTTAGTTTAAGTTAAAGTAAAATCAACCAAGCTGTATGTTTTTAATTTGGGGGTCAAATTAGCTCTTGTGTTTTCACGCAAATTCGAGCTTTTAGTGTTCATGATGTGTTGTTGATGTGATGATAACATGGTATGATGATGTGATGAGTTTTCTTTTTGGCTTGGGATAGAAGCCACTTTTTGTTCTCCCCTTTACCGAAGGTTCTAGATAACGAACCAATGAAAATAGGGACCCGCAGGATCCAACGATTGGATTTTGCACCCACGCCCTATGCTTGCTTGTTTGCTTGCATGTTTGCGTGTTTGTGTTGTGTGTGTGCGTGGACTTAAAGTTTATTAACCTACAAAATAATTCATCTCTTCAAGCTTTTGACTACACTTGTGAAGCAAGTATAGCCAAAAGAAAGGCATCTGTAGACACATCATTTTGTACCCAGTTAATAAACTTTAGTCCCCAGTTCCAATGATGAGTTTGAAATGTCTACAAAAGGTAATTGAAGTTATTTTGATAGTTTGGAAGTAATTACTACTCAAAAGTGCCCAAATCGATTTGAAAACGATGCTGAAAAATGACCTTTACTCACTGTTTTGGCCATAACTTTTGATTCACAAAGAATTTTTTAGTAAGGTTTGTTTCATTAGAAAGTAGACATCCTAGAATTCAATTTGAACACAACATTTTCCTATTTAGACTTAAATTGAGTGAGTTATGACTGTTTGAAGCTAGGCTAATTGAGCAATCCGATTTTCTAGGTTTTAAAACTTCATTTTAAGGGCCCAAAACATGATGTTTTCATATGGGCCGCCTTGATAATGTCCAAAGATCATTAAAAAGTTTGAAAACCTTAATTTTAACTTATAAATACTCATTATATGCCTCCAATCAAAACCCTAGCTAGGGAGAGCCATTATTTAGCCTCCATCTTCTCTAAAACCCTAATTCTCTTTTCTAGAACATACACACAGCACCTTTGCACGTTTTTTACAAATTAAAAACCTCTCTTTAGTTAGTTCTAAGGCAGAAACTATTTTCCCACTTTGATTTCTCAAAACCCTTTTCAAAACTAATCTTGTTTTTGAGTTGTGATTACCTATAAACTATTGAAATCTACTTTTACCTTGATATCTCATTGAATCTTGTTGTGTAGGCACTAAGGGGCCGGTTAAATATCATTCAAGTTTGTATTCCATAGTAAGGTGAGTCTCTCTTCATGGCTTTTCCTTGATTTGTTTCTTTTATGATTTGTGTTTTTGTTGTTCTTAGTTAATTTATATGTTATTCATGCTTAGAAATATGTTTTGTTTTGTTTGATTTTATTTTGTTTTGTCTCATCATGTTTTGATTGGAAAGTCGATATAATTTGATATATTGATGAATATGTTTTGATGTGTTAAGTGTTGCCTTGTTTGTTGTTAGATCCAATTCATGTTAAGGAATAGATTTTGTTATGTTTATCTTTGATATCTTTGGTGTTAGTTTAGGTTGTTTAGTTTTATATTAGAAGCATGTTAAGTTTGGTTTGATTGTTATTTTGTTGCTTCCTTTAAAACTGTGTTTTTGGGCGTGTATGCGTGCGCATACTTATGTTTTCGTATGCGTACTAGAGGCATGTGTACGCTTACTCATGTATGCGTACGCATGCTCGTGCCTAAAAATGCAGATTTAGGGTTCTTGTGATTTTGATTGTTTTACTTAGTTCTAAATCCTCTGTTTAAGTCTTGTTGAGTCTAATTTTCTCATGTTTAGGCTTAGGGTTAGTAGAATAACATGTTTCACATGCTTTGATTGTTGAATTAATAATTAGGGTTTATATCTTGGTTGAATCACATGAACATGCATATGAACATGAACATGCATTAATGCATAGGTGCTATGGTGCTATGAGGTAAGTAAGGCAAGTCATGTGTAATTACATGAACATGCATTTGATTAGGATGATGAGCATGATATGGTTTATGAACATGATGAATATGCTTGTCTAATACCATGATTGTATGCTTGGATGTTTGGGATATTGTTGATGCTACCATGTTGTGATATGCTTCCTGCCTTGGATGAGATGAGATAGATGTACGCTTGGGTTGTGATATGCCATGATAGATGAGTGATTAGGTTTTAGGATGATTAATCCCATGTTAATTGTTAAATGTGTGCTAGTGTGTGTGTGTGTGTGTGTGTGAGTGAGTATAGATGCAATGTTGAATGTTCCTTTAATAAGGTTAAGACATAAGATAGAATGAGAGGAAGCCAACCTTAGGGTTGGGTGGTTTTGGGTGCCTAACACCTTCCCAAGACTGCACCTTAACTCCGAACCCATATCTCTAGTAATATGATCAATGGTCCTTCCTCGAGAGGACGTTATATATATGGTTCCTAGACCATTGCAAAAACTAAATAGCGACTCCCCCTTGTGTCCACAGGCAGTCTTAGGTGCCTAACACCTTCCCAAGAACATACTTAAACTCCGAACCCATATCTCTAGTAATAAGATCAATGGTCCTTCCTCAAAAAAATGCTATATTCATGGTTCTTAGGCCATTGCAAAACTAGGTGGCGACTCCTTCGTTGTGTCCACAGTGACGACTCCACTGCGGATGATGAGTTTAATTCTTATGTGTCTTATTTCTTAACCTTGATAAAAACTATTTCAATACTTGTTTGCATAGACATCACTTGGTTTCTTTTGTCCTTTAACCTCAGTTGGTAATGAGTGGGAAGATAGAAGGCTCCATTCGAGCCCAAATCTTCCAGAGTTCATCCCACAACTCACAATTAGTGCCATCGCCTATAATGGGCTTTGAGTTCATTAAAGGTTTGCTACCAATCCACTATAGGGTCCATTTAGGCCCTTGGTTGGAATCATAGCCCACCAAGTTATGAATGACCTACTTATCTATCCCTTTTGCCTTAGGGAGCCTACCCACACTAGAGAGATCCTAGACCCTATCACAAAGGATACCCTTTATATCTTTTGTTTGTTCAAACATATATCATGTGTTCACCTAATTCTAAAGAACAAATAAAAGATGCAAAAATGGAAAGGATGGCCCTAAATTTATGGTATACCCTAAGATGTTTTGGGATAAAAGAAAAGAAGTTCTCACATATATGAGGATTTTCCCTAAATCCAAAGGTATATCTTAACTTGAAAGGTTCATAAGACCATAGTCTAATTGTTTACTATAGGCCCAAGTGGAAAAAGCCCTTTTGAAAAAGAGGACTTTGTGCCTAAGGTAGCAAATATGCTATGGACTTAGCATCAAAAATCCTACAAAGCCAATATGAACTTCCCTAATCTTGGGCATCCTTGTTGTATGCCTAGGCCCAAAATGATGAGAACTTCATGGGCTTTGAGAAGAAGGCTATAATATATTCTAGCTAAAGGGCTATTTCAAGAAAAAAATGAAGTGATGAATAAAAATGAAAAACCCAAAGGTGATGAATACATTGTAAACCCATGTTTGAGACAAAGGGTTGAAAATTTCTAAGTGCATTCTAATGAAAACCCATGAAAGTAAGATGAGAGCTTTATTGTAAATGGACCAAAGCCCAATGAAACAAAGGGCAAAAATCCATGAGAGGGAAGGAGTGATATTGTAATTGGGCCTTCATTTAAATGAACTTAAAAATTTTCTAAGGACATCTAAAAAGTTAAGAAAACCATTAATTGGGACATGAACTTAATGAAAATAGGGCTTCTTTTCAGGCATCATTGCACTGTTAAAGTCAAGAAAACACGTCCCCACTCCCATTTGGAATAGAGAGAAAGGAAAGCACTTGATCAAGATTAGGGACACGCACCAAGAAAAGGAAGAGACCCCCCTAAGAAACAATGAGTACCTCTGTGGAAAACTCAATAGCACAAAAGATCCTTAAGGCTTTGGATGAACATGGACAGGCCCTTAAGAAAATGGGAGGGTGTCTCACTAGGTCGGAGGAATCTAAGCTCAAGAAGCCTTCACATGTGGAAATCCATGATGATGACGATAAGGAAGTGGAAGAATGGGACAAAAAGGACAAAGCGGAATATGGAAGGAACAAGCAATTTAAGAAGCTCACTGTGGAAACCATAAAATGGAGAAAATGCAACTTACCTTCCGCAAAGCACAAGGGATGGATGATTACCTCTAATACATGGGGAGAATGAGTTCAAAGACTCCTATTGCATTGCCTCCCAAGTTCAAGATTTTCATTGCATAAAAGTTTGATGGGATTGGAGATCCAAAGCAACTCGTAAGAAAATACCTAAGCATCGCTGAAATGAAGGGGCTAGATGGGAAGCAAAACTTGCATGCATTTCCCCTCTCACTCATGGGAGGTGCATCAAGGTGGTACTATAGCCTTGATCCAAGCAAAACTAAGGTGTGGAATGAACTAGTGGAGTTGTTTGTGGACCAATTCAGCTTCAACACTATGATTGATGTGACTCTAAGGGATTTGGAGACTACCAAACAAGGTGTAGGAGAGACATTTTCTGAATACATGACTAGATGGAAGACCAAGGCGTCTAGAATGGTCATTTGGAGAACTATGTGATTGTGGGATAAGAATTGAAGACGCTGTCAACAATGGACAATTGGAGAAAGGAGAAAGTAAGCCTCCAACCAAGAAAACATATGGAGGGGGAGCAACCACCACTAAAGTGCGTAATCCTGTAAAAGTGGGCGCCATCATACCCTGACAAACACTAGCCTACCCAAAGAAAGCTCGCCGAGAATTTTCCAACCTAGGAATGACCCTCACCCAAGAATATGAAAACCGATTCTCCAAAGGATTCATTAAACCGTTAGACCCTACACTCATGCCTAATCCCATACCTCCCACTCTGAACCTCAATGAATATTGCCACTACCAACAAAAATCTGGCCAAAACTGACAATTTCTTCCACCTCAAACATGAAATACAAGACCTCATAGGCAATGGAACCCTCATAAATCCTAACATTATCACAAAACCCAACATTAGAAAGTATCCTTTGCCTGATTACCATAGGGCTCCTCCTCCATATCAAAATCAGGGTGTGATACCCCAATTTGATTGATTGTGTGATGTGTGTGGGAGTGTGATAAGTCCCATATCGGGTATTTACTGGGTAGATCTGGGCTTTATTAACAACTACAAGGAGCCTCAATTGTGACTAGTCCTTTTGAGGTATAGCGCAGATGTGGCTAGCGCTTTTCCTTGGGTCGTTACACAAGTTGTTCACAAAATTCCCTAAAGGGTGTGTTGTCAAACTATTGTCCGTTGTCAGACACTAGAACTCTTGGCACTCTAAATCTGCATACACTGCTCTTCTAGGCGAAATTTTTGACATTTTGTTATGTAATTTTCGCCAAGGGTTCAGCTTACACCCACTTAGTGAAATAATCTATCCCCACCACCAAAAACTTCATATGTCTAATCCCAGTTGGAAATAGGCCTAGTATATCCAAACCCCACTGTGCAAAAGGCCATGGGGCCATCATTAGGGTAAGATACTTTGACGGCTGTCTAGGAACATTGCTGTAACGTTGACATTGATCACAGACCTTAACATATGCCTTAGCATCAGCTTGGATAGTAGGCCAATAGTATCCTACACGGACGACTTTGTGGATGAGTGACCTGGCTCCTGAATGGTTACCACATGCTCCTCATGAATCTCCCTTAACACGTAATTCGCTTCATCTGGAGCTAAACATCTTAGATAAGGCTGGGAGAAACTCCTTTTGTAGAGCATTTCATTCATGAGGATGTACCTGGCTGATCTGATCCTGAGCTTCCTGGCTTCATCCTTCCCTTCTAGAAGCCTTCCGTCCTTCAGGTATGATACTATCGGGGTCATCCAATTTTCTTCTTCTTCTTCTATCTACAATATCTCTGGATGGTCTATTCGTGGCATGTATTGTACTTCATTAACCTCGTCCATTACTTCATTCACTGAGGCTTCCTTTGCTAGATTATTTGCTTCCATGTTCTCTTCCCTTGGGATTTAAACGAATCAGCTTCCTTAAACTTCTTCACTAGGCGTATCACCTTATTTAGATATTTCTTCATTCGATCTTCCTTGACTTCATATATCCCATTCACTTGGCCTATGACTAACTGAGAGTCTCCTGTGATGAGTATTGACTCTGCTTCCACAGACTTAGCCAACTCTAGTCCTTTAAGAAGGGCCTCATACTCAACCTCATTATTAGTTGTTTGGTACTGTAAGCGAACCTTGTACTTCAATTTATCTCCTTCTGGTGATTGTAAGATGACTCTTATTCCCCCTGCATGTAGTGTAGATGATCCATCTACATGGACAATCCGCTTTTTACTCTCTTCCATTCTGCCTATATCTTCATAACTTGGAGTGAACTCTGCAATAAAATCTGCCAAGGTTTGAGCCTTTACCGCACTTCTTGGTTTGTACCTGATGTCGAATTCACTGAGCTCAACAGCCCACTGGATCAGTCGTCCTGCGGCTTCCAGCCTATTCATCGCCTTCTTGAGCGGATGGTTTGTCATAACGTTAATGATATGAGCTTATAAGTAATGCCTCATCTTTCTGGAAGCTGTTATTAGAGCAAAAGTCAATTTCTCCATTAACGGGTAACGTCCTTCCGTTCCTCTAAATGCTCGACTTGTGTAATACACAGGTTTTTGTACTTTCCCTTCTTTCTTGATCAAAGCTGAACTCACAGCATATAGGGACATCGCCAAGTACAAATACAGTTCTTCTCCCGACACGGACGGACTTAGCAGTGGAGCCGTTGTTAGATAGTTTTTAAGATCTTGGAAGGCTTGTTGACATTCGTCCATCCATTCGAACGCCTTCCTGAAGACCTTGAAGAAGGGTAAACACTTGTCAGTGGCTTTTGATACAAACCTGTTCAAGGCTACAACTCGTCCTGTGAGGGACTGGACTTCCTTAATATTTTTTGGTGGTTCCATATTTAATATAGCTTGGATCTTATCTAGATCATTTCAATTCTTCTCTGCGAAACAATGAACCCTAAAAACTTTCTTGATGACACTTCAAATGCACATTTGCTTGGATTCAGCTTCATTTTATATCGTCTGAGTGTTTCAAAGGTTTCCTGAAGATCGTCCAAATGTGTTCCCTCATCCAAGCTCTTTACAAGCATGTCGTCGACGTATACCTCTACATTCTGCCCTATCTATGGACGGAACATATGATTAACCAACCTTTGATAAGTCGCCCCTACATTCTTCAAACCAAAGGGCATCGCCTTATAACAGAACAAACCTTGATTGGTAACAAAGGAGGTCTTCTCTTAATCTGCCTCGTCTATTTTTATCTGATTATATCCTGAAAAGGCGTCCATGAAGCTTAGCAACTGATGTCCAGCCATAGAATCTACCAATTGATCAATATGTGGCAAAGGATAACTATCTTTGGGGCAGGCCTTGTTCAAGTCAGTGAAGTCTACGCATATCCTCCACTTGCCATTTGCCTTCTTCACCATCACCACATTTTCCAACCAATCCGGATAAACTGTGTTGTGGTTAACTTCTGGACCTCTTCCTTGATAGCATTATCTCGCTCGGGGGCGAACACCCTTTTCTTCTGACGAATAGGCTTGGAGGAGGGGTTTACATTCAAACGATGAGTAATTATACTTGGATCAATTCCTGGCATATCGTGATGACTCCATGCAAAAACGTCGATACTCTTCTTGAGGAATTGAACAATGTCTTCTTTTGTCTTCTCTTTCATACTTGTTCCAATTCTGGTAAACTTTTCAGGATTATCTTCGTCTAAAGGAATGTCCTGAAGCACTTCGGTGGGCTCCATGGCAACCCTTCTCTCCTCAATGTTCATTGCCTGCATATGCTCGTCCATAGCCAACAAAGCCAAATAACACTCCCTTGCTGCTAATTGATCTCCCTGTACTTGTCCTATTCCGTACTCTGTAGGGAATTTGACTGACAAGTGGTAGGTAGATGTTACTGCCTTCCAATTATTTAAAGTTGGTCTTCCAATGATGACATTATAGAAAGATGAACAATCCACCACAAGAAAATTCACTTCCTTGGCTATCTGTTGTGGGTATGATCCCACTACTATAGGTAAAGTAATGGTGCCCACAGGTTGTACCTTCATTCCTCCAAATCCTATTAATGGTGAACATACTGGACGAAGTCGCTCCCGTCCCAGCCTCATTTGTTGGAAGGCGGGGTAATACAATATATCTACTGAGCTTCCATTATCCACCAACACCCTCCTGGTCATGTACTCCGTGATGAGTAATGTAATGACGATTGCATCATCATGTGGGTGATGGATTCTTCTGGCTTCCACGTCCGTGAATGAAATAGCTGGCTCATCTATACCTCTCATCCTTTGGGATCGTCCAGAAAGCTAGACGTTTTCCACCACTTTGAGATACGCCTTTTTTGATTTGGAAGACTGTCCCGTTGAAGTTCCCCCTATGATAACTCTTATTTCTCCAAGTGGGGCTCGTGATGACTCTTCCATCTTTCCCTTCAACTTCTCGTCTTTGTGGCCCCTTCCAACGAAATGCCTCAACTTTCCCTGTCTAATGAGGTTCTCTATCTACTGCTTCGAGCCATAACACTCGTCCGTGTCATGCCCATGATCCCTATGAAAGCGACAATATTTACTCTTCTTGCGTATGTTGGGGTCTCCCTTCATCTTCTTCGGCCACATCAAGGTAGGATCATCCTTGATTTGCATTAGTACCTGATCAAATGGGGTATTTAGGAGTGTGTAGTGCTGATTTCTTCTTGAAGACGAAACCGTCTTCCTGTATCGATCCTTCCTCTCTTCTGTTCGTCCCTTCTTTGGACGGGGACCCTGTTCGGAATGACGCATGGGGTTCACTTCTGTTTTCTCAGCTCTCTTCCTCTTCTTAGCTATGATCGCGTCTTCTGCATTCATAATGTTTTGAGCTGAATGGACGAGTTCAGCCATGGTTTGTGGCTCTTGCTCATAAAGCTTGTGGATGAATAGATCAGAATTAACCCCGTTATGGAAGGCTGCCAATAGTAGCTTGTCATCCATCTCATCCACGGTTAGGGCTTCTCTATTAAAGCGAGTGATGAAGGACCACAAGCTTTCATTCTCTCCTTGTTCTATGGTTAATAGGCTGGACAAGGAATGTTTGTGACTTTGCCCTTCGATGAAATTATTGACAAACAACTTACTCAACTCTTCAAAAGAACTCACCGTATTTGGGGGTATTTTACTGAACCACACTCGTGTTGGTCCTTTGAGGGTTGTAGGGAAGGCCCTGCACATAATCTCATCCGGGACTCCCTGAAGATGCATCTTAGTCTTAAAGGTTACGATGTGATAGCACGGATCGCGCGTCCCATCGTATGAATCCAAGAAGGCATTTTGAACTTGGCAGGCAGAGGGTGACTGTTGATGGAAGTTACAAAAGGAAAGTCCGTACGATGAACTAAATCATCTACAGGATTCGCCCTTCTCATGTTCTCCTTCATTTCGTCCATAGCCTTCTTCATTTGATCCATCTCTTTCTCCAAGTGCAGCACCCTCCGTGAGGCGGTACCTTGCGACTGGTTCTCAGGTACAATATTCACTTTAACTTCCTAACTCTGGGCTTGTCCTTTCATGTGTCTTTCAAAGTGCTGCCTCCCCCTTCCAATCTCTCTAGTCAATTCTTGGTTCTGACGGGTTAACTCCGCCATGGCGGCTGCCATAGACTGTATGTGTTGGATGGAAGGCGACTGTGCGATCACGGTAGGGAATGCTAGAAGCATTCCTACTTTCCTGGTGGCCTGGGCTAGTGGCCTTTGATCTTGTCCGAACCATGCAGCCTTTTGTCAAAGGAAGACAAAACTACAAGTTACAAATTTAATCTTCCCACAGACGGCGCCAACTGATGGTGTACAGAATCAGTAGGCTGAATGTTCCGACTTCGATGACTAACGGTTGTTGCGAAGACCTGTAAGGAAGAGCACACAATCAAAAGGTGACCGTGGTAGACCGGCCAAGTCCCCTCCGATGACTAAGTTAGTTTCTCTCTTAAAGATTACGTTCTGACTTAGGGGAGTAACGTTAGGAAAAACTTACTTTGATTTGATGCAGGCCGGTCTTTATATAGAGAACCTGGGAATGGTTGTTCATTTAGTAACTTCTCCAAGATTTGTAGAAATTGATAAGTTCTGACAAAACTTCCTCAATGGTTATAGAAATCACAACCGTTGAAGGAAGTTAAGCATTTTGAGGAATTCGTGGCGATACACATGGGTTTGGTTCTTGTTCTAGAATTACGTGGTTCGAATCCTCATGACATTTGAGTAGGTCCATAACTAAGAATTTTCCAAGTGTCATGTGGTCGTCCATGCGCCCTTCCTACAGACGACCCTTTGTTCATGGACGACCTTCCTGACAGTTTGCCCTTTGGCTCATGGACGACTCTTACGAACGAATTAGAGGTAATTTTTGACTATCCCATCAAATGGGGTGGCCCAAGGGTGCATTGTGCCTTTGAGGAGTCCTCGTTAAAGAGATCCCCTCTCTCCTTATTTGTTTCTCCTATGTGCAGATTACTTTTCATCCCTCATTAATGATGAAGCAAGAAATAGTGTGCACAATGGCTTCTCTGTTTGTAGAGGATGTCCCATGGTTACCCACCTTCACTGACAATAGCCTTCTTTTTTGCAAGGCAAGCACACAAGAGTGTCAAAACCTTATGGTTATTCTTGACCCCTATGAACCAACGTCCGGACAAAAGATAAATGCTGATAAGTCCTTAGTCTTCTTTAGCAATAACACTTCCCCCGAGCTAAAGGTCGAGATCTTGGAAGTCATGGGCCCAATGCAAGATTCGAAGCATAAAAAATACCTTAGGCTGCCTTCCATCATTAGGAAGTCCAAAAAAGAGGTATTTGTTGAAGTAAAGGAGAAAGTTGAAAAAAAATTGTCTGGATGAAAAAAAAAAATGTTATCTATGGGAGGAAAAGAGATCCTAATAAAGGCGGAAGCGGTAGCCCAAACTATTCCAACATATACTATGAGTTGTTTTCTCCTCCCTAAAGGGCTTTGTGATGAAATTGAAGGCTTGATGAGAAGATTTTGGTGGGGACAAAGAGAACAAGAGTAAAAAATGGCATGGGTCAGCTGGAAGAATCTTTGCAAATCTAAGCTAAAGGGAGGCATGGGATTTAGGAACCTCCACGCTTTCAACCTTGCCATGCTAGCAAAGCAAGGGTGGCGTTTGCTCTCAAATCATCATTCTCTAATAGCTCGGATCTATAGAGCAAAGTATTTTCCACATGGGGACGTCCTGAGCTCAAAGCTTGGCTGCTGCCCATCATATGTTTAGCGTAGCATTTTTCAAGCTTTGGAAGTTATAAGGAAAGGCACACAATAGAGAGTGGGGAATGGTTGGTTAATTCACATTTGGGAGGACAAATGCATTGGAAAAATACATTTTTGTATCACATACAAAACATACGCAGCGGAAAATTAACGGATCTACTTCATTCGTAATTGATAACATGTACTATGTAAGTTACAAAATATAAGAACAAGAGAGTGTACCTTGGTATGGTGAATTTCAAAACAAAGATTAGAAGTACTCGGGAATACTTTTAATCATCACTCTAATTCCACTAACACCTAAGAAGTGTGATCTCTCGATCAGTTATATGTGTTTGTTCAAGAGAGAATTAGAGAGTGTCCAACTCTCACATACAAACCATTTCATGTTCTTACCAAAATTCTATATGTTTCTCTCTTTATGATTGATTATCTAATTGGGCTAGCCTTTTGGGCCTTCCAATTGGGCTCTAGTATGTGGCTTGAAGTAAGACCAAAATGGAACAAATAAGACACTAACTCTAATGGGCCTTGGGTTTTTCTGTCAACTCTTGACAAGTTTAAAGTTACTATTAATTATATTTAATACCACTATATAAATATAATTGCACTCTAGGCCTTATTAATAAATTATATCCCAAGACTTTATTATACATGCAACCCCTTCATAAAATATTCGTAGTAATACAAAGTTATTAATGTAGACTGCCACTTTGTAGATTACTACGTTTTAATCCTTAAGTACCCAGTTTAATCTTTTAAGTTATTCATCATATATTTATGAAATCCAATTTCATAAATATATACTTTAGTAATTTCTTACTAAAGTGGTTAGGCCTAACTCTCTAAATAACCGAACCTATTAAACTTATCTCAAGGGAATATTTTATATCTTCGTTAGCAGACTATGAATTCCACCTTGAGAATATATATTCCATCAACACTAAATGTGGCTCCTAACATACTAAGGTTTTGACCGTTACTTAAGATCTCACTCCCGATATGTCAAAACAACCTACACTTCATAATCAGGTCTATTATTCTCTCAGGATTAAGAGTTTATGTAAATAGAAGTCGTGAGATTTATTATTCATTTTACAGTCGTTAGGAGAATAATAAATCTCACAGCGGTCCAGTTCAATATGTCTTAACTCTTAAAACATATCAATATATCAACTAGAAGTCTCCACTTCCATGATCAAGACAAATCATCTTAGTGTTGGAAAAAATACATGTTTGTATCACATACAAAACATACGTAGCGGAAAATTAATGGATCTACTTCATTTGCAATTGATAACATGAACTATGTAAATTTTAGAATTTAAGAACAAGAAAGCGTACCTTGGTGCAGTGAAATTCAAAACCAAATATCAGAAGTTCTTAGGAAGACTTTTAATCTTCACTCCAATTCCACTTAATGCCCAAGATGTGTAGTCTCTCAATCAGTTTCCAAGGAGAGAACAAGGGAATGTCCAACACTCACATACAAACCATTTCAATCCTTGTGTAATCTTAATGAAAAACACTTATGAAAAGACTTATGAAATTCTGTATGTTTCTCTCCTTATATATAACTAATTATCTAATTGGGCTAGCCTTTTGGGCCATTCCAATTGGGCTCTAGTGTGTGGCTTGGAGTGGGATCAAAAGGGAACAAATAAGACTCTATCTCCAATGTAGTGACGGGAGAGACCGTTGACAGGGAAGGCTTGGGGCACCTAGAGCCTATCTTGCCACGCACGCTTCCCTAAGGAAATGAGTCTTGTCGCGTACGCTACTATTTGAATAGGTGTCGTGCGCAGCACGATCGCTCCCAAAAGGATGACTTGCCCAACACGTTTGCTTGCCCAAGAAGTATCTTACGCTCCACGCTACCCAGGGGCAATTCCGGTAAGAGTAATATCTTCTCCAGCACGCCTTGGCCAAGGGCCCCTGCTACTACTATAAATACTTCAATGCCCTCCAAAATTGAGGTACGCATACTTTTACCCCAACTCTGGCACTCTAGAGTTGTGAGCAACACTAACTTAACCGTCAGAGGGTCGTTGGCCGGTACCACGCCGGTACCTTCCTTCGAGGTCCTTTCTACCTGTGCAGGTTTGTCCAAAGTACGTGAAGGCCTTACGGCTTACTTAGTTGATTCTTGGCATCATCAGTTGGCGCCGTCTGTGGGAAAGTACGTAGTGTGTTTCGTGCTTTCCGGACAAAGAGTTGCATGGTACTCACACGTTCAAGGGCAACCACCATGAACGATCAAGGTAATGAACAGCGCACCACGGCACTCGAGAGGCAGGTCCAAACTCTGGCAGCCGCGGTGGAACGCCTCACAAAACGTAACAACGACCTGGAAGAACAGCTACAACGGAGGAACGCGACGTTCGACAACCAAGGAGAGAACTAGGAGGAGAGCAGTGCCAAGGAGAGGAACCATGGAGGCCCTGAGGGAAGCAATGCCTTGAGCCGACCCGAAGGACAGGAGACGAACCATCCATCGGCCAATGGCAATATCCTGTCTCACATTGCCGCGGAGATGCCGGTGATGAAGGAGCGCATGGATTTCATGATGAACGCCCTCAAGGGATGAGTATCCAGCGACCTCGACGACCTCGTCCACCGCACGGACTCCCCCTTTACAACACCTGTCATCTTATTCCCTATGCCGCCAAAATTCTGCATGCCCCAGGTGGAAAGCTACGATGGGTCCAAAGATCCGCTGGATCATTTGGAGTCCTTCAAGACATTGATGCACCTACACGGTGCACTGGACGAAATCATGTGCTGGGTCTTCCCAGCGACGCTAAAAGGCTCCGCGAGGACCTGGTTCAGCAGATTGGCGCCCGGCTCTATCGGTACCTTCAGAGAGCTGAGCGCTCAGTTTGCCTCGCAATTCATCGGGGGACACAGGCACAAAAGGTCCACCGCGTGCCTGATGAACATTAAGCAGCGGGAGGATGAAACGCTGAGATCCTATATAACCCGTTTCAACAAAGAGGCGCTTTCGATCGATGAAGCGGATGATAGGATACAAGTCGCCGCATTCACAAATAGGCTGCGGAAGGGTAAATTCTTGTTCTCTTTGTACAAAAATGACCCGAAGATTATGTCGGATGTATTTTACAGGGCAACAAAATACATAAATACAGAAGATGCATTACTGGCCCGGGAAGAGAAGCCTCCTAGGAAAAGGAAGAGACAGGAAGACACACGACAAAATAAGGGGCGAAAGGCGCCTCGGACAGGAGAAGGCTGAGACAATAGACGCCTGAAGCCCCCTACCGGGAAATTCACAAGCTACACCCCATTGACAGCTCCGGTCGATCAGGTCTTGATACAAATCAAGGACGACAGGTCCTTGACGTTTCCGGGAAAGTTGAAGGGGAACCCGGACAGACGACCCAAAGACAAATATTGCCACTTCCATCGAGACCACGGCCACGACACCGCCGACTGCTACGATTTAAAGCAGCAGATTGAAGCCCTGATTAGGCAAGGAAAGCTGCAGAGGTTCGTTAGTAGAGAAAGGGCAAAAGCGCCCCGACAGGAACAGGTCTCCCACCGGGACAATGAGCGTCCTAGACCACCTGTAAGGGACATAAGGATGATCATGGGGAGTACGTCAGCAGCTGGTTCAACAAAGAAGGCTCTGAAGTCCCACCTCAGAGTAGTTCAGAATGTTTAGGCTGCGTACTTTGTCCAGAAGATGCCGCGAATCAACAACCCCACTATGGAGTTCACAGAAGAAGACGCCCAACACCTCCATCATCCGCACGACAACGCCCTTGTCGTCAACATCCGGATAGGAGACTATAACACGTACCGGGTCTTAATCGACAACGGAAGCTCCGCAGACATCCTCTACTACCCCGCGTTCCAACAAATGCGAATCGACAAAGAACACTTGGTCCCTACCAAGGCCCCGCTCACCGGATTCGAGGGGACGAGAGTATACCCCCTCGGCTCGATCATATTGCCTGTCACTATCGGGGAGCACCCTCGGCAGGTCACTAGGGATGTTACCTTCCTAGTCGTTGATTGCTCCTCAGCCTACAACGCAATCATTGGACGACCCACCCTCAACGCCTGGAAGGCTACAACCTCGACCTGTGCCTTAAAAGTCAAGTTCCCTACCGATCACGGGGTAGGGGAGTTATAGGGAGACCAGGTGGCCGCGCGAGAATGCTACGTCGCGATGGTAGAAATGAATAGCCAACTACAGACAATGAACATAGAACAGAGAACGGGGGCAAAACCTGTGGAGGAGCTTGAAGAAATAATACTCGACGAATCTAGACCTGACAGAACCACCAGGATCGGTGCTTTCAACAGCCCTACGGCTCGCCAGGCAATCGTGGCTTTCCTCAAGGAAAACCAAGATGTATTCGCTTGGAGTTATGAGGACATGTCGGGCATTGACCCGTTAGTAATGGTGCACAGGCTGAATGTGTCACCCTCATACTGGCCCGTACGACAGAAGAAGAGGGTGTTCGCCCCAGAACGAGACCAGGCGGTAGTAGTGGAAGTCGGCAAGTTGCAAGAAGCAGGCTTTATCCTAGAAGTATACTACCCCGACTGGTTGGCCAATGTGGTGATGGTCAAGAAAGCTAGCGAGAAGTGGCGGATGTGTGTAGACTTCACGGACCTAAATAAGGCGTGCCTAAAAGACAACTACCCCCTCCCTCGAGTCGACACCCTGGTAGACTCTACGGCCCGCCACCAGCTTCTAAGCTTCATGGACGCCTTTTCAAGGTACAACCAGATCCGGATGGACGAGGCAGATCAAGAGAAGACCTCGTTCGTCACCAGCTAGGGACTTTTCTGCTACAAAGTGATGCCGTTCGGACTGAAAAATGCGGGCGCCACATACCAAAGACTCATGAACAAGATGTTCGCCGACCAGATAGGAAGAAATATTCAAGTGTATGTCAACGACATGCTAGTGAAAAGCCGAAAGAAAGAGGATCATTTGAGGGATCTCGAAGAAACATTCGGCACCCTCCGCTCCTACGACATGAAGCTCAATCCGTCAAAATGTGCGTTCGGAGTGACTGCAGGAAAATTCCTCGGCTTCATGGTGTCTCAGAGAGGCATCGAGGCAAACCCGGACAAGATCCAAGCCATAATGGAGATGGCCCCGACGAAGAGTGCAAAAGAGGTACAAAGCTTGAACGGAAAAGTGGCCGCCCTGAACAGGTTCGTGTCAAGAGCAACGGACAAGTGCCTTCCATTCTTCAACACGCTGAAGAAAGCCTTCGAATGGACGGATGAATGCCAAAAGGTGTTCCAAGAACTGAAGTCCTACCTCTCCTCGCCTCCATTGCTGAGTCCTTCACAGCCAGGGGAGGAACTCTTCCTCTACTTAGCTGTCTCACTAGCGGCCGTCAGCGCGGCCTTGATCAGAGAAGAAGACGGTGTCCAGAAGCCCGTGTACTACGCCAGCCAGGCGTTTCAGGGAGCGGAAGGAAGGTATCCGCCGATGGAGAAACTCGCCTTCGCCTTGGTCACTGCAGCACGAAAACTTAAGCCATACTTTCAAGCACATACGATAGTCGTTTTGACCGACAAGTCATTGTGGCGGGCGATGCACAACCCCGAAGCTGCTGGTCGCCTTGCCTTATGGGCGATAGAATTGACCGAGTTCGACATTAGATATAGCCCATGCACCGCCATCAAGGGGCAGGCAGTGGCGAACTTCATAGCCGAATTCACCAGTGGAGCCGACCAGGGGGCAAACGACTACCCTCCATGGAGTATACACACAGATGGGTCGTCAACTAGACAAGCCGGTGGAGTAGGTGTCGTACTTCACTCCCCCGAGGGAGATCAAATCGAATGTATGATCCTCCTGGACTTCCCCACCACCAACAACGAGGCAGAATATGAAGCATTAATAACGGGGTTGGACCTCGCCAAAGCAGCAGGAGCAGCCCGGGTGGTAGTCTCCTGCGACTCCCAAGTCATTGTCAACCAAGTGAATAGGGACTACGAGTGCAGAGGCGACAAAATGAAAAAATATCTCCATCAAGCAAAGAGAAGGGTGGACGAGCTGAAGGCAAAGATAGTCCAGATAACCAGAGAAGAAAATGAGCAAGCCGACCGCCTTGCCAAAGCCGCCTCATCGAAAAATGGGGCCGCCATTAATGGTGTACTCTCTTTTGTGTAGGTTTCTCCGCTAATTGACTCTGTCGATGTGCAGGAAATAGGCTCCGAAAGTGATTGGACCACGCCCTTAATTTCCTACCTGAAAGATGGTGTTTTGCCAGACGAAAGAGAATCCGCTAGGAGACTAAAGACCCGAGCGGCAAGATTCGTATTAATGAAGGACGTCTTGTACAAAAGGGGTTTCTGTCGCCCGTACCTAAGGTGCTTGGGACCCGAAGAACCAAACTACGTCATGAGGGAAGTATACGAAGGAATATGTGGAAACCATTCGGGGTCGCGGTCATTGGCGTATAAGCTGATCCGGGCAGGATACTACTGGCCGACTATGCAAAAAGACACGCAGGCTTATGTCAAAGCTTGTGACAAGTGCCAGAGGTTCAGCAACATCATCAGACAGCCCCCCGAAGAGCTGACCCCCATGATGGCCCCATGGCCGTTCGCCCAATGGGGACTAGATATCATGGGCCCATTCCCAACGGCTATGCGACAACTAAAGTTCCTGGTGGTAGGCATAGACTACTTCACGAAATGGGTGGAAGCTGAAGCATTGGCCACCATTACAGAGAAGAACATACAGAGTTTCGTCTGGAGGTTCGGAATACCCAGAGTACTAGTCTCCGACAACGGGAAACAATTTGACAATGGTCCCTTCCGAGAGTTTTGCACGCAATTGGGAATAAAAAATCATTCGGGGTCGCGGTCATTGGCGTATAAGCTGATCCGGGCAGGATACTACTGGCCGACTATGCAAAAAGACACGCAGGCTTATGTCAAAGCTTGCGACAAGTGCCAGAGGTTCAGCAATATCATCAGACAACCCCCCGAAGAGCTGACCCCCATGACGGCCCCATGGCCGTTCGCCCAATGGGGACTAGATATCATGGGCCCATTCCCAACGGCTATGCGACAACTAAAGTTCCTGGTGGTAGGCATAGACTACTTCACGAAATGGGTGGAAGCTGAAGCATTGGCCACCATTACAGAGAAGAACATACGGAGTTTCGTTTGGAGGTTCGGAATACCCAGAGTACTAGTCTCCGACAACGGGAAACAATTTGACAATGGTCCCTTCCGAGAGTTTTGCACGCAATTAGGAATAAAAAATCATTACTCTTCCCCTGCCCACCCCCAAGCCAACGGTCAAGTAGAAGTGACGAACCGATCCTTGCTTAAGATTATCAAGACTCGGCTCGAGGGGGCAAAGGGGATATGGCCCAAAGAACTACCAAGCGTATTATGGGCATACAGGACGGCAGCAAGGACCCCTACAGGAGAAACACCGTTCAGGCTAACCTACGGCAGCGAGGTAGTCATCCCTGCCGAAGTAAGACTCACAAGCTATAGGGTGAACACCCACGATGAAGGCAGGAACAACGAGGCCTTGCGCCTACAGCTCGACCTAATCGATGAAGACAGAGCAGTAGCAGAGCAAAGGCTAGCCCGGTATCAAGATCGCATGGCTAAACACTACAACTCCTGAGTTAGACACAAGGAATTTCAGGTCGGAGACCTCGTTTTAAGAAAGATCATGGGCGCCACCAGAGACCCCACCCAAGGAAAGCTCGGGTGCAACCTTAGGCTTCTTCCCCCTGCCGTGCTTGACGGGTACCTTATTCGCCTCTGCCTTGAGGCCGACGACGGTCTCGGGTGCAACCTTAGGCTTTTTTGGGAAACGGTCTCCCTCCTGACCAGGTTTTCTTTTTTTTACGGGCGGCTTGGGCGCACCCGTCACGCCGGCCTGGGCCTCTTTCTTCTTTGCAGCAGCCTGTTGCCTAATGAAAGCCCTCCTCTTCGCTTCTTCCATTTCTGCAAAAGTAGATGGTACGTGAGTTGGTGACAAAGAAAGAAACTTGAAACTCAAGAGAACGGACTTACGTGCTCGGACTTGTGTCTCATACTTCAGTGCCTCCTCGGACGGTTCAGGCCCGTCACAATGCCAATAGATTGTTTTTAGCGTCACCAACGTGGCCCAAGATCTCTCCGTCAACTCACTTTTTTAGAAAATCTTCTCCAAAAAACTCCACTGTTCGAGGGAAACTTGTGGACGGTCCTGGGCTACAAAAGAGGACGGTCAGAAATCGACGGTGTTTACAAAAAAAAAGGGGGAGGAAGAATGTGCATGGAAGCATACCAGACGGGGGTAAAACACCCCATGTTGTGTCGACGGGCATAAATTCAATTTCACTTGGATGACACATCCATTCATCCCTGTCCATAAAAAAGTACCTAGACTTCCAGTCCCTATTGGAATCTGGAGTATCACTAACCAACCTCAGCAACGAGCTCCTAGCAACAAAGCTGTACATCCCTCGTGATTTTACAATCTCTACCGGACGGTAGCAGTGGAAGAACTTCTCCACTGTTAACCTTCTCCTCCCCTTGGACATTGACCCGTACAATACCTCCACCCTAAGGAAAACCCTCCAGACATTTGGAGAAACCTGGTTGACGGACAATCCTAAGTAGTGAAGGAGATGACGGTGCAGCTGAGTCAAGGGAAATCTCAACCCAGCCTTGAGCATTTGCTCGTAGATCCCGACACCCTTAACCCCGTGGTAATAACACTTCTCTCCTGGGCGAGGTAGACAGATGGGTATGTTGACGGGTATCTGGTACTTACTCCTAAGTGTTTTGAAGTGTGACTCCTTTATGGTGGACGTAAAATCATTTACCGTCCATAGCGAGAGCATGACGAACTTCCTCATCCCATCTGTGCCTATGACGGATTGGATTTGTTGTTCATCTTCCCCTAGCCCGTCACTAAGATTACTCTCTGTCCTACCACTACTTGAAGAAGAGGAGGAGATAGGTGAGCTTCCTTCACTCGAAGTTGTAGGATCCTTTGGACCCGACGGGTTAACTTCATTGTAGCCCGCTCCCTCGCGGACAAACGATTGATTACTAGACGCGCTAGACATTTAATACCTACATATGATGGAAAACCCTAAGTTCAACTGTCCTAGAGACACCTGACAGTAGTAAAAGTGAACGAGACAATGATAATACTTACCGGTTGTTTTCGTCGCTGAAGGGTGTTACGGACGGTTGCGAGGACGTGATGGACGAATAGGTTGACAGATTAAATTCTTTTCTTGTTGGGTGAACGGGTGCGCTCTGATCTCTTGATTTCGATAAAAAGTGGAAAATGAAGGGAAAAAAGGGAAGTTTATATATGAAGGGTAGCACGGAAGGCGAGGAGACGCCTCATTTTTTGCACACGGACATTAAGTCGACGACACGTGCCCTGCATTAAATGTCCAGCATTAATTACTGAATGACAGCCTATCTATTCAACTCTCTCATTGTGTGAGAACCGTCATCCCATTAGTCCGTCTCCTATGTGTTCATGGACTGATGGGCTGAGGGGGCACCTGATAGGGATAAAACTCCCACTAGACGCCGGCACCCTGCGCGGGGTGACGGTGCGAGGGATGATGACGGACACTAGACCCTGACGACACAACCCTTGAATGGGGTGACGGGACAGACCGTCGACGGGGAAGGCTTGGGGCACCCAGAGCCTATCTTGCCACGCACGCTTCCCTAGGAAAATGAGTCTTGTCGCGTACGCTACTATTTGAACAGGTGTCGTGCGCAGCACGATCACTCCCAGAAGGATGACTTGCCCAACACGTTTGCTTGCCCAAGAAGTATTTTACGCTCCACGCTACCCAGGGGTAATTTCGGTAAGAGTAATATCTTCTCCAGCACGCCTTGGCCAAGGGCCCTTGCTACTACTATAAATACTTCCACGCCCTCCAAAATTGAGGTACGCATACTTTTATCCCAACTTTGGCACTCTAGAGTTGTGAGCAACACTAACTTAACCGTCGGAGGGTCGTTGGCCGGTACCATGCTGGTACCTCCCTTCGAGGTCCTTTCTACCTGTGCAGGTTCGTCCAAAATACGTGAAGGCCTTGCGGCTTACTGAGTTGATTCTTGGCATCATCACTCATTATGCCAAATGTAATGGTGCAACTCAGGTGTGAAAGGGGTGTACCCCCCTGACGATCCAACATCTGATCCATCTAGAATGTACCTAAGCTAGTGTATAACTTAGCTTCCTTTGTTGTATTCCAATTTCAGTATCAATGAAGAATTTCTCATCAAAAAAAAAAAAAAAAAAAAAAAACTATCTCAAAGAATCCCAACAGAAGTAAGAAAGCCCACTTAAAAAATTCATCCCAAAAAAAAAAAAAATGTTTACTTAAAAAAGATTCCCAAACTGTCTCAAGCGGTTAAAGAGACAAACCCAACGTCCGGCTTTGCTTTATCATCTCAATATTCATTCATTTTCCTTCTCTCTCTCTCCGCTCAGTCTTTTGCTCTATTAAGTTTAAGGTAAGAAGAGCAATTAATTTATCTCTACCAACAAAAGCACATCTTCATATCTATCATCTCAGGCAGTCTTCAATGGCTGCCCATTTTCCTTTGCTTCATGCCCCACCATCTCTCTCCGCCAAAATTCTTCATTTCTACAGGTCCAAACCCACTACCCCATCTTTCTCTTCATACCCCAAAAGACATAAAGGTTAGTTCCCTTTAAACAAGCTTTAATGTTTCTTTCTGTTAATAGTTTTTGTATATATTTTCTCTTTGTTTTGAGCGTGTTTTTTGCAGGTTTGTATGGTTTATCTACAATCATATGCTCTTCTTCCAATGGTCGAGACCCTAATTCAGTGGACAGTGGAGTCAAGAGCGTTGAGAAGCCGCTGGAAGAGAAACGCCGTGCCGAGTTGTCTGCTCGGATTGCCTCTGGAGAATTCACTGTGGAGCAATCTGGGTATGCTTTGGAATTTACTATGCTTCTCTTTTTGGCTATTCTCATTGTTAATGTTGTGGGAATTCGTTGTGTTTGCTTATTATTTTACCTTTTTGTGTTAAAGAATTGTGTAGATATATGCTTGTATGGCCGTGGATAAGAATAACAAGGCCTTCCATTTATATTTTTGCTTTTTGTGGTGAAAGCTTTGACTTCATATGAATAAGTGAATCCTTTGGTCTTATTTCACTCATGAATTCAAATTTTCACTTGGGTATGCATCTGAACATAAATCATGATAAGAAAATTCATGTTCATGTTGGATACAAGTTTATTTCACTGATGGTTTTTTCTTTTTCTTTTTCTTCTGGGATTGTTATTTATTTATTTTTTGTCTTCTGTTTTGGATTCAAGTTTTCCATCTGGAGCAAAGAAGAGTTTGTCGAAGTTGGGGGTTCCTAGTGAGATTCTGGAATTTTTATTTAGTTGGGTTGATGCCCATGAAGATTGTCCAAAGATTCCGGAGGCAAAAGGAGCAATTAATGCCATTCGGAGTGAAGCCTTTTTCATCCCCTTGTATGAGCTTTTCCTGACATATGGAGGAATTTTCAGGTTGAATTTTGGACCAAAGGTTTGTTTGTTTTTATTTTTGTGTATGTATACATTTCTTCTTTAATCTACTAGATTGTCAAGTGGTTATTGTCATTTGTCCACTATGGATTTTTGATAAAATGCCTTGATGTTGGATGTAGTCATTTCTTATAGTTTCGGATCCTTCTATTGCAAAACATATATTGAGGGAAAACTCAAAGGCTTATTCAAAGGTAATCCAATTGGCTCTCTCTCTCTCTCTCTCTCTCTCTCTCTCTTACGCATACACACACACATAGCGGCAGATAACACTTGGTTGTCAGGGTATCTTGGCTGAAATTCTAGAATTTGTAATGGGGACGGGGCTCATCCCAGCTGATGGGGAGGTATGGCGTATTCGACGACGTACTATAGTTCCAGCATTGCATCAGAAGGTAACTCAAGTGATTTTTGAATTTGATGATGATGGTCTTCATTGACCAACCATCACATCTTTTGATTTGAGTCTTAAAATTAGACAATGCTAGTGAGTTGATCTATAATGTATGTGAAGTTAAATGTTTTCAACATCTGAAGCGAGTCATGACATTGCACTGCCTAAGGGAAGTTCTAAACCTTTTGGGGCTATAATATACATAGTAAGTAGTTCTTATTTATGCAAATAGACAAGTGTGATTTATATAATTAAGCATTCTATCGTTTGAAGGATATAGGAAAAATGGATATTTATCCATTATAGTTGAAATTGCATATACAACAACAACAACAACCAAGCCTTACTCATAATTTTTTTGGATTAGATCCTCAACAAATTAGTTAGGGTCGGCATATGTATTCTTTCTACTCTTCTATTCCATCCGAAGTCGTAGTCTTTGTTACTTGCTTATTAACATGTTCTCTTTCTAATGTTATTTTTGGTATTCTTCTACTCTTTGTTGATTGTATAATTTATATAAAGTAAAATGTTTTTAATAGCCGAAGAGAGGCATGACATTGCACTCCCTAAGAGCCTGTCTAAACCTTTTTAGTGCTATATATCGATATTCATAGTAAGCAGGGGTTGGTAGCTATGCAAATAGATGAGTATAATTTATATGACTATAAGTAAGCATTTCATGATTGAAGGAAATAGGAGAAATGGTTATTTATCCATGACAGTAGGAATTGCGGATATAATTATTATAGAGTGGGAATTTTCTTCAAGATAGAAACATGGTAAAAAATAAAATATATCAGAAAAGAAACTATGTTTATCTTTGAAGTGGTGAAAAAAAAAAAAAAACAGACACTAGGACAAGGATGGAAGTAGCATGCCTTTGGTTATGCCTCTATGTCCGAGGCATATTTCTAACAAGTGCATTACCTACTTTATATAATGTTTTGGTACTTTGGATCTGCCTCACCCTTAGGTGAGCCTTGATTGGGCCTTAAAAAATGTTTTGTCATTGTTAGGGTTGACCTGTTAGCCATTGATTTCCCTTTTCCTTTGTGTGGGTTTTCGTCTGTAGTATGTAGCTGCTATGATTAGTCTTTTTGGACAAGCTACAGATAGGCTATGTAAGAAGCTAGATGCTGCTGCATCTGATGGGGAAGATGTAGAGATGGAGTCACTTTTCTCCCATTTGACATTGGACATCATTGGCAAGGCAGTATTTAACTACGATTTTGATTCATTAACCAATGATACCGGTATAGTTGAGGTATTCTGTTGTCCCACCACCCTTTTTGGTTTGATCTTATGTTCAGTTTGTATTAGTTCATTCCTGTTTCAGTTCACACCAATAATTTTTCATTAATTTTGCTATTGTACAAATGCTTCATACATATATGCAATGTTTGTGTTTTGGCTAGACCAGGCTGTTTACACTGTCCTGAGAGAAGCAGAAGATCGGAGTGTTTCTCCAATTCCATTCTGGGAGATCCCAATATGGAAAGACATTTCACCCAGGCAAAAAAGGGTTTCCGCAGCCCTCAAATTGATTAATGATATACTCGATGATTTGATTGCAATATGCAAGGTAAATTTCTCAATTGATGGAGCTGCATAAACCTTTGCTCTTCAATTTCTTACTATATATAATGGTGTACTGTAGTGGACACGTGCTAATACTACTATTTTTGTGCCTACATATGTTCTACCATGCATACATGGGCACATGGTGGAGAATGCATGCTGAGCTCACTGACTCTTCCCTTTAAACTGATGCCAGATATATCACATGCAATGCTGAATATAGTTTAAAGGGTTCACTTCAGCATTTTATATGAGAACTATCTTAATGAGTTTGGATTAGAGATGTTCTTCATTTCTATACTTCTAGTGTACTAGGGTTGTGCCCCCTTTTTGTGCTTTTTTAGTGAATCTTATTGCTTATTTGATGAATGTGAGTTTGAGAAAAGCCAATTTGCAATGTCTTGTCCATAAATCGTATACCTATGCCAAATATATCAGAAACTGGTAGGGGTTCCTTGAATATCCAAGCTATCAAAATGTCCCTAACACATATATACATAATGTGTATGCATGTAAGCATTAAGGCTTTTGTGATAAATGGAAATTTATCAAGGTAGCAAAGCAAGTGGTTCTTGGATGTTGTTTTGAATCTTGTCTCCAGTCTAATACACTTTACCTCCCATTTTAAAAAAAATGAAAATTCTACGTGGTCATACTTATTGAGGGAGAATTTCGACCCACAAGTGGGGGAGTGTTAGAAAATAATAGCAAAAATGACTAAAATCACAGTATCCTATTAGCTTAATCTTTTAGGATAGGTGATAATCATCAATGTGTATGTAATTATGAATAAGAAAGAATTATGATCAATTGCTTCCCTCTCTCTGTTAGAATGTGAATGTGATAAGGACTCAAGAAAGGAAATAAAAACCGAAAAATATTGCGAGGCATGATTCAATGCTCTGCTTGCTAAAGGAACAAAAGCAGTGAGAAGGAAGTTCTGCAGATTCTCATGCTTTCAATTTAACCATAGTTGAGTTGTAAAATATGAAAGATTAGGGTTGAGAGAGAGAGAGAGAGAGAGAGAGTAGAAAATTATTTAAGGTTTTAATCAATTTGTCCCTCAACTTAGCACATTATTTTACTAGAGTGATATTACAAGATTACTAGAATATCCTTATGCTACTAATATAAAATAATGACAAGCTAATATAAAAATAACAAGTGTAACTTTAACAACCATAAGAAGCTTATCTCCAAATATAATATTCTTTGAATCCTGTCTTCCAACTGTGTCACATCTATCCTATCTCTTGGATAGCAGTACCATGGAACTTTTCCAGATCTACTTTGTGGATTTAAAAAAAATAATAATTAGCCTACTCAACTATTACTTCATTGATAGTACAATTTCTATTTAAATGAAAGAAACTATTTATAATGATATGATTCATCAATTATGAAATGGCTCAATTATTTGATAAATGACGTCATCTGTCAGGGTACAAAAGACATTGTCCAAATAAGAATTTGGAGATTCTTTATGCTCGAACTTGAATAGAATTCTGTCTTTGTTCAAGAAGGCCACTAACAATGTTGATCTTGCCAAAGTAGGATCCTCAAGGAGAGATATAAATGCCGTTAATCTTTAGCGGTTTCTCTAAGATAAAAATGTGAAAAAAATTAGGTGGTGTTTGATCTTTGATTGGTAATGATGATTACTGTGAAAGTGTTTAGGGTTTGATAAGTGAACCCTAACACATGAAATATTATTTATATATAATGTACATGATATTACTGTTTTGCCCCTATTACTCATAACACTCCCCCTCAAGCTGGAGAGTATATATCATACAATCCTAGCTTGTTACATAATAAACCTAAACAAGTCTTACATAAGGCTTTAGTAAACATATCAGCAATCTGGACTCTTGTAGAAACATATGGAGTAGCAATTACACCATCTTCTACTTTCTCCCGAGTAATATGACAATCTACTTCAATATGCTTGGTTCGCTCATGGAATACAGGATTGGAGGCAATGTAAATTGTTGCTTGATTATCACAATGCATAGTCATAGGTAGCTTCACAACAAATCTTAATTCCTCAAGTAAATGCTTAATCCACATAAGCTCACATGATGTGTGTGCCATGGCTCTATACTCAGCCTCTGCACTAGACCTGGCAACAACAGTTTGTTTCTTACTTCTCCAAGTAATCAAATTTCCTCCCAGAAAAGTGCAATAACCAGTAGTGGATTTTCTATCTGACGGTGATCCAGCCCAATCAGCATCAGTGTAGGCTTCTACCCGTAGGTGACCATTAGCTTTATACAAAAGACCACGGCCTGGATGTGCTTTAAGATACCTCACAATTCGAATAACTGCCTCCCAATGTGGAAGGCGAGGATCTTTCATAAACTGGCTCAAAACACTAATTGCAAATGATATATCTGGGCGAGTAATTGTGAGATAATTTAGTTTACCAACCAAACGACGATATCTCTTAGGATTAGACAACAGCTCCCCCTGATCTTCATACAATTTGACATTAGGATCCATAGGAGTCTCCACTGGTTTAGATCCTAACAAGTTAGCTTCTTCCAAAATATCCAACACATACTTCCTCTGTGATAAACTAATGCCTTCAATAGATCGTGCTACCTCAATACCCAAGAAATAACGAAGTTTACCCAGATCCTTAGTTTGAAAGGAATTTTGAAGGTATCTTTTCAAATCATCAATACCCTGCTTGTCATCTCCAGTTATTATAATATCATCAACATATACTATCAACAAAATCTTCCCTCTATCAGAGGTATGAGAAAACACAGAGTGATCAGAGTGGCAACATCGCGATCCAAACTTTAACACTACTTCACTGAATTTACCAAACCAAGCTCTAGGAGATTGTTTAAGACCATAGATGGCCTTGTGCAACCTACACACTTTTCCCGACTCCCTCTGAGCAACAAACCCAGGTGGTTGCTCCATATACACCTCTTCCTTCAAATCACCATTCAAGAAGGCATTTTTAACATCTAACTGAAATAATGGCCAACCCAAATTAGCAGCCAAGGAGATCAAAATCCGGACAGAAGAAATTTTAGCAACAGGTGAGAATGTCTCGGCATAGTCAACACCATATGTCTGGGTATACCCTTTGGCAACCAAGCGAACCTTCAAACTCTCAATAGAACCATCAGGCAAATACTTCACAGTATACACCCAACGACAACCAACAATAGTTTTCCCTGGAGGACGAGTAACTAAAGACCAAGTAGCATTTTCAGATAGAGCAGACATTTCTGCCTCCATAGCAGATTTCCAACCAGAGATGGACATAGCCTCCTGGACAGACTTAGGAACAACAGTAGAATTCAAGGATGCATTAAAGGCATGAAGAGATGAAGACAAGTGATCATAAGAGACAAACTGAGAGATAGGGTGAGAGGTACAAGAATGCTTACCTTTGCGCAAAGCAATTGGAAGGGAGTCAGGATCACTAGGCGAGGTAGAAGTCTCAGTTGGAGGTTTCTGCAGACGACAATATACCTGGAGTGGTTTCTGAGGAGATTCAATAGGAGACACAGGTGGTAGGAGAGGAAGACAAGGAGGAAGACAATATACCTGGAGTGGTTTCTGAGTCTTTATTTCCATATAAAATGATTTAAAAATTGAGTACAATTCAGACCGTTCTTTCATAAGATAAAGATAGGTGACTCTAGAATAATCATCAACAAAAATGACAAAATATCTAAATCCCAACAATGAGGGAGTGTTTATTGGACCCCAAATATCAGAATGAACTAAATGAAAAGGACTACTAACATGACTCTCACGCCTAGAGGCAAAAGGCACCCTATGGTGTTTACCCAACTGACATGCTTCACATTGTAAAGACTCAATTTGACGACACGACGGAACTAATAACTTCAAATTCTTGAGAGATGGATGACCAAGGCGACAATGATGCTGAAGAGGTGAGATAGACAAATGAGAAGCCACTAAACGGGAAGAATCACACCGATCCAAGTAATAAAGTCCACCGGCTTCATGCCCTCCACCAATAATCTTCCCAGTCTTGAGATCCTGAAAGATACAATGAGTGGATAAAAAAATGGCAGCACAATTCAAAATTTTGGTAAGCTTACTAATTGACAAAAGGTTAAAAGGAAAATCAGGAATATATAACACAGAAGAGAGAGAAAGATTAGGACTGAGATTGGCAGTGCCCAAACCAGACACCGTAGTGGCTGAGCCATCTGCCAATGTAACATTGGGAAGACTACTAGATTGCTCAAGGTCAGAGAGTAAACCTGAGGTACCTGTCATATGATCAGTAGCACCTGAGTCAATGACCCAAGGGTCCTGAGTGGCAAGACAAGCAGCAGAAGTACCTTGTTGAGCCAAAGTAGCAGTAGAATCAGACTCAACAAAGTTGGAATGCAAAGACAATAGGCGATTGTACTCTTCCTCAGGAATAGAGACTACTTTGGATGTTGCTGGAAGTGACTGCGAAGGCGGTTCTTGAACTTGAAAACTAGCTTGGTGAGCCGAGGGTTTACCATACAAATCCCAACAAAAGTCTACTGTATGATTTTCACCATGACAATAAGTGCACTTATCGAAGGCCACGTCCTTTACCACGACCACCTGGTTCATTACCACGACCCCCTTGGTCACGACCTCCACGGCCTCGGCCTCCACGACCTCGACCTCCACGACCACCTCTATTACTCCCCATATAAGTGGTAAAGGCAGATTTGTCACCAGAAGATAATGCATCAGTATTGGAGGAAGAGAAAGGGTCAGTACTCGAATCAGATAATGTGGCCTGTCGAAGTCTACCAAAAACTTCACTCAATGAAGGGAGGTCTGGACTAGCTAAAATTTGTGATTTTACTGAATTCAAACTTTTAGGCAATCCAGAGAGGAAGCGAGCAACATGCATAGAATCTCGTTGTTTCTTCATAATTTTCACATCAGAGGAGATAGACTGATAAATATTGAGTTCTTCACACACACCCTTAAACTTGTTATAATAGTCTTCCAAAGACATATCACTCATACTCAAGGAAAAATAATTTTGATGAAGATCATAAATCCGTTTCAAATTGTTAACACCAGAATAAAGTTCCTTAGCTTGTTCCCAAACAAGTTTAGCAGTTGGTAGGAAAACTAAACTACAACTGATCTTAGACTCCATACTATTCCACAAACAACTCCTAATTTGTGCATCTTCGGCTCTCCAATCAGCAAATTTAGAGTCTGTAGATACAGGAGGTTCCTTAATCACATAATCAAACTTCTTTCTACCAAGAAGAAAGACTTCAACTGCTTGTGCCCATTGAGCATAATTACTACCATTTAAACGAATGGAGGTAATTGACAACATATCAAGAGAGAAGAAATAATTAGCAGGCTGAGCACTGTCTTTGGACTCCATAATAGCAATCTGAAGAACAAACTAACACTAAAGAAATATGTTGAACTAAATTAAAAGAAAAAACAAACTCCAACCAACAACCAATGTACTTCAACCAATCAGCCACGCCAACAGCAACTCATCTATCAAAGAATCAACACCAAACTTTTCCAATAAACAAGGCAGCAACAAACCCATACCAACACCAAAAAGAAATGCCCAATCCACCACTAAACATCAACCTAAGGCTGCCTGAACAGATAATCAGTGAACGTATTGAAGAAGAGAAGAAAAAAAAAAAAGTCAGACCATGGTTGAAACCCTCGACTGAAAAAACTCCGGCGGCGGTGCTAGGGTGCAGCGGCGGCGGCGCGAGGACCGGCGAGGAAGCTAGGATGGATCGCCGGAGGAGGGCGAGTAAAACCCTGCCCCTCTCGCAGTCAGGCGACGTCGATTTAGTGTCGCGAACTTGGAGAGAGGGTCACCGGCGCGGGACAGCTCCTTCAGCCACTAAATCGAGATCGTCGGAGGTCTCTACTAGGTTCGTCGGAGCTAGCGGGTAAGGTTATGGTTGCCGGCAACAATATCGGTGGGTGGTGGTCGGAGGGTTAACGGCAGCGGCGGGTTGGTGGCTCTGATACCATGATGATTACTGTGAAAGTGTTTAGGGTTTGATAAGTGAACCCTAACACAAAATATTATTTATATATAATGTACATGATATTACTGTTTTGCCCCTATTACTCATAACAGGTAAAGAACTACTGCTTAAACATTTTATCTTTAACTCTTGTATTGGTGAAGTGGACCTTTTTTGGTAAGAAAATATGAATGGCTGATGTGAAACTAAATAGTTCTTTATGGCTGTTTTTCTTAAACTGGAAGGTTTTGAAAGTTAGTTTTCTGAATCTATTTTTCTTATGTGATTTTATTGAGGTGGAAGTCCATGAGTTATCAAAATCAATTTGTGGATCTTTTGGATGTTCTTTGATGCTAAGTTTGTGGGTTTTCTTTAGTGTAATATTTTATTTCTTTCATCTGCAGAGGATGGTAGATGAAGAAGAGCTACAGTTTCACGAGGAATATGTGAATGAACAAGATCCTAGTATTCTCCACTTCCTTTTGGCGTCAGGAGATGATGTATGTTACTAGAGATCATCAAATGTTTTGATTCCAGCCCAAATAATTGAAGCTTTCCTCTCAAACTCTCTGTAGGTTTCTAGCAAGCAACTTCGTGATGACTTGATGACGATGCTTATAGCTGGGCATGAAACATCAGCCGCAGTATTGACATGGACCTTTTATCTTCTCTCCAAGGTAAAGTTTGGTTAAGGTTTAGTTGTTTCTTACTGATACATTACCAGTTGTCCCAATTGCCTAATCTGTTAGGAAATGATGAATTTTATCATTAAACCATTCTTCTAATACTTGCACTGCATTTAACAATTTCAAATCAACTTCCAAAGTGCATAATGTTTTCAGAAATTCATTAGGATGGAAAAATTTTGAATTATTATTGTATATTTATACATTCTTGGAATTCCTTTTATGAATAAAAATTTATGTTAAAATATAAATAATAAGTTTATAAAGAAAGCTTAAAGAAAATTGCCTAATCATCCTTCATTTGACAGTGTTTGCATTCTAGGATATATTTGTTGTTCTGTGCAGATTCTACCTGCAATTAATGTATCAAGAGATGACATGTAGCTTTCTAGCAATCCTCTTTTTCTTTTTCTTTTTCTCCTAATCTCTTCCTCTTTGTCAAGTATGGTAATATATGCTCACACAACCCTAATTTTGACGTAACAATAAAAGGAAATGAATCTAATGGTAATTGCTATAGAATATGCATATACTTACATGTAAATGTGTGTTAGCATCTGTATGTACATATGTATGCCTTTATGTATGTGAGGACAACGATTATGTCTTTCATGAATGGCTGCTTTCTAAAAGTAATCATTTTCTTTCTTTGTGATTGAGTGCAGGAGCCTAGTGTCGTGTCCAAGCTTCAAGAGGAGGTATCTTTACTTTTCTTATGCATATGAGATTAGTATCAACAGAAAGCAGAGTGATAATATTCTAATCTATATTATATTATGTAATAGAGTTTTTCTGCTTTACTTTCTAGGTTGATTCCGTCCTAGGTGATCGGTTTCCAAAAATTGAAGATATGAAGAAACTCAAGTATGCAACTCGAGTAATCAACGAAGTGAGAAGATGACTTTTAAATAATAAATAACAGGTTGGACTTCATTGTTTGTGTTCAGGCATTGACATTTTTTTTTTCCCCTTTTTTCCTTTCTTTGCAGTCCTTGAGGCTTTATCCACAACCACCTGTATTAATTCGTCGTTCACTTGAGAATGATGTGCTTGGAGGGTACCCCATAAAAAGGTCTTATCCTATTAAATCCATTGCCAATGCTACTTTTTTTTTGTCAATTAGTATACTATTTAAAAAAAAATTTATTACCTTCTTGCTTAGAACCTTTTTTATTTTCATTTTTATTATTTTTCTGAACATTATTTGTTTATTTATTATTTTTCTAAGTTTTTTTTAATAGCCCTTCCCATTTTCTATATGAAGTTCTTCTGTATTGTAGAACTGTAAGTGTGTTCCTTGGTAGGGAAAGGAACCCAATGTCTGTGGATCTTCACTATTATGACTATTATCAAGGAATCTACTTATATTTCCCTATTATGTTATGTTAGAATTATTTATCCAAAAAAAAAAAATGTTATGTTAAAGTTAACAAAAATGATTTTATTTTATTTTATTTTTATAAAAGTGGTTCTTTTAGAAAAACAGCTTTGACTGCTCAGTAGTCAGTACTCCTGTAGCTTTATGCTCTACGTTGTACTTATTAAAATTTATATTAAAAAATAGTTCTAAAAAAAATTAGAAAATATAGGATCAGTGATATTTTTTTGAAAAAGGTTCTCATATAACTCAAATGAAATGTAAATTGCAATGAAAAGAATTCTTACTATATAGCTTCAAAGTTCGTTTGATAGCATTTGCCAATATGAAAATTGTAATGCCCTAATTTGATTTATTATGTGATGTGTGTGGGTGTGTGATAAGACTCACATCGGGCATATACTAAGTTGAATTGGGCTTTATTAACTACTACAAGGAGCCTTAATTGTGATTAGTCCTTTTGAGGTATAGCGCAGATGTGGCTAGCATTATTCCTTAAGTCTTACATATGGTATCAGAGCCTGTTTGATAATCCCGTGTGGGTTCGGAGACACTAACCCCACAAAATGTGCCCTAGGTCGTTAGGGATTTAAGTGGGGGAGATTGTAATACCCCAATTTGATTAATTGTATGATGTGTGTAGGTGTGTGATGAGTCGCACATCAGCATATACTGGGTTGAACTTGGCTTTATTAACAACTATAAGGAGCCCCAATTGTAACTAATCCTTTTAAATATAGCGCAGATATGGTTAGCACTATTCCTTGGGTCGTTACATATGGTATCAAAGCCGACTCGGTAATCTTGTGTGGGCTCAAAGACACTACCCCACAAAGTGGGCCCTAACGAGGATGTTAGGGATTTAAGCGAAGGAGATTATGATGCCCTAATTTGATTGATTGTGTGATGTGTATGGGTGTATGATGAATATCATATCAAGCATATACTGGGTTAAGCTGGGCTTTATTAACAACTACAAAGAGCCTCAATTATGACTAGTCCTTTTGAGGTATAGCGCAGATGTGACTTGTGCTATTCCTTGGGTCATTACAGAAATGTCATTTATAATATTTGTAATGGTGGAATAATGAATAAGAAATGAGAGGTATAAGGGTCCATCTAACTTGAAAAGAAATAGTTCCCTCTAGATTAATTGTTTAGAAAACAAATTGTATATGTTAAAAGAAAATAAACAACACAATTTTTTGCCCTAGTGCTTTAAGCATTTTCTTTAGCATTCAAAGATATTGAGTTTATTCATTGCAAAAAGTTGCTAATGTACCAGAGCAGATTTCTATAGCAAAAACTCAAGTCACCATAAATTGGCCTGTGTCACTTAAAAACAAGGCAAGATTACTAAAATTAATGAAACAAATTATTAAATGGTCGCACTTTTGGGTAACAGTAGCTACTTACTGAGATAAGAATGCTTAATGAAATTTCATGAGTTTGCTTATAGTTTTTGGTCTAAGGGTCCTCCCATGTAAGGAGAGAAGTCTCCTAAAATTCAGCATGAAACAAAGAGAAAAAAAAATAAATTAAAAAAAAAAGGTTTTTTCTTGGGAGGTAGCGCAAGGAGAAAAAAAGTGTTGGGTGGTTTTGATATGGAGGTCAGAGGTCATCATGGGTTTGTGAGGGTTGTGATTGGATATGGGTCTTTGGTTGTTTGAGATTTTTGGTATTGGAGTTTTTGTGTTGGGTTTATGATGATGTGTGACTGGCCTTTTGCCAAAGGGGTGAAGTCGCAAAGAACTTTTTATGGGTTTTGGAATTTTGATTTGTTGGGTATGCCATTGTGGCAACATATATACAACTTTGTCAACCTTCAACCCTTATTCCACTTTGTTCCCCTATTCTTTGTTGGTCTTTTTGTATTTTATACCTTTACTTTGATAATAATGTATCTAATTGCACACGCATAAATAAAATAATTTTTTTTCTCCTTATTGGCATGAGCTATTAGAATTGTATTCAGAATTTTGAATGTGAGGTTTATAATTTGATAGATTTGAGAAAAAAAAAATGTATTAGTTAACATAAAGTTATTTTATATGTACTTTAAAAATCTTACTAGATCTTTTAGAAGCTTTTCTTTGCCATTTGCCTTATACAATATTTGGGCGCTTGCTTCAATTTTTGCAATAGTAGGACATTGTGTTTTGTGCTTTTAATTATTACTTATAAATTTCACATTCAATTAATCAGTTTGTATTTTGTTTTGTCTGTATAAATAGAAAATTTTCTAACATTAAAAATTATAAATATGAATTAAGACGATTGAAATTCTAAGCGTTCAACAATAGTGTGAGAAAATCTTCGAATTGCATTCTTTCCTATATCCAAGTTCTCTCCCTTCGGAATCAAGGATTCCTCCCTTTCTTCTTTGTGACTCTAGTATAATATTATTTTAACACATGGCAACATTTTATTGGTTGCGGGACCACTAGACACTATTGACTTGACCCTCCAATTGTATTGAATAATTTTTCCCACAATTAAAGTTACTTTCTTACCTCTCACATTAAAATTGTCATGTAGAAACATTTTACAAAAAATGCGGGTATAAAAGGCATTGGATATTTTTTACTTAGAATGTGCACAATGTACATTTTGCCTTCAGGTTAAAAGAAAAATGGATTTTTTGAATTAGAATGTACATTTGCCTTCAGCTTAAAAAAAAAAAAAAAATTAACATCTGTAACATTCTAATTAGTTTAGTGTTGTAATTTGTGACAAGCCTTTTTTTTTTTTAATGATAAAAACAAAATATCAAAATAAATTATCAAAAAGGTATTATAATTTGAAATTACAAAGTATCTGCACAATACGCGGGACATCATCTAAATGTAATAAATATTTAACAATTTACTCCTTTTTTTTCCATATTCTTTTTCATAAATAGTATGCATTTTCTGATACCAAGCTTCATGTGTAATCTATTTGATTTTATCAACGTAGCTTTCATGTTCAATGCTATGATGTCTTGGATACAATTTTTGTAATCTATTGAATTTATTTATCTTCTTCTATTATTATTTACAGGGGTGAGGATATCTTTATTTCTGTTTGGAACTTGCATCGAAGTCCAAAACTTTGGGATGATGCAGAAAAGTTTAAGCCTGAAAGATGGCCTTTAGATGGACCCAATCCAAACGAAACAAACCAAAGCTTCAGGTATATTAAATCTTTGTTGTACAATTACTATTTTGTTGATCTCTTGTCTTCTTACAGCTGGTCAGTTAAGTGTTTGAATTTGTTCATGTTTTGTTTTCCCTGTTCGAGTCTTCCTGACTTGTATCACATTGTTGTAACTTGTAACAAGCTCAATGAAGTGGCTTGCTAGTAATATAATCAAACTATACAAGAGAACCTCCAAATATTTGTTGGAGTTAGGAAATAACTATCCACAGAGTTCAAAAAACAAGTTCCTGCAAAAATGTTGGATGAAGAGGACTGCAGGAAAGTACCTATCTACATTAAACTTGTCCTCTGGGCCCAGAGGAGGGCTGTGATGTCCCTATGATTATATGAGTGTGATTTATGTCCAATTCTTGCTTATTTGCGACTGACCAGCTCATTAAGTTATTAGATTTGCCATTACCTGGCCACATACAGTTGTTTGGGTAACTTCAGTCATCATTTGATTAGCTTAGTTGCACAACAGTTGTTATCAAATATTACGTAAGGTCTGTTTGGGTCATTTGATAGGCTAATTTGGCCTTGTCTCCTTTCAAGCCATTTGATTGACTTTCTTGAGCTGTTTTTCTTTTAGATATTAGTTGGTGAGTTCAATTTTTTTTTTTTTTAATGATAAGGAACAAGGACCTAGTCTGAAATCTAGCTTTCAATTGTTTGTGGTCTAAGTTATGATTTGGTGATTTAAGAGTGTGGTTGAGATCTCTGGTGTCAGAAGTTAGATTGTTCATGATTGTGGTTGTCGACGTCAGGATTTCAACTGGTTGTGGTCATCGATGATGTGCAATGCTGGAGTTACTAGTGGTGGGTGGTATGTGCGGCTTTGATACCATGTTATTCTCGGGAAGTGTGTAGGGTAAATTTCAAAATTACCTTTACAAAATACATAAAATTTATGTGATGTTTCTTATACGTTATGACTAATTTTCTGTAGCATATAGTCTCCAGTCTCCTAGGCATGAGGATAAACGGCTTAGTCCATCAGGAGTGAAAGGTCCCTGGATTTCCCGGTAATTGGTTCTAGCAGGTGGGGTCAGTTGCTAGTAGGAGTTTGATTAACAGTGAGTACAATATACCATGTGATGTGCAACTAATCTAAATGAAGTTTTCTCCTACGTCATTTAAAAAAAAAAAAAAAAACAGATACGCTATTCAAGGAAAGGAATAGGAGAGCTTTTTCCAGAAGATCTATCTGTAGAGAGACTAAGATCTATAGATTAAAATCTTAATTTGTTGGGTCTCTACTCTATTGGACATCATTCGTTGGGAATAGACCCCCCAACAATTTCATAGACTCATTGTATTCATGATCTTTGTTGGGCAACTCGTGTATATTACCAATAGCAATATACACCATCTGTTTCCTATGTATATTTTGTACAAATTTAAATCAATAAAATTGCTTCTTCTTCTTTTTTTATTTTACTTTATAACAAAAATTTCCAAAACTAACCTTATCTTATTCATTGAAAACTTTTGAAAATATAAAAAATACTACTATTATTAAGAAAGTTTTCTTTTTGTTTTTATTTTCTCAATCCTTTAACATGTGCTCACCAAACCCACCATACCTCTTCCTCAGACCCTACAAATCCAACACTGGGACAGGAAATTGACCAGTCCAGTTAAATATTCCCAGCAACTCATGTCTTCACTCTCCAACTTTCAATCTCATACCTATGTCCATTTTCCTTAAAATGATAGGACCAACTAAATACAATCATCATCATGTTTTTTAGAGATGCCAATGGAACACCTTTTTATCCTCAATCTCACCTTTCTCAACCATCAAGGCCTTAATATACACCATTTAAAGCCTATGTCATAGTTACAACTCTCTAAACAAGCAATTATATTGGGGCTGAATAAATTGGTTGCCAACTTCCTCCTTAGAATCCTTCTCTACTCTCCCATACAATGAGAAGCATTTAATCAAATAGTTGCAGTGATGATGTGGTGAGGGTGATGCTCGGGGAGGCACTAGATCATGAGGAAGTGGGACTCAAGGTTGAGGGATGGCTCAGTGAATTCAATTTGAGATGAACTGAAAATGGGAGGGTTTTTTTGAAGTTGGTTGAAGAATGTTGCCAACTTGATCAGTAATGGTGGTCAGTTGACATTCGTCCTCAATGATGATGGTGCAATAGTTGCATAAAAGGAGAGAGTGCCAATTTACCCCTATTTTACTTGGATATGTTGGTTATGTTTTGGAGCTACCAGAAGAAAATTAGTCCTTTGTTAATACAGAGGATCTTACTGCATCTCATGCTACCTATGAGGATCAGTTAAGCCAACCATCAGCCCCACATCTGCAACGGGTTTCAAAGGAGGCTTCATATTGTTTCTACTGAAGATGGAGACTAAAAAAAATAAAAAAATTCTTCTGGATTGAAAAGGTGACCCTGAATCAGATAGCACTTGGATAACATTAGAAGAGTTTCAGGCAGCAACAGGACTTGTACAAGTTTATAAAATAAGGAAACCAGTTTTGATTTTGATGGAACAGAACTCACATGGGAACTAGAATAGAGGTAGAATAAATTTCGGTTGGGTTTGAGATTTTTTTTGTTATTTTGTGGAAAAGTGGGGGAATTTTGGAATATGGAAATTTAAGGAAGGCTAGCTGCATAGTCATTAGATTGTTTATGCAACAGGTTTACTTAGCCCTGAAGTGTGTCACCATGAAGCAATCTAATCTAGCTGAAGTAACCTCCTTATTTTCTATTTGCTAACAACCTTTTCTCTTAGTTTTTCTACTTTATTTGTTTATGTACTTTTTTTTTAAAGCCACATTTTTTTTTTTTAAGGTACAACTATACCTTAATGTGCCAATATAAAGAGGAGTAACTTAATTTTTGGTGATGAAAATTCTGAGATGTGATGCATCCCCCTTGGGTATGATACTTATCCCTCGTTTGGGAGGAGGAAACTAGGTTAATCTATGTTCTTTTCCATGGTTACTTTTCTAATTGCTGCCTGCTGTATTCTGATCTTTATTCAAAATTTCCCAGCCAAAAAACAAATGAGTTTCATAATTCAAAGATCACCTAAATATCTAAATTAATACAGATCCGCACCTGAATGTTACTTCTCCCTTAACCAGCCCCAAAATATTAAATCCTTAGTGGTTAGGCCAAGCAAGACCCTGCTTCGGATTTTTTCAGAGCTCATTGTTGTTCATCTTTTCTCTTCCTTTTGATTAAGAATTTGTCTTGCTGAATTTTTATACTAATTGCATTTGGAAAATGAAACTACGGTCAAAGAATGCTTCTTGCTTCCTTTTGGGGGAAGGTAAGCCCTAGCACTGGTTCTTTCTTAAAATTTATTTCCACTCCATGTGTATTTCTACTTGTTCCACTCTGGGGCCTTTTTTCTCAAATGTTACTTTTTCTATATAAGTATATTAGTATATATATATGATACTGTCTTCTTTCAGTTATTTACCCTTTGGTGGAGGACCCCGAAAATGCGTAGGTGACATGTTCGCTTCATACGAGGTAATTTTGTTAAAGGTTTCTTGCCTTAGAAACTTGTTAGAAGATCAAATGTTATGATATAAAGGATTTATGATGCCTTTTGTTTAGAGTTAACTTAATATGTGTTCATATTTTTTTGCAGATTGTAGTAGCACTTGCAATGCTTGTCCGGCGATTTAACTTCCAAATAGCACTTGGAGCTCCACCTGTAAGTAACCTGCTCTTTTTTTGCATGTTTTCTGTCCAAGCCTGAGATTTTTAGAGCCATGTTTCAAACTTGTTATCTTAACAAATCCCCACTGTTGAACGGAGTAAAATCTGATAACTCTGCACATCTGATACTGCTCTGCTCGGCTCTCTCTCTCTCTCTCTCTCTCTCTCTCTCTCTATATATATATATATATATATATATATATATAACTTCTAATATTTTTAATAACTAATTGTTTGTGCTTGGTGTTGATCGATCTTTAAACTGAGTGGCTTATTTCGTTTATATTAGGTAGACACAAATGAGCATCGACTTAAGTTGCTAAAGTCGGGATATTAATGGACTATAAGAAAGTAAACTTCAACTTTATCCATTTACCACGGCTGTGCAGGTTGAGATGACTACTGGAGCGACAATTCACACAACAGAAGGGTTGAAGATGACAGTCACGAGGAGAATAAAACCTCCCATAGTACCTACACTGGAGATGCCGACATTGAATGCAGGTGCATCAATCACCCTTTCAGAAGGGGATGCTCTGGGTAAAAAAGGTGAAGTTTCTTCTGCTCATTCCTGATTGCTACCCTGGCTACATTTTGGCTTTATGGCATAGGATCTATTTAAGATGGAGAAGTAGTATAGGGAGAGGAAAATAAAATTGTAGCATTCTCTTCTATTTTGCTATATTTATAATATGCTTCCACATATTTAGCGGTTTAATGGGTTCAAAGTTTGTGCATAATTTTGTAAAATGACCGACTCTATTCATGAAAGGAAACACGCCCATGGCGAAATTGCCTCGTGTTCTTAAATTCTCCTTCAAGCCATAGTATTTCTTTAATTCATCCTACTCTTGGATTATCTTTGTTAAAAAATTGACGTTATTGATGTGCCACCTTTCTTCGTCACATATAATACCTAGACATGGTAAAACGAGTCAGAAGTTTTTGACCCAAACCGATTGACCCGTTTAAAAATGACCCATTTTGACCCGTGACCCGATTGACCTGACACGAACCCGACCTAACCCGCCCATTTTGCCATGTTTACCAACGTTGAGTAGATTGAGATTGAAGTGTAATTTTTATAAAATATTTACTTATTCTTCTTTACTTAATATGTTATGTACTCCATTATAATTTGTCATTTTTTACTTGCTACCTTCATTTTCTCTTCCTACTTTAAATAAATCGAAGATTATACCAAGATTAGCTTCTAGAAAGCTGAAACAAGAGTTGCATCAAATTTGGGTATCAAGTGTTTAGTGGTAATTGGTAAGTAGTAACAGTATTACCAGTGAGAATCTAATCACAGTTAAGGAACTCATAAACAATTGCTAGATTGCATCTATTTCAAAAAAAAAAAAAAAAATTGAAAAATATGGGTCAACTTGACCGACTCACGACCTGACTCGACCCGCGGCCCGATTGACCCGTTTAAAAATGACCCGTTTTAACCTGCGATCCATTTGACTCGCAAACCTGATTGACCCACTTGAACCCGACCCGACCGGCCTGTTTTACCACGTCTAATAATACCTCTATTTATACTGCTTTACTTGAAAGTAGTTATTGACGGTAATGCCAAGATCTTTGTAGTTTAGTGGCAATGTGTGGTCTTAATAAAGAGAACCAAAATTCAAATCCTCCCTCTCCTACCTACTTATTATAACAAATTTAATTAAAAAAAATAATAGTTGGTGACAATAATGTGTGTGTGTGTGTGTGTGTGTTGGTTTGGGGGAGGGGGAGGGGGAGGGCGGGGGGGTGGGGTCACCAAAATACAAAGATGGAGTTGGTTATTTGGTAAATTGGTATGGAGTTTTGGAGTACATAACCAAAAAATGTGGCTTGAAAAGCAACTTGCATTGCTTCGAACGTTGTATTAGGGACTAATGAATTTCGTTTAGTCAAAGCTCTCCAGGCTCAAAGGTTGTTGTTGTGGTAATTGGTACTTATCTAGGTCTGTCGTGAAATCGGCAATCAATTGACAATTCAAGAGCTAATTGATATGGTAAGAATGGAGAGACCAGACGTGGTGTTTCTCATGGAGACACTAGTGGAAGAATCCAATTTGGAACAAATTCAAGTTAAATTACGCTATGATAAAAAACTAGTATGCCAAACGGATGGCCATAGTGGAGGACTTGTTCTCTTTTGGAAAAACAACTTTCCTCTTGCCATCAATAACTACTCAAAGAATCATAGTGACACTATCTTTCAGTGCTCGAAAAAAGGTCGATGGAAACTTATGGGTTTCTACGGACGCCCGGAAACTTGGTCAAGAATCATGGGAATTTTTAAGGCACCTGCGTAGAGCAAGGTTTTCAGACCCGAACCGTTTATTGAACCGTAAAAAGGAGAGGTTCAAGGTTTTTAAGGTCGAATCGAGATTGAACCGGGGTTGAACCGTGATGACGTCATAATTAATTTAACAATTATTTAAATATAAATAAATATATTAAATTAGTATAAATAGAAAAATTAAATTAAATGGCCCAATTAAATATAGAAATCTATCTTTCAAATGTATCTTTTCACATCATAATTTTCACAAGAAAAATAAGAAATATCTTATCTTAAGCATACATAAATATAATATTTATTTATTTATTTATATGTTGATTAGTTAAACTTGTGATAGTAATATTGTAATAATATAAGAATTAGGAAACTTAGCAATTTTAAATTAAAATAATTATTTAATAATTAATATATACTTAATTGTATCTGTATCTGTTAAGTCACTATTTTTCTATTCTATTCAAACTTTTTTTTAAGTAAACAATAATACTTATTAGAACATACATAAAAAATGTAACAAATAAAATATTATAAGTACTTTTAATTAATATTTATAATTTTTTTTATACCTAAAAAAGTTAGTGTTACAAAATATTTCACAATTTTTTGTCACAATTATGGTGTATCAAAGTTTGAAGTGTCTTTTTCTCAAAAAAAAAAAAAAAAAAAAAAAGTTTGAATGGTCAAAACTCAACAACTCCGTTGGTATTGGCCATTTGTGCACTGTGTGGTCATGTCCACAGTGTACTATACCTGCAACATCAAAAAAAAGGAAAAAAAAAAGAAAAAAAAAAAGAAGAAAGTTTGCTCTGTTCATTGTACCATTGCTGGGAAAAATACAAAGAAGTGCCTAGTGACACGTCTTGGGCTCAAAGATCAAACGGCTGAATATTTTTCCATCTTTCATTAAAAAATCAAAAGTTGTCTTCTAAGTCTTCTTTCCCAATGCAAGTCACGTGAAGGGGCTTGGGAATATAAAAAACAACTCAAAGCAAAAACAGAGAGAAGTGTGAGAAACAGAGAAACTCAGAAACCACTGCAGTGGATACGGAAAGAAGAAAGAGAAGAAGGAGAAAAAGAAGAACGAAGAAGAAATAGAAGCAGAAGACGAAGATGAAGGCCGTGACTAGCGATCTGTGCTGCTAGCTTATTGCTTCAACTTCGCCAAGCCCCTACTTTGTCATCTTCTTCTTCTCAGTTTTTTTTTTTTTTTCCTCACAAATCTTTTGGTTCTAGATCTGAAAAAAGTCCAAAGTGTATGCCGGCCAAATCTTTTTCAGGCGATATTTGCTGAAAAAAAAAATGGAACCGTGAGAACCGCGAGAACCGTTCACGGTTCTCAGAACCGTGAGGTCCGACCGCGGTTCGCACGGGTCCTTGCTTTTTTCACATAGAACGGTTCTTGAAGCTAAAAGAACCGCAAAAATGAGCGGTTCAAGGTTTTTCCGGTCAGACCGTACGGTCCGGTCCGGGTTTCACAACCTTGGCGTAGAGATATGGATGGGCCATGGGTATGCCTTGGAGATTTTAATGAAATACTAAGCATTGATGAGAAGTGGGGAGTGTGTCAGAGGCCGGAAAGACAAATACAATAGTTCAGGGATGCCTTGGATGATTGTGGATTAATGGACTTGGGATACAAAGGTCCAAAATTTACTTAGTTCAGAAGGAATGGTGAAGGGGCGGGCATATTTGAATGACTTGATCATGGGGTTGCAAACCCGGCGTGGATAAATACCTTTCATGAAGGGTATATACAACATTTAACAGCGGCTTCCTCGGATCATAGGCCAATTATTTTGAGAACAAAAAATAGAGACAAAAGGAGGAATCGTCCATTTCGGTTTGAATCGATGTGGGTGGGCTCAGAAGGGTGTGAAGCTGCTGTTAGAAGTTCATGGGATGAAGAGGATAGAGATGGAGATATGGAAAATCTTTTTGAGCGTATTTAGTTATGTGCTCGGAATTTAGAAGATTGGAGCAAAAGGGACTTTGGAGAGATTACCAATCTTCTACAGGAAAAGAGAAAGAAATTACATAAGCTTAAAGAGGAACCCAGAACTGAGGCCATTGTCTAACAAGAGGCTGACTTGAAAAGAGAAGTAAATGTGCTCTTGGTAAAAGAAGAAAAGATGTGGCAACAGAGATCCAGAATTAATTGGCTACAAAGTGAGGATCAAAACACTAAATTCTTCCACACATATGCTTCTAGGAGAAAGAGAGGCAACTAGATTCAAGGAATTAAAGATAATGATGGAGTATGGCATGAAGATGTAGATAAAATTGAGGATGTGGCTGTACAATATTTCACAAACCTTTTCACATCTATGAGACCATAACTAGGTGAACAGTCTCTCAGAGGAGTACACAAACTCATTACTGACGACATGAACCGGGAACTCTTACGGGAGTTCATGACAAAAGAGGTTTACCTAGCTCCAAGACACATGGCTCCCCTAAAGGCCCCCGGGCCAAATGGTATGCCTGCACTCTTTTATCATTCATTTTGGCATATTATTGGGTCTCATGTTACTGATGCTGTTCTTTCTTGTCTAAACTCATGTAAAATTCTAGAAAGTATAAACCATACTTTCATCACCTTAATTCCAAAAGTCTCAAGCCCTAAAAGAATGCCTGATTTTCACCCCATTAGTTTATGTAATGTTATATATAAAATCATGTCCAAAGTGATAGCTAATAGACTAAAAGCCATTCTATTTAAAATCATATCTGAAACTTAAAGTGCATTTGTTCAAGGCAGATTGATTACTGATAATTTTTTGGTGGCGTTTGAAACACTACATTACATGAAAACTAGATGTGAGGGTAGAAAGGGCTTTATAGCTATAAAACTTGACATGAGTAAGGCTTACGATAGAGTTGAATGGAGATATCTTAGCCAAGTAATGAAAAAAATGGGTTTTGAGGAAAAATGGATCTCTTTGATTATGCAATGTATATCTTCAGTTTCATATTAAGTTCTTATTCATAACTTTATTCACTACTGTGTGTGAGAGGCCCGACTACCTCAAATTAGCCAGATAATTAGCGGTTTCTGTTGGTCTATCTATTATGGGTGGTTTTCATAGTTTTTTTTATCGAATCTAAATTTTTTCAGCTAGTGGTTAAGGAAGGGGGATGTTATTTTTCTTTAAGGATTTTTGAACGGGGGAAATACTTTATGAAATCAGTCTTCATGGGTAAGAACGCGACACAATGGTTGATGAAGAGTATAGAACAGGTTGTCGTTGGGATTAGTCCTAAGTTTTTTTATACATTTAGGGAGGGTGACCTTGCAACAGAGTTCCAACTCTTTTGGCTTGTTTTTACTACTGACTGAATTCAAAGTTGGCGGGTCTAGGAGGTTTGTTATTATTCTGGAGGGCAGAGCAAAGAATTGATGGAGGGTTTTTGGATTGGAATTAAGGAAGATGTTGGAACCTGACCAATATGTGAATGGTGGATCTGGTTACTCGAAATTTGTTGCTCAGACTCGTAAGGATAGTTCAGAGATTCAACCGTTTAAGACTTTTGCGGATACAGTTCGTGGGCATCAGGTGTAAGCTAGGGGCAGAAATCTGCCACATCTGTCCAGCGTTCATGATAAGGGGAAATTACAATTAGGGGAGACTAAGGGGGTGAAGCAGAACTCAGTTGTCGATAAGTTGGGGCTGAGTGAAAGGCCGGTGAGCAAACCAAATCCGATGGCTTTGGGAGGAGGAGATGAGGTTTCTCAGTGCATTAATGTGGGCTTTAATTTGGGTGAGAAAAATCTGGTAAGAAATAAAAAGAGATTCCCATTGAAGTTTAGTTCAAATTCGAATGAACCTGTATATGGGAAAGAACGTGAACTAAGGAAGTATTTCTGGACAGGAAAAGGCTTGATTGTGGAGGTAAATGGGGAAGGAAAAAGATGTGCTACATGGAATCACAATAAAGGTGGATTAAAGAGTTTTAAATGGGTCACAAGAAGTTAAAATGAGCACGTGGTGGGTTTTGACAATTTTGAAGACACATGGGCTCAAAAAAAAGAGGTGGTGGGCTTGAACCTTAATGATCTACAAGTGGGCTTCCCAAATCTGCCTAACTCAAAGCCCATAGGCCCAATGAGGATGGAAGTGGGTGAGAGCTCCTCGCTGGCTAGCCCGAGATCATTAACGCCAAAAGCACACGTGTTGGCGACAGTGGTGATCTCCAATGCCCTTCAGGAAGCTTCTGTGAGTCAAAATGAGGAGTTGGGTCAACAAGTTGAGCCATCGATGGTGGTCGACGTCACAACTGTTGGTGGATTTCACGCCGGGAAGTCACTAGTGCCAGAAATTTAGGCCGATCCAATGCAAAATCAAACATCGGCATCGACGACGAGCTCTGATGATGATAGTGTGATCATGGTTGGCCCAACTAAGACAATGGGTCGTTTCGCGAAGCCCACAGTGATGGCCAAGTGCTCTATTCTCGAAGGGTTCTGCACTGGGGACACACCGAGGATACTGGACAAACCCGAGGCAGACTTAGTCCACTCAATGAGGATGATGAGGAACCATGAAGCCGACTACGAGAAGCCTGATCCTCATGCCGAGATGATGGGTTGCCTTGCGAAGTCATTGGAGGAGGCTGTGTGTCCTGTTTCCGATGGGTCTCACGCCAGTGAGCCTTTAAGCACACTAGATAGGGCAGAATCAGAGGGTGTCAGGGCATTATTTGGGCCTCCGCCGTCCAATTTTGGACTGAGTTTGTCGAGAGATGGGATTGTGGGGTTGGGTGGTCCGGATGGAGACAAAGGTGGTTGGGTTGATTGTGTAAGTGATGTTCAGGAGATAGATACTTCCCATCAGGCTGGGCAGTTATCAGTGCTGGCAGATCATGATTATTCTGAGTTGGAAGTAGTGGCTGAGGTAGAAGCAATAAATGCAGCCCTAGGTTTGGGTAATGTGGATAGCCTCTCCCCTCTGAGGACAATCAATCCTATGGGGTTGGCTGTGTCTATGGAGTTGCATAATAATACTGAGGTGATGGGGTTTGTAAGTCTGCTGAATATTTCTAATTGGGTGAAACATAGAATCCCTGGTTTTAGTAAAATGATGGGGCTTTCTCTAGGTAGACATGAGGAGATGTGTATTATGCTTTTACAAAGGCTTGAGAGGGAGATTGAGGCTGCGAATCTATTACATAGAAAAGATGTAGCCCATCGGAAAGCTGTGTCCAAGGACAAAGGGAAGAGGGAGTTGAGAAATCTGATTTCCTCGGTTAATTATGATGGTCGATAGTCTTCTTTGACTACAAAACTGAGACTGGAGTAGGGAGTTCACAGTTTTTATGAAGTTGAAAATGGTGTCATGGAATGTTCGAGGATTGAATGATTCACGGAAACGTTTAGTGGTTAGAAATTTACTATGAGAGTGGAATTGTGATGTAGTTTGCCTTCAAGAAACTAAGCTTGCTAGTATGGATAGACAGTTGGTTTGTAGCTTATGGAGTTGCCCTTATGTTGATTGGGTGGCTTTGGATGCGGATCAGACAATTGGTGGGGTTTTGATGATGTGGGATAGGAGGGCTTTAGAAAAATTGGAGGTAATGGTGGGTTACTTTTCCATATCGGTTCGGTGGCAGGGTGTGGGGGATGGTTTTATTTGGGCATGCTCTGGGGTTTATGGCCCAAATGATAATAACTTAAGGGGGGCAAATGTGGGATGAGCTGATTGGAATTCAGCAACTTTGGGATGTTCCATGGTGTTACATAGGGGACTCTAATGTTGTTCTTTTCCCAAGTGAACGCTTGGGGGCATCGCGCCTTACTCCGACTCTGGAGAATTTTTATGAGTTCATTTAGGAGCTTAATTTGATAGATTTACCATTGGAGGGAAGGAGATATACTTGGTCTAGTGGCTCGGATCAGCCTTCGATGTCCAGGATAGATAGGGCTCTGGTTTCTCATGATTGGGAGGACCACTATCCGGATGTGATCCAGCGGGTCTTACCTCGTCCTCTTTCAGACCACTTCCCCATTTTAGTGGAGGCAGGGAGGATATTGAGGGGGAAGTGCCCTTTTAGGTTTGAGAACATGTGGTTAAAGACTGAGGGATTCACAGATAGGGTTCATTCGTGGTGGAATCAATACTCTTTCTCAGGTACTCTCATTTTTGTGTTTGCTAAGAAGTTGAAGGCTCTGAAAGGAGACATTATTCAGTGGAATCGTAGTGAGTTTGGAAATGTAGGTCGTCAGAAAAAAGAGTTGTTGAAGGCCCTGAAATTATTGGATACTAAGGAAGGGGAGTTTGGCCTTTCTGAAGTGGAGATAATTAAGAGGGCTGTGATGAGATCTTAAATACAAAACCTTCTTTCTTTGGAAGAAGTTTCGTGGAGACAGAAATCGAGGATGCTTTGCATCAAGGAAGGAGACAACAATACCTAATTCTTCCATAAGGTGGCTAACTCCCGGAAAAGGTATAATCATATTAGTATGCTGGAGGTGGATGGGATTATTTACAAGGATGAATCAGAAATAGCGGACCAGGTGGTACAATTTTATAAAAACTTGTACAAGGAGACAGAGGAATGGAGGCCTTTTGTGGAAGGTTTGGAGTTTGATCAAATTGAAAGGTTGGAGAGGGATTGGCTTGAACGGAGGTTTGAAAAGGAGGAGATTCTTTGTGTTGTTAAAGAGTTGGAAGGAGATAAAGCTCCAGGTCCTGATGGTTTCTCGATGGCTTTCTATCACCATTGCTGGGGAGTTGTAGAAAGAGATGTTTTAGCTGTGTTTGAGGAGTTTTATCAACACAGTAAGTTTGAAAAATCTCTTAATGCAACTTTCATAGCCCTAATAGCTAAGAAGAATGGCGCCTCTAATATCCAAGATTTTAGACCTATTAGCTTGGTGGGGAGTGTATACAAGATCTTGGCTAAGATTTTGGCAAACCGCCTAAAAGAGGTTTTGGATCAGTTGATATCCGAGTCTCAAAACAGTTTTGTGCGTAGCAGACAGATACTTAATTCAGTTCTTATTGCTAATGAGTGTGTGGATAGTAGCGTGAAGAGCAAGATTTCGGGGGTTATTTGTAAGCTGGACATTGAGAAAGCCTATGATCATGTGAATTGGGAGGCTCTTCTAAATTTGCTGAAGAGAATGGGATTTGGGGTGAGGTGGTGTCGGTGGATCCGTATATGTATATCTACAGTCCAGTTCTCTGTTTTGGTTAATGGGTCTCCAACTGACTTTTTTGGGAGTTCGAGGGGATTGAGACAAGGGGACCCGCTATCTCCTATGTTGTTTTTGGTTATGATGGAGGTTTTCAGTAAGATGATGAAAAGAGTTGAAGGTGCTGGTTTACTTCGAGGTTTAAGGGCTAATGGTAGAAGGGGTGAAGGGGTATATGTCTCACATCTTTTGTTTGCGGGTGATACCATTCTATTTTGTGATGCAGATGAGGAGCAGATTCTACATGTTCATATGCCCCTTCTTTGTTTCCAGGCTGTGACAGGATTAAAGGCTAATGCTTTGAAGAGTGAGATGGTTCCTATTGGGGAGGTTCCTAATATTCGTGTCTTAGTAGAGATCTTGGGTTGTCGAATTGGGTCTTTGCCTATGACTTATCTTGGTATGCCATTGGGGGCATCCTACAAGTCCCCCTCTATATGGAATCCTATATTGGAGAAAATTGAGCGTAAGTTGGCTGGTTGGAAGAAGTATTTGTCAAAGGGTGGAAGACTGACGTTGCTTAAGAGTACATTATCTAGTCTTCCGACTTACTTCTTATCTCTTTTTACAATCCTTACGCATGTCACCAATAAAATTGAGAGGTTGCAACGGGATTTTTTATGGGGGGACTCCAAGACACATCTGGTGGGATGGGATAAGGTGTGTGCACCTCTGGAAAATGGTGAGTTGGGAGTAAGGAAATTAACTAATTTTTAATAAAGCCTTATTGGGAAAATGGTTATAGATGTTTGGGGTTGAGGCGACGAGGCTTTGGAGAAAGGTAGTAGCTCTAAAGTTTGGGGAAGAATGAGGGGTTTGGACTTCCAAGCTAGATAGAGGGGTACATGGGTGTGGTTTTTGGAGAAGCATTTGTATGGGCTAGGAAGCTTTTAGTAAAAATATCCGGTTTGAGGTAGGGGTGGGGGATAGAGTGAAGCTTTGGAAAGATCAATGGTGTGGGGATTCTCTACTTCAATTGACCTTTCCGGTTGTGTATGGGATTGCTTCTAATAAAGGAGCATCAGTGGCCTCTTCTCTTGAGCAGTTGGGGATAGAGGAACGGAGAAGTTGGGTTGTTCGTTTCATTCGGAGACCAAATGATTGAGAAATGGGTGATGTGGATGCATTTCTCCACACTTTGGGCTCTAATTTACCTCTTACTAAGAATAGAGATCGTATGCGGTGGAAATTGACAAAAAATGGGGATTTTGATATTCGATCATTTTATAATAAATTAAGAGGACCCTCGCCTATTATATTTCCATGGAAAGATGTTTGGAAGATTAAGGCCCCTCGGCGTGTTTCTTTCTTTGTGTGGATTGCTATATGGGATAAAATCCTTACAGGTGACAATTTGAAGGGTAGAGGGATGGACTTTGTTGATTGGTGTATTATGTGTTGTTATAATGGGGAGACGGTGGATCATTTACTACTGCATTGTGGTAAGGCTTACCGTTTGTGGAGTTTGGTGTTTAGATCTTTTAGGATTTCATGGGTGTAACACCCCAAACCCTTAAGAAGGATTTAGATGCATAACCTGTCTTATAAAAAAAATCAACAATGATATAATGGAACAGAGCGTAATATTTATCCTCAAATAAACTTCTTGAATATCATCAGATTTCCTTAACAATCCATAGAAACAAAACAACAATAATATTCTTGAATGTAAAATCTCCAAATAACATCTCAAAATAGTTCCAAAATAATAATCTCATTGTCCTGAAACAATTTTGCTAAAACAATTCTGCAACTATCAAGCTCCAAACGAAGTCGTCAATCTAAGGCTCCACTGATCTACCACCAAAAGACACTCCATAACTCTAATCTGAAAGGATGGAAAAAGGGGTGAGCTAAAGGCTCAATAAGAGACTACAAACATGAGGATGTCTTCCAAAACAAAACGATAATATCATTGACAAAATATAGTCATCACGATACAATTAAAATTAGTTTAAACTGTAATATAATATATACTATAAAGCTGTTAAAATAAAACACTTCACTATAACACTGTAAACATTAATAAAATAATAACCACATTTATATGCCAATATGCACCAAATAGGTAGAACACTTTATTATGAAAAAAAAAAACAATTTTCCACCTGAAAGAACAGTAGCAATTAAACAGTAATCCAATATGAAAAATATTAGTCAAACACAGACAAAAGCTGCTAAACACTCGGTGGGTGATTTCCCATGGGAACAATAACACTAACCTCAAAGAGGCAACACTAGCTCCGAAGAGCAACAATAACACTGCACCACACTACACTAACACTATTTCGGCCGAAGACCAACACTTAACCCTGTGTTGGCAAAGGTTGCAGACTGTCTAGTTGACCATTTGAAACACTCTTGACATATACAGTTTCACAATAATATACAATAAATAATAGAGTTTGAGTATGTATAAAGCACTAACAAAGGTATAAGTCTTTGAAACTTCACTTTTGCAATTATGTGTATGTATATATATATATATAAATATATTTTTACCACAATTATATATATATATATATATATATATATGTATAAAAATATATACGTCTTGAGAGACGTCATGTGTTGAAGTCTACTTACCTCTAGTGGCTAAACCAAGCTTCACTTCAATTGCTCGAGACAACGTCAACTAGAACCTAAATAATAATTAAACAATTCAATAAGGGTAGGTTCTCTAATAACCACAAATTCCTCTTGATAAAACAATTCCTCAACCACTATGAAGATTCAGCAAGGTAAAAAATTTAACATATATTTCTAACATACCCCCAAACCTATTCCAGTTTAAAATAATTGTAAAGCACCCCAAAAAAAAAAAAAAAAAAAAATTTGTTAACCTATATATATATTATTACGCATAAGCCTTTATGTAAACTTCTAAACTTCATCAGATCAAAATAAACCTAATATCAAATCCTACTTTCTCGGTCAATCAGATGAACCAGGAGGTGAACTGAAAATCTATTAAAGCCGTGAATATATATATATATATATATATATTAAAGCTATATATAATTGATCGATTAAAGCTATATGTATAGCAGGTTCTTTCACGGCCAAATCCGTGCACTAGTAATTCAATATATATATATATATATATATATATTTGGCCACCCAATTGAATCAACCATATATATATATTTACTTGTTTATAAATCTAATAGCACCATTCACCAATTCAGCCAACAACGAATGTGAAATTCCAGCAGATTTGTCAAATTGACTTAGGACAATTATAAACTTAAAACATACCCAAGTAAGATTAAGGGGAAAAAGGCAATCACAAGAAATAAAATCAACTTCCAAAAGAATTATCAAGAGTAATCCAAACAGCCTAGAATGTAGGATCCTAGATCAAATAGTGCCCAAAGAAAGCAATAGAGTTTGTGAACACATAAGTTTACCTCAATACCGATTTGAGGTTTTTGCTGGCAGCCCCTTGCAGCGCACTCTCTACAGCCCCCCCTTTTTGCTGTAGTTTCTTTTTTTTTTTTTTTTTTTTTTTTTTTTTGTGTCTTGTGTCTTTCTCTCTACCTATCCCTAGGAAACCCTAATTTTATTTCATTATAAAGCTGATTCCACTTGGGCTGAAAATTTAGAAGTCTATTTCATGATAAGGCTAATTTCAGTTGGGCTGAAAATTTAGAAGCCCACTACAACTAAATTAAACTTCCAAGACCCACTTATAATCCCACTAAACACCTTAATATTATTTTTATTATTGTTATCATTATAAAAAAATCACAATATAAAATTAATTATTTCCTCCAAAATAAATTAAGCAGTTTATCCAATTTACTCTCTAGAAGTGATTAAATTAAATTCTAAGTGAGACGGGCGTTACATTCTCCCCCTCTTATAAAATTTTCGTCCTCGAAAATTCAAAACATACCTCACTGCAGAAAAAGCTGGGGATATTTGGATTGCATTTCGTCTTTACGCTCCCATGAAGCTTCTTCCATGGAGTGGTTCCTCCATAATACTTTGACCAAATGTATAGTCTTATTACGTAGCACTTGCTCTTTACGATCTAAAATCTGAATCGGGACTTCCTCGTAGGATAAGTTCTCTTTGACTTGAAGTGGCTCATAACTCAAGATATGAGAAGGATCGGGAACATACCTCCTCAACATGGATACATGAAAAACGTTATGTAACCTTGACAAGGTCGGTGGTAAAGCAAGCCGGTAAGCAACAGAACCAACTCTCTCCAAAACTTCAAAGGGCCCCACGTACCTAGGGCTTAACTTACCCTTCTTGCCAAACCTCATAACTCCTTTCATAGGTGACATTCGAATGAAAACCATGTCTCCAACTTCAAATTCCACTTCTCTTCTCCGTGGATCAGCATAACTTTTCTGTCTACTCTGAGCTGCACGCAACCTTTCCCGAATCACATCAATCTTTTCACTGGTCCTTTGAACAATCTCAGGACCCAAGATTCTCCTCTCTCCAACCTCATCCCAACAAACTGGGGATCTACACTTCCTCCCATACAAAGCCTCATAAGGTGCCATCTTAATACTGGAGTGATAACTTTTGTTATAAGCAAACTCCACCAAAGTCAAATAGTCATTCCAACTACCCCTGAAATCCAAGACACAAGCTCTCAACATGTCTTCCAAAGTTTGGATAGTTCTCTCAGACTGTCCATCCGTTTGAGGGTGGCAAGCAGTACTAAAGTTCAACTTAGTACCCAAGGCTTTTTGCAAACTATCCCAAAACCCTGAAGTGAACCTCGAATCTCTATCAGATACAATAGAAGCTGGCACTCCATGCAACCTCACAATCTCATTTATATAAAGTTCAGCCAGTTTGTCAAGAGAGTAGTTCATTCTAATTGGAATGAAGTGGGCAGATTTAGTCAACCTATCCACCACCACCCAAATAGCATCATGATTCTTAGGTGATCTCGGTAATCCACACATAAAGTCCATGGTGATATTCTCCCACTTCCTCTCAGGAATAGGTAAAGGTTGTAACAACCCTGATGGCCTCTGATGCTCCACTTTGACTTGCTGGCAAATCAAGCATTGTTCCACAAATTGAGCAAAATCTCTTTTCATGTTAATCCACCAATAAACTTCTCGAAGGTCATGATACATCTTGGTACTACCCGGATGCATTGTATAAGGCGAACGATGTGCTTCCTCCAATATCTCTCTTTTAATCAGTGAATCATTAGGCACACAAAGCCTATTACCAAACCTCAAAACACCATCATCAGAGATACTAAAATCAAATCTACTTCCACCACGTACTTGTTCCATGATCTTAAACAATTGAGGGTCACCACTCTGAGCAGCTTTGATCTTATCAATTAGGGTGGGTTGTACACTTAAACTTGCCAGGTAGGATCGGGAGTCTCCAGTCACTATGTCTACTCCAAGTTTCTGAAGATCAACAATAATATGCTTCTGAGTAGTTAATAAAGCAGCTGAAAAGCTATACGACTTTCGACTAAGTGCATCAGCCACAACATTGGCTTTACCAGGATGGTAATTTATAGAACAATCATAGTCTTTAATCAATTCTAGCCATCTCCTTTGTCTCAAATTTAATTCTTTTTGAGTGTATATGTACTTCAAACTTTTATGGTCAGTGTATATTTCACATCTCTCACCATACAAGTAATGCCTCTAAATCTTCAATGCAAAAACCACTGCTGCCAATTCCAAATCATGAGTTGGATAATTCTGTTCATAATTCTTTAGTTGTCGAGAGGCGTAAGCAACCACCTTCCCATGTTGCATCAGAACACAACCAAGACCCTTACGAGATGCATCACTATATATCACAAAACCACCCGAACCAGATGGAATAGTCAATACTGGTGCAGAAACCAACCGTTGCTTCAACTCCTGGAAACTTCTTTCACATTCCTCTGTCCAGTCAAACTTTGCATGTTTCCGAGTTAATCGAGTCAGAGGAGTTGCAATACTGGAAAATCCTTCCACAAATCTTCTATAATAACCTGCAAGGCCCAAAAAACTTCTTACCTCACTTACATTAGTAGGGGCAGCCCAATTAACTACAGCTTCGATCTTACTAGGGTCCACTGTAATTCCATCTCTAGAGATCACATGTCCTAAGAACACCACTTGATTCAACCAGAACTCACACTTCTTTAATTTAGCATACAACTTCTTGTCTCTTAAAATCTGCAACACCATTCTCAAGTGTTCCTCATGCTCTTCTTGGCTTTTAGAGTAAACCAAGATGTCATCAATGAAAACAATGACAAACCGATCCAAATACTCATGAAATACCCTATTCATCAAATCCATAAAAACAGCAGGAGCATTAGTTAGACCAAAAGGCATCACTAAGAACTCATAATGACCATACCTGGTTCGAAAAGCTGTCTTTGGTATGTCATCCTTCTTAACTCTCAACTGATGATAACCAGATCTCAAGTCAATTTTAGAGAAGACTTGAGCGCCCTGAAGCTGATCAAACAAATCATCAATTCGTGGCAAAGGGTATTTGTTTCTGACGGTTACCTTGTTCAACTCCCTATAGTCAATGCACAACCGCATACTACCATCCTTCTTCTTAACAAACAACACCGGAGCACCCCAAGGCGAAGCACTAGGCCGAATAAAGCCTTTATCAAGCAAGTCTTGCAATTGCTCCTTCAACTCATTGAGCTCTGTAGGGGCCATTCTATAAGGTGCTTTGGAAACTGGGCCGGTACCAGGTACTAGGTCAATAGAGAACTCAACCTCTCTGTCAGGGGGTAGTCCAGGTAAGTCCTCAGAGAACACATCTGGGAACTCTTTCACCACTGGGATGTCTTCAACTTTTAACTCTACTTTATCACCCTTCAAAGCACAAACAAGGAACCCTTCACATCCCTTCCTTAGCAATCGCCTTGCCTGCATCACTGACACCAATACAGGTGGTTTCACCACACGATCTCCCACGAAGAAGAATTCTGGCTCCCCAGGAATTTTAAATACTACCTTCTTCCCAAAACACTCTATGGAAGCATGAAAAGTAGATAACCAATCCATCCCTAGAATCACATCAAACTCAAACATATCAAGCAACATAAGATCTGCTTTTAATTCCCTCCCAGATACTAAAACATTACAAGACTTGTACACTTTATGGGTAATCATTTGTTGTCCAGAAGGTGTAGCAACACACAATTCATAATTTAAACTCTCAGGTTCTATGTTTAGCCTTTGTGCAAGTCTACGTGAGATGAAAGAATGGGTTGAACCAGAATCAAATAACACTTGTGCATGCTGACTGGAAACAAGAAGTGTACCTGAAACCACTGATGGGGAGGCCTCGGCGTCCTGTTTAGTCAAAGCAAAAACTCGACCCTGAACCTTAGGTCTCTGTTGGCTCCCATTTGGATTGGTAGTTTGTTCAGCTCGCATATCTGGACAATCCTTGATGAAGTGTCCAGTCTTGCCACATTTAAAACACGCCCTTGACTCCAAATAACATGTTCCACTATGAGCCTTTCCACATCTTGGACAAGTTTTGTATGCCTTCTTATTTGAATTAGGCACCCCTTCCTTCTTGAATGAACTTCCACTAGACTTCCCCTTAAGAAAATGACTCTGGGTTGGCTTCCTCTCTTGATCATTGGCCCTTGAGAGACGATTGCAATTTCTCTCTGCTATGAGAGCTCGATCCACCACTTCTGCGTATGTTTCCAATTTGAACATGGAAACCGGTCCCTGAATTTCCTCCCTTAAACCTCTTTCAAAATGCCTGGCCTTCCTTGCTTCCGTGTCAACCATGTGTGGAGCAAAGCGGGATAATTCAGCAAATTTCCGCTCATACTCATACACTGATTGAGTACCTTGTGCTATGCGAATGAACTCAGCTTCCTTTTGCACCATCAAACTATCAGGAAAATACCTCTTACGAAAGAGCTCAACAAAATGCTGCCAAGTTATAACTTCTCTTCCATGTGTCCTCTCCATGGACTCCCACCATTCCAATGCATCACCTTTCAGTACAAAAACAGCAAGGACAACTCGTTGCTCATCACTAACTTCCATTGCTCTAAAGAGCATTTCTATCTCCTTAAGCCAGTTGTCAGCCTCAATTGGATCCTTTGTACCCTTGAAAGCAGGAGGATCAAGCTTCCTAAACTTCTCCAAGGCACTAGTCGGATTGGTGGCTCCCACTTGATGTTGCACTATATTGGTTAAGCCCCCAATGGCTTCAATAATAGCCTGGAGATTAGTAGGTCCCCCAGCATTCGGTTGACTGTTCCCTGGGTTCCCCCTTGGTGGAGCCATATCTCTAAGCAATACAATAAGATATCATAAGTAAATATTTCAAATATTTCAGAGGGTCAAAACCAAACACATAGATAGTACAACAATCATTCCTACACACTTTAGAATAATAAACAAAACAAAACAAAATATAAAATCGCTATGAAAGGTCAACTAATTCTAACACTAAAATTCCTTGTAATCACACTCTTGTTCCAAAATAGTCTTAAGATCAAACCTATAAGTCTACAGAATCATAAACCTATGCTCTGATACCATAACTGTAACACCCCAAACCCTTAAGAAGGATTTAGATGCATAACCTGTCTTATAAAAAAAATCAACAATGATATAATGGAACAGAGCGTAATATTTATCCTCAAATAAACTTCTTGAATATCATCAGATTTCCTTAACAATCCATAGAAACAAAACAACAATAATATTCTTGAATGTAAAATCTCCAAATAACATCTCAAAATAGTTCCAAAATAATAATCTCATTGTCCTGAAACAATTTTGCTAAAACAATTCTGCAACTATCAAGCTCCAAACGAAGTCGTCAATCTAAGGCTCCACTGATCTACCACCAAAAGACACTCCATAACTCTAATCTGAAAGGATGGAAAAAGGGGTGAGCTAAAGGCTCAATAAGAGACTACAAACATGAGGATGTCTTCCAAAACAAAACGATAATATCATTGACAAAATATAGTCATCACGATACAATTAAAATTAGTTTAAACTGTAATATAATATATACTATAAAGCTGTTAAAATAAAACACTTCACTATAACACTGTAAACATTAATAAAATAATAACCACATTTATATGCCAATATGCACCAAATAGGTAGAACACTTTATTATGAAAAAAAAAACAATTTTCCACCTGAAAGAACAGTAGCAATTAAACAGTAATCCAATATGAAAAATATTAGTCAAACACAGACAAAAGCTGCTAAACACTCGGTGGGTGATTTCCCATGGGAACAATAACACTAACCTCAAAGAGGCAACACTAGCTCCGAAGAGCAACAATAACACTGCACCACACCACACTAACACTACTTCGGCCGAAGACCAACACTTAACCCTGTGTTGGCAAAGGTTGCAGACTGTCTAGTTGACCATTTGAAACACTCTTGACATATACAGTTTCACAATAATATACAATAAATAATAGAGTTTGAGTATGTATAAAGCACTAACAAAGGTATAAGTCTTTGAAACTTCACTTTTGCAATTATGTGTATGTATATATATATATATATAAATATATTTTTACCACAATTATATATATATATATATATATATATGTATAAAAATATATACGTCTTGAGAGACGTCATGTGTTGAAGTCTACTTACCTCTAGTGGCTAAACCAAGCTTCACTTCAATTGCTCGAGACAACGTCAACTAGAACCTAAATAATAATTAAACAATTCAATAAGGGTAGGTTCTCTAATAACCACAAATTCCTCTTGATAAAACAATTCCTCAACCACTATGAAGATTCAGCAAGGTAAAAAATTTAACATATATTTCTAACATACCCCCAAACCTATTCCAGTTTAAAATAATTGTAAAGCACCCAAAAAAAAAAAAAAAAAATTTGTTAACCTATATATATATTATTACACATAAGCCTATATGTAAACTTCTAGACTTCATCAGATCAAAATAAACCTAATATCAAATCCTACTTTCTCGGTCAATCAGATGAACCAGGAGGTGAACTGAAAATCTATTAAAGCTGTGAATATATATATATATATATATATATATATATATATATATATATATATATTAAAGCTATATATAATTGATCGATTAAAGCTATATGTATAGCAGGTTCTTTCACGGCCAAATCCGTGCACTAGTAATTCAATATATATATATATATATATATATATATATATATATTCGGCCACCCAATTGAATCAACCATATATATATATTTACTTGTTTATAAATCTAATAGCACCATTCACCAATTCAGCCAACAACGAATGTGAAATTCCAGCAGATTTGTCAAATTGACTTAGGACAATTATAAACTTAAAACATACCCAAGTAAGATTAAGGGGAAAAAGGCAATCACAAGAAATAAAATCAACTTCCAAAAGAATTATCAAGAGTAATCCAAACAGCCTAGAATGTAGGATCCTAGATCAAATAGTGCCCAAAGAAAGCAATAGAGTTTGTGAACACATAAGTTTACCTCAATACCGATTTGAGGTTTTTGCTGGCAGCCCCTTGCAGCGCACTCTCTACAGCCCCCCCTTTTTGCTGTAGTTTCTTTTTTTTTTTTTTTTTTTTTGTGTCTTGTGTCTTTCTCTCTACCTATCCCTAGGAAACCCTAATTTTATTTCATTATAAAGCTGATTCCACTTGGGCTGAAAATTTAGAAGTCTATTTCATGATAAGGCTAATTTCAGTTGGGCTGAAAATTTAGAAGCCCACTACAACTAAATTAAACTTCCAAGACCCACTTATAATCCCACTAAACACCTTAATATTATTTTTATTATTGTTATCATTATAAAAAAATCACAATATAAAATTAATTATTTCCTCCAAAATAAATTAAGCAGTTTATCCAATTTACTCTCTAGAAGTGATTAAATTAAATTCTAAGTGAGACGGGTGTTACAATGGGTCTTGCCTAGATCAGTTGCGGATACTCTATTTGGTTGGTGGAATTGGTTTGGAAAGCATTCGTCTAGCATTTGGAATTTAGCACCATTATGCTTAATGTGGTGTCTGTGGAAGGAGCGAAATTGGAGGACTTTTGAGGACACGGAAAGTTTCGATGATCAGTTATTGGCTTTTTTTAGTGGTTCTCTTTTTGATTGGTCTAAGGCTTGGGGACTCACTTCTAGTAATTCTCTCCCTATGTTCCTTATTTCCCTTCTTTATAATTAGTATCTTTCTTTTTGTTTTTTAATATCTTTTTCTATAATTTTAATATCTGCCTTATGATTTCAGCATGAGGTAGTTTTATTAAAATATACATCTTTATTACTTATAAAAAAAAATATTAAGTTCTTATTAATGGAGAACCCTATGATTCTATTCTCCCGGAGAGAGGTTTGCGTCAAGGCAACCCTCTCTCCCCATATCTTTTTCTTATTTGTGCAGAAGGTCTATCAGCTAAATTGAAAGAAGCAGAGATGGAAGGAAAAATCACAGGTGTGAGTCGGGGAGGTTCCAAGATCACAATCTTTGTTTTGTAGATGACAATCTACTTCTCTACCAAGCAAACATTGAGGAGTGCAAAAATATTCAACAAATCCTGCAGAAATATGAAGTTGAGTTGGGGAAAAAATTAAACCAAGACAAGACTACTATCTGTTTTAGCAAAAATGTGGAGGAGGACACAAAGAATGCCATACAGGCGAGTCTTAGCATTCTAGAGATAAAAGAGTTCAAAAAATATCTTGGCATGCCATCTTTTGTGGGGAGGAATAAACGAGCTTCCTTTAGCAACATAAATGAGAGGGTGTGGCGAGTGATACAAGGGTGAGGTGAAAAACTATTGTCATATGCTGGCAAGGAAATTCTAATTAAGGCTGTCGTACAAGCAATTCCCACGTATGTGATGAGCTGTTTTTGGCTACCCACCTCCCTTTGCAAGGAACTAGAGATCATGATAAGGAAGTTTTGGTAGGGTGGTGATGATAGGAGGCACAAGATCCACTGGGTAAATTGGGAGAGACTTTGTAAACCCAAATTTGGTGGCGGTATGGGCTTTAGAAATATTAAAAAGTTCAGTGAAGCTCTCCTAGCAAAACAATATTTGAGACTATTAAACAACAGTAGCACTTTGGCTTACAAAGTATTCCGACACCACTTCTTTCCGGATGGGAATATACTCCATCTAAATGACCAGGCCAAGGGGTCATATGCTTGGAATAGTATAAAGGGCGTTAAACATATAATAGATATGGGTAGCAAGTGGCGGATTGGGAGAGGTAATAACATGAAAATTTGGGAAGACCCATGGCTGTCAAACTCACACACACACACAAAGTCCAATCCCTAGTTAGTCAATTACCTTATGATGCTAAAGTTGAAGAGTTCATTGATTGGGAAAACATGAGATGAAGAAATGATTTAATTGACCAAATTTGCTGGCATGAGGAAGCTACTCTTATTAAAAGAATTCCATTGAGTGTTTGAAAACCACCTGACCGTTTGATATAGGTTGAATTGAAGGATGGCAGATACACAGTCCGTAGTGCCTATCGAATGGTACTTGCAAGGGAGGAAGCTAATCAACCAAGTAGCTCAGGCAATAAAGAGAACAATATTTGGCGTAAGATATGGAAGCTGAACATCCCTCCAAAGACCAAGCACTTCCTATGGAGAGCACTAATTAACTCACTGCCCACTAAGATGAACTTAAAGAAACAAGGAGTACGAGTTTGAGAAGTTTGCGATAGATGTGGTGTAGACAAAGAGGACGTAAACCATATCCTATGGCTTTGTCCTTCAGCAAGGATTGTGTGGGAAAGCAGCCCAATTTAGAGCTTGGTTTGTAAATTACAGCACTAAAATTTTGAGGAGGCGACAAATTTTATTTTCCAATTAGATCAGCCAGAGTTGCAGGAGCTATTCGCAATCCTAGCTTGTTCTTTATGGGTTTGCCAAAACAAAATACAAGTGAATGAGCTTGATAAAGTCCCTCATGATGTGGTTACCTGGGCCAACAACTTCAGACTTGAATTTCAATCCACGAAGGAAGGAACGAAGGCTGCTAGACCAAAGGAAAATTTGAAATGGGTACCACCCCCCCAAGGCTAGTTCAAAGTAATGTTGATGGAGCTATCTTCAAAGAGACTAATAAAGCAGGCATAGGTGTGGTGGTGCGTGACAGTCAAGGATGGGTGCTGGCTGCTTTGTCGGAGAAAGTGGAAGGTGTGCAAGATGCAAAGGTCATTGAGGCATTCGCTATCCGGCGGGCTGTCAGGTTTGCAATTGAAACTAGTTTTGGTTGTGTTATAATTGAGAGTAACTCACTTTCGGTGGTTAAAGCTATCCAAGGTACTGCCGAATCTACTTGTCATATGGGACACATCATAGATGACGTGAAGCATTTGTCAATGGCCGTGAAAAGTTGCGAATTCCATCACACAAAGAGGGAGGCAAACCAGGTTGCTCACACTCTGGCCCACAATGCTGTTCATTTTGACATAGAGATGGCTTGGCTTGAAGATTCCTCCTTGCATGTGTGATGTAATTCGAAACGATGCTGTGTAATTGCTTGTTTCTCTTTTGTTTGCTCTATAGATCTGATTCTCAAAAAAAAAAAAAAAAAAATCCAAT